>WEIV01018151.1:5332-57228 GCA_013390005.1 Calyptomena viridis
ACCCTACTATCTAAGCATGAGGGACACTGGCATCAAAGTTTTGTCCTTTACTGAGGACAGATTAGGAAAACACACCAAAAGATTCTATCTAACTCTTTCTGGCCTCATATTCATGTTTCTTCTTCTTCAGTTTGTATTCTCTGTGACCCAGGAGAATCAGAGATGGTAAGAAAAGTGAGCATTGACATTTTTCAAATGATCCACAAAATACGGTATATGAGAATGAAACGTTTCATTAAACCATCATCACAATTCCTAGTTAAAATATTCCTGCTGCCTGCCACCTCCAGTGTTGATAAGCATATCATTTTGCACAGACACATCCAGCTGGCTTGGCACACAAGTAATCTGCATCACTGTGTATTGGCAGCTTGGTCCTACACAGTCCAAGCTCTGCATAAGCCAGAACAGCTGTTGTCCAAGGAGACATTAGGGTCTTGTGCATGAGATACAGGTTCAATTCCCTCTTCCTAACAAGTTACTTCATTACCCTATCCTGCCATTCTCCATCAGAGAAATAATCCTCTTCCACTACACTGAAGTGTTGTAAGAATAAAGAGACACTGGTAGACACTCAGATATTAGAAGACCAGGAGGCATGTAAATCTCTCAGGTACATTTGGAGGAGCAGAAGCACATCTGTGACTCTTGTGAGCTGCTCTTGGGTCCTACAGCTTAGGCTTAACTGCAGTAATTGCCCTTGTGTATCTTCCAGGACATGGTTTTCTGTATTCACTCAAGACTTCAGGGAAGAATTTGGGTTTAATTCAAAGAATGTGCCTGCTTAAACCATGACTGGGTGGAGTAATCAGAGGTGGGTTCAGTTATTTTATTTCTCCTGTAACATAAATTATGTGAGGGTAATGTGTCAGAAGCTCTTCCATCTGGAGATGGGACTTTTGCCAATTATGTCATAATTTTTCTTGCCTCAAGTGCCTCATATTCATCGCATAGGAATCAAAATCCTAAGCAGTTCAGGTGATGAGTAGATTTCTTTGTGACAATGAAGACTATTTTATATTTTAGAATTTTAGGCCAGCTTCCTGGCACTACATAACAAAAATATGATTAATGATACATAAAATCCATATTTTGAAATAGAAAAAAATTGGGCCATTATAGCATTTTTTTCTATCTGGGGAAATTTTATTCTGTCATAACTTGACGATGTAATTTTACAGAATAAAACACTTTGTACTTAGGGAATATCACTTCCGTGTTAAAATATATTTTTACTGCAAAAATGGTGCAGGAAAGGCTTGAATTTAGGAAAAGATTAATACTCTAGATAAGCTCTTTCTAAAAGGATGTGCCAAGCCACTTTTTACAGATGGAATTGTAGTAGGCATAATCTTACTTTAAATGAAAAATAAATAAATGGATGAATAGAGTTTATGCAGAACTACGAAGAGCAGGGCTGGGTTTTGGAGAGGGGGTGGATTGTGAATAGGAAAGCACAGTTTTATCCATTATGATGAATTTACAGAAATGTGCAGTGAAGGAAATCATTAAAACATTGTATTGGCCAAATACATTTGGTGAGTGTAAATTTACATAATAGAAAATACCTAAGACCTGATGTAGAGATTTTTAACCAGACATCTTAAAGAGCTTTCTGAAGATGGGAAATACCATTTTGCAGGGGAGTGAGGCAGGCAGAAACCAGTGAAGTGGCCTTTCAAGTAATCTACATGGTCAAAAAGCAGAGGATAGAAAAGAGTTGTCCTCACTTACAATCTGGTCTCATACATTGGACTTACACAGCTCACAGTGAATACACAATATTCAGTGCATAGAAATTTTTGGACATGAAACTTTGATAGATTGCAATATAGTGACTCTTACCCTAGCTTCCAACTTGCCTTTTCTGGGATTTGAAGCTGCTTCATTTTTCTGGAGGAAGATTTCATATTCACAGGGGGAAAAAACACACATTCATGTTAAGACCACAGGATTTTTACACTCAGTTTTGAAACCAATTTTGAACATACTGCCTCTCGTCACTGACTATTAAGTAGGTCATCCTCATCCACAGGTAATTTTTAGGTGCCCTCCTGAAATATGACAAAGATTTTTAGTGCAGTAGAGACAAAGCAGTAAAGCTGGAAATGCCACTGGAATATTCAAGAAAGGAACTCGATTATTACATTTACCTGACTATCACATTTAAACCTTGGGTACAATATGCCTGTAGCTGCCACCATTACAAAGCATTTCTACCCACATGTGAACTAGAAGAACACAAATAACTGTATAAAAAACGTAACAAACAAAAAATCCTTGGCTATGTAAGTTGAGAATGTCCTTAAATCTTTTATTGGATTGAGAATTTATCAGGATGTTGTTAGAGGCACCTACATTCCTGCCATCTCTTGACTCTGCTCATATCTTGCTATACAGGGTCCTGGCCACTCTGCAACACTTCTACAGTGAGGAGTAAAATTTCTAAGCCTTATTCCTGCATTTTAATATTCATACAATGCTCTAGAGTAAAACAATTACAAGAAATTAAGAGTTTTCTACTGCAGACAATGCAAGCCAATCCCTTAGGAAGGTACAATAAGCCTTGTGGTAGAGCTGTCTGGACAAAGTATCAGGAGTAAAACACAGCCTCAGATGTCATTACACATTTCAACGTCAGCACTTACAAAAGGTACTACTGATACTATTTCACATCCAAATTCAACCTCCTGGTGCCCGAGTTATGTTTTAATTAGTTTTTGGTGAATTTGGAAATGCTATGTAAACTGAAACCAAGCTGAACACTAGGATGCTTTGCTGCCAACACTGTTTTTTCACATAGTTCCAAACTGTCTGGTGTCACGAGCGTAAATCACAGTTTAACTGTAAATGGGACAAAATCAAAATGCAATAAGATTGTCTTTTTGAATGAGCGTACATGGGTAAAGGACTCGTAAAATTGCAAGGCAGCATATTAAGACTTCAACTTTAAAGTATGGGTTTTCACTGACTCCAATTGGTCAACCAGGTTGTGGAGTGGAATGTATGTCTATTGAGCTCCTGTTCCCTGGCATTTCTGGGTTGCCAAATAAAACCAAGGAAAAGCAGTTGAAAGAGAGCAAAGTTACTCAGTAACATTTCTGCAGGAGTTTCCATCTGGCAGCGGAACAGGTGAATATGAGCTTATGTGGAGGGTTCAAGTTTGGAAACAGCTCAAAATCACAAAATGATTATTTACTTTGTTTGGCTGAAAAAAGCCAGATGTAATCTGATGGCTTAGCTACACTTGCAAAATTCTTTGCCAAGTGCCAAAACAGTTATGTGAGCAGTTGGTGTTGGACTTGTACCTTTCACATTAGCAGACCATCTTCTATCATCTTCTGACTACACTGAAGAACCAAGCATAAGAACAATTAACTCAACGACTTGCATTGTACCTAAACTCAAGTCCTAACTTGGGCGTGAATCTTAGAATAGGCTGACATATATCCCAACACTGTAATTACCAGCTGCCATGTTCTATATGACCCTTTTTTCTGAGCAGGGAAGGAAGACAAGAAGTCAGGAAAAGTCTTATTTATAAAGCAACCGCAAAAAAATATATTTTATAGCCTAGTTTGGAACCCAGTAACTTTAATAAATTATACTCTTTATATGCCAGGCTTAATAAGCAAATGAGAAGGCAGAAGGGCTTTTTTTGTTTATCTATTTCCTCTTACTTTTGGACTGTGTAATAAAGCTCTGCGTCAGGCCAAAGCTAGCACCCACCACAACATGTCAGCAACTCTGACTCAGAACACATTATTGCAGGAAGAGAAAGATGCAAAGATAAGATATAAGGACTGAAATCAATACAGAATTCTCTTTTACATATCCCAATAGTCTCATTAACTTCAAAGTAGCTGATATGAATGTAATTAAAGAGCAGAGCAAACAGCAAAAGGGGAAAAGAAACCACAGGGCCCTATTTTAAGATCCTCACTAAAATGGCATAGCACAGGGTTGTACCACAAATCACAGAATACACTGTGCCAAACCTCACAGAAATTGTTATAAACAAATACTAGTGACATTTTAAACAGTGCAAATTGTATAAACGTGGGCATCTGCGGTTTACATACAAATGAGCATTACCACCAAGGAACAACTAAAAAACAACAAATAGGTTCTTGGTGCTCTAATGTGCTAAACCCAAATCACAGCTGGCTGCTAGAACCAAACCTAAACGCTATTCACACAATATAATCCTGTAAAAAAGGAGAACCAGGTGCATAGTGACAGAGCCGGATACTACAGACTTTGAAAGTCATCTTTGTGTGGTCACAACCAGAAAACATGCAACAGTGCAGCGCCGAAATGCACACCATTGTTGTTAATTAACACTATCAACCTGTTGGGCTGCTGTCAGGTTCACAGACTGTATAAGTTTGATACAAANCAAGGAAAAAGGGAAAAAAAAAACACCAAAAGAAATTCTGGGAAAAAAAAAACCAAAAAAACAAAAAAACAGTCCGTTTCCTTCCCAAGGGAAAAGAAAAAGTCCCCTAAACCCAGGGGGAAAAAAAACTCCCCCCCAACCAAAGGGAAAAAAACTCAACGCTGGCAACTCAGAAGAAAAACAACAGGAGCCACGAAATCTCTGACCTTCAAAACACAGGACTGTTTTGAAAAAGTTTTTTTTTTCTAGCTGGGTTTTTCTCTTCACTCTCTAGTTCCATTTTAGAGGCATAAAATTCATTTTCTGGCATAAAATAAGGCTATGAGATACATATAAAGTCACTCCAAGACACAGACTAATGTGTAAAACAAAATGAGAATGTTTCTGTATCCCAGGTGTCATCCAACTCATGCTTACAGAAGACAAATGTCTACAGGACAAAATTCTAACCTCAAGGGCAGAAAATGGCAGTAACTGCAAAGAGGAGGCTGAGTGGGTTGTAGGTGCTTTCTACTTGCAGAAGGTAACTGGCTCAGCTGAGCACCATGAGAGAGCCTGTGCTGCTACACCCTGCAACATCCAAGCCTATGCAGAAACAGGACAGCTCAGCACCCAGGCATCTGAAAGGTGACAGTGACACCTTGATAACAGGCAAAGCGCAGCTACAGGAAAAAGGTGCAGGAGACTTCAGAGGAAAAATCTCTTCCACCATTTTTCATGAGCTCTAAATTCTTAAATCCTCCCCCTCCTGTTCACCCCACAAATGTGAATCAGGGGATCAACAGATCAATGGGATAATTGTATGGAATGTCTTTAATGGAGCATCAGCCCCTATTTCTTACATACATTACTGAATGCTCCTACCAAGTGCTAAATTAAAATTTACTGTAGTGCTAATTGAAGTCACATTTGTGTGTGTGTGCTGCGTGCTGTTAGACAGGAGGAGATTTCTTTTGCTGGAGATTAAAACTTCAGTAATGTCTTTTTGTGCTTATACCAGTTTAATGCAAAAGCAAAACGTAATTATAGGAGGCTGTTAATGGATTAGATGGCCAGTGTTGCTGTCTAGCTGTGTTCCAGTTTCCTCTGTTGGCTTTATACTGTCTGTTTTCATCTCCTAATTATCTGTTCCTTTTTCAGTTGGCAGCTTTAAAATGTTGGGGGTATTATTCAAACTCAAATTAATTTGTGTTTTTCAGGAATTGCTTAGAGTGTAGGAGTTTTATTTGGAGCTTGATATGGCAATAAAATTTTTATCAGGTGCAAAAGAGATGGGCTTTTTTTGGCTGACTTACATTGCCATGAAACTATTCACATTGATCAGCAAGAGCAGAGAAAACTGGTGTTGCAAAATAAAATAAGAACTTCTGAAGTGCTTGGCAGCTGATTTGTTTCCCCATGGCCTCTTATCGTTACGTACCACCTACTGTAATTTCTGAGGGCACAAAGCTATGGCACTTGCAAAATTTTTCAGTGTGTGTCTGCTCAGGTCTTAACTGACACTTGAATGGCTGCTGATGGCAGGTCAACTTCAAGGATATAAGGAAAGAAATTTGGCATTAAAATCCCAGGATTTTCATTCATGCAGCCAATAAATTAATAAATAAGAATACTGTGTAGCATTTCTATAGTGACAAATCCTGCAAACTTGCAAGTCCCTGTAGAGCACTGGAGCATTAAATGCCTTGCAGCCATTCTTCCTAATTTGTGCACTTTTTTGCCACCTTCTGCAAAAATATGCAATGAAAAATAATTACTCATGGAAATTTATTGCAAGTATTCTAAGGAGAAAATAAGAAATTAATGCATTTCCTAATAGATACTGAGAAAACATTCTGGAACTTCCAGAATCCCATGTTCCAGATGCGCTACCTTCCCGTAGGCTCTGTGTTTATGAGGAAGCAGGCTGCACTGAAGAGTTTATTCCAATTGTCCAGTACCACCTTTTAAATATGAAAATCTCCCATCTTCTCTCCTTAAAAACATCTCTTGAGGAAAAGGAGGAAAGAGAGTAAGAAGATGACGACAAAATAAACACAGAATGAGTTAATTTGAAACAAATCAAACACCATTTTCTTTCCCTGTGTCAGAAATGTTTTTTATTTCAGTGCTGAATTCATTTTCAAAGACATGCCGATCCTTTTGAGGGGAATTCCGGATCTTACAGCTGTGCAACCTGCCCTGCAGTGTACGCCTTGCTCGCCCACCTGCTCACTGCAAAACACCCTGAACTTCCCAGTGCTGAGGCTGAGGCAGGAGAGTTGTGCTTTAGACTTGTCACTGACCTCCAGCAAAGACTATGCCTAGCCAATTATATTTTAAAGTAGTAAAGTTCAAAGCTGCACAAGAATGAGCTAGCAGAACTTTTGTTACCTTTCCTGAGTGTTATACTGCATTATGTATAGTTGTCTGTTAATAATGCAGAGTTTTATACCGCAGTTAAAAAGCAATTTCATTAAACAGTTTCATTTTAAGAATAACTTGTTAAGAATGTGGCTTCTGAAAAAAGGCAAAGTTGTTGTTCCATATTCAAAATCTAACCCACATTCTGAGAATAAAGGAACAGTCATATTTTAAACACATATTACAACTCATGCTTTGAAACATCATGGAAGTCTAGCCTTAAGTACCTCCCATTTGATATTTTGTTTTTTCCTTTTGTTTTCTTCTTTATTCATGTTGATTCAACAGTATATATTAAAATTCATGGTGTGCATTCAGGTACCACAAATGAGTTGAACTATATCTGTTTAAAAGCTCATTTACTAGGGAAAAATTATGTCCTTTTCCTTCTCATAAGGGCTAACATAGTTTTATTATCATGGAAGATTAAAAGACGTGACCTTTGGAGTTGAAAAATATTGTGGTAACTCCCACAGCTCCTAACTTGAATATTCTGAAGTATGGTCCCTTCGTAGTAAGCAGAGCACTAAAACATGTCCTGTATCTGGCAGAGATATTTGTTTTCAGCTTTCATCCTACACATCCATTAACTACTCAATTGACTGTATTGTTGGTAGAACAATGGGTCAAGTCCAGACCTGGTGGATCCTATCTGAAGGGCAGGTTTATCAAGGGGAAAGCATGCACTAATTTTAACAAAAACACAGAGCTGAAGTCAGAGGCATGCTATCCCCTCTCCCTTCTAAGTGGAATTAAGACATTGCCTCCTTCATGACAGCTACTAATGCACAACCAGCTCCAGGAGAACAAGTGTTGTCACTGAGGAAGAAAACACACTCAGCACCTGCCAAAATGAGGGGAGCAAGAATGTTCGTATACAATGCAATGACACACATATACAGACAAAAAAAATGCTAAGTGGAAAGAAATACAAGTTCTACCTCAGCATGAAAAAGGCTAAGCTGCCTTTTTATTTCTTTTCCTTCTCTTTTTTTTTTTTTTTAACAGAAATAACAGTCATTCTCATTTTCAGCCAATATCTACAGTGAGAGCAAACAGCATGGTCAACCTGCATAATTTTTTTATGAATGTTGTGATATTTGATGTCTCCTTTGCACTCTTCCTCCTCAGAACCCCTTAATTTTGAGACATGCTCTTCTTCACTATAGAAGAACTGCAACAACTTTGTAGCCCTTGTGGTCATAGAAGTAACCTCAGGAACAGCTCCCAGCCTGATAGTAGTCAGGTTCCCATTGTGGATGCTCACACCACAGCCCTCCAAACCAAAGAATCTCACAATGAATATTCCGTTTATAATACTAGAAAATAATGCAGTCTGATAAAATGGAAGATGAAAGCAGCCTGTCAATAGCAACAGTTCACCAAGCAATGCATGCTGATAACTGCACTGCACAACAGGGCATGCCCACATCTAATATCAGCCACTATCACCAGGGAGTTTTTGGTAATCTGTGCTAGGGATCACAGAATCTAAAATCATCCCACAGATTCTACTACAACTGTATGTGAAAGCATGGCTAATTTTTCTACATGACAGTTAGTTTTACTTTAAAAAACTTTTAATTACTTTATGAGAATTTTTGTTTTAAAATCAACCTCTTCACCTCTTCCTCCCTCATTTGGACAAGAGATTAACTTAGGACTGAAAGAGAAAAGACTCTTCAAATTCTTGATCCAGACTGAATTTTCAAGGTCAGCATACCAGGAAAAGGATTTGTTTGCATATCAGCTCTGAAGGTGCAATGGAGCACAGCACAGAAAACATGGTTCTGCCTTATGTTCACAACTCCTTTTCAATACATTTTTACAGTTACCTAAAAGATGATGTACAATCTCTGATCCTATGTGCAGACTGCTGAAGTAGTCAGCATGACTGAGCATTAGAAATTGTTTAAAACACATTTCGACTAATTTTACAAGCAATTACTTTTAAAGAGAGAAACTTCTCGGAAGTTTCTTCATAAAGTGAGATTTTAATTTTCTATCAGATGATTCTAAATTCTTTGGTTTTGGATCTCTATCATGTAAACCATGTTAACTACACTAAAAAAAAAGAAAATTCTTTGAATGTTTGGTTCCCACATGTCTAGATTAATGTTTCTTGACTTCTCAAAACAAAAGTATGAATGTGTCCTTGTAAACATCTCTCTTATACACAGCTACTTTGGAATACAAAGTGTTTCCAGAATAATGCAGGGTAGAATTTTTCAGTTCACTATTTCCCTCTCTTCTAAACGTCAGAATCTCATAATGACCTACTAACAAAAGATACCAGCAATATTTCCTTGTGGCTGAAGATCCAGTGGGCAATATGGGCCACAAAGAGACACATACAGGACACACATGAACCAAACTCCGTGGCAGGGTTCTCATCAAAACCCTATTGCAGTTCAATACTTCATGGTGGTAAGGCACAAACCACCAAGATACCTAACAACGTGCATTCATTAAATAGTTACAGGAATTCTTAAGACAGTAAAAAAATTAGAGGAAATCCTCTGATTTTATATGTTTTTCATCAAACTAAAGTAGCTCAGCTGAATAAGCATTCTTGTAACACTGGAATGGGTCCCCTTTCACAGGCAACAATGCTCCCCCTTAGTTTTACTTCCAAGGGAAGGGTGCCAATTTATTATTTTTAAAAGAAATTGCATAGTCTGTAAGTGTTTCTCAATTAAGAATACATGTTACAGTACGTAATTACCATCTCTGTTAGAAATACACACATTGTCACTAGTTAAAATGTGATTTGCTTCAATTTCCAGCAATTAGATCCTTTACCAAAGGGGAAAGTCTATTTCCAGACTTCATATTACATTAGGTCTTGGCAGACTCTGACCAAGATAATTCACATTATTTGTTTTTCAGTAAACTCGAAAGCCAAATTCAGAGTTTCTACGCACCCTACAGGACTTTTTCTCCTTGAGCAATCACATCTTTCCCCTGAATTGTCTCAAACATATCATCAGTTTCTTTGAATTGCTGATGACAGAATGTGACACTGAAGAGAATTCCCAACTGCATTTGCTGTGACATTCTCTGTTTATATTTTAAGTTTCCTTGCTCATACCTCCAACTGTGGTTAACATCTTAGATGTCATCAAGCTAAACAGGCAATGTTACTCTGCTCTCTTACTAGAAAATTTCCACCACATTCTAAAATCATCAGTTCTCAGACACAGTCTCCCATTCTGCTATCAGAGCATTAATATTTTTACCTTTAAGTTCCATCCTATCCTGATTGTATAAACATTCAAATAATTACACTCCCATTACCTTATCGATTCATGCAGAAAGGTCTATACCACTGGCCTCTTCATAATCCTTGTTTTTTTCCTGTCCTGTGTCACTTGCAACGACAAGTGAGGATCTCCCGCGCTCCTTTGGGTCATCACCAAACATCTAATCTAGTGTAGAGTGGAAAGAAAACAGATAGAGGCAGCAGCTGAATTTTAACATAAACAAAATTCAAAATGTCGCAGAAGATATCATAAATACAAGTACAAACACTTGCTAAATATTTATTATTGCGTGTTGGTAGAATAATAGCACTGACATAAGAAATGTAAAAATGAAGGTCTAGAGTTCTAATTTAGGAGCCTTTATTAATAACTCGTTCTTTTCTTTCCTGGTCCTCTTTGCACAGGAAGACATTTTCCATGCACACTAAATTAATTTGACATGTAAAAGACATTTCACGCCGGCCAACTCAACTGCTTTGGGCAATATTCCCTCAGATTTCCATGCAATTAACAGCTGTAACATCTGTAAATCTCAGACAAATGGCCACCCATGTAAAAATTGATTCCCTATCGCACAAGTCTCTGCTGTTTTCCAGGAGTTCAGAGGCACAGACACCGCAGGAGGCACTCAAGTCTCCTGGCATGATGCACAGGACACGCTGGAGGAGCTGCACAAACATGGATCATGCACATGTGCACATCCACATGCTCATATCTCTGTGATATTGGAGTCGCTTTTCTGAGGAGAACTGGAAGTTATGATATGGTGACCATTCCATTGCTGAGCTCTACAACATCAGTCCGACTGTACCTTCCTGTTCTGTAGGGTAGGAAGCAACACTCACCACAGCAGCAGGAGGAGCACTGATCTTTTGTTGTGGTGTCAAAGATCAAGTCTAAGGGACTCAAAACCAAAAACTGAATCTGTTTCAGTCCTTTCTTCCATTGGTCGAGAGGTCTTGTATGCTCTAAGACATCAGGAAGCAAGTAAATATTATTTGTATCCAGCTGCCTTAACCATTGAAAGGGTAAGTCTGAGTAATGATACAAAATCACAGTATTTTCTCAGGTGTTTTCAGTATCCTGGCTGAGGTTTTTAAATCCTCAAGGCCCAGAGCTAGAGCCCTAAAATTCCTGTGCACGCTGCCTCATCTAAGTGCTGAATACCCAAAATATTGTTGCATGATGGTGCCTTTCCCAGTCAATGATGGGTGCATAAGAGTCTCTCTACAGTTCAGAGCTTACAGAGCTGCCTACTGACTTTCATGCTGTAGCATTCCCTGACTTCTGTGCCTTTGTCTCCAGATTGTTCCTGATACTGCACAATACCAATGTCCAAGTCCTCAGCAACTTGCTGTCTCAGAAGGAACAGCATTCCTACCACTAATCAGTCTGCCAGAAAAAAAGCCAAAAGTCACATCTCTGACTAAAAGGCTTTCCACTTCAAGGCTTATTCCACAACTCAGTTCAGCTGACAAATGCGGAGACGAGGATTTCTCAACTGTGCAATTTCCAGTAAGGGATGACCCTCCCATGTTGTTAGGAGAACTGGGAAAAGAGAAGCAAACCCTTGAAAAAGGTACAACTTAGAAAGGGCACGTGGGGAAAAAGCTACCACTTGCCTATCAAGATGCGTCAGCATCACACGGGATCAGTTCCCAGCATTCCCAGAGTCCATGTGCAGGGGCTGAGCATGTCTGGTGACATACAGAAAAGGTATAGCCCTTCTGCATCTACAGCCCCATGGGAACATTTCCTTGTTCCTCATCTGAAACAGCAGACAATTAGATGGGGAGAAAGAGTCTTTGATGCCAAAGTCATGGTGCATTACAGCACAGAATGAGATGCAGTTGAGTGCTGCCAGAGAAGACACAAAGGCTGCATTAGATGCTGTAAACATAAAGAGAAAAACATACAGGCACGTGCAGAGTTCTGTCCATATCCAGACTCAAACATTCACCACCCTGTTTATCCAATTACTATTTCATTTAGCTGAGCAGTGCTTAACTGAAATTCTTCAAGGTTAGAGCCCCAGGAAGAGTTGCTTTTCCCTGTCAATTCTTTGATTGACTTTACCTCCATCTCTCCAAATACCCAGGATGCCCCCAAACCATTTGGGATAAGCGAACTTGTGCTGAATTTTCTGTCTGTCTCGTTCATTCACTACTTAAGCAGGAAAAAAAAGCACCCAACCTTTGCTTGTTCAGCTAGCTTAATATTGAGGGTAGGCAGTGATGTCCTTTTTCATGAATATGCTAAAATTAATCCAATTTGCATGGGAATATATAAGCAGCAAATATTTATTCATGATTGGGAGGGAGCTGATCCAAATATGTATACTAAAGGTAGACATAAAAAAACCAGCATAAACATTGATCACCATAACTTTCCTACAATTAGCTACCAGGTATAATTATTTTGTGCTTGAAGTCATATTAAATCACTAACAAGCATAATATGTTTCAAATAAAGAAATAATTCAAATAAAATGCAATTAGAGAGATGCAGTTATTTCAGTCTGGGCAAAGTGACCCTCACTCTAATAGCCTGATAGTTAATGAAGCTGACTTTAAAAGAATTCCTTTTTCTCTCCATGAACATTATCTTTGTCTTTTCCTAAACTTCATACCAAAGACTCAAAATTTAATTAAATATGCTGCACAGTGTGGAGGAGTAAAAAAAGCAAGAGATGTCAGCAATAGAAATGGCAGCTTTCTTGTAAGTAGTCTGCCAACTAAGGGAGTCATGTGCAGGGTTATTGTTAAACTGAAGCAGAAGGACATAAACACATAGGCATGTATTTTTACATACTTTCAGTTGAGTATTGTGAAAGGTCGTGTTCCTTAGTTGAAACTATTTCTACACTGACTGAGGTTTCAAGGCAGAGGTAAAACTGCCAGAATGTATTTTTTTACTAGAAGACAGATATCTAGTACAGAGGATCTTTATTTCTACGAAACATCTCTAGGTTTTTTTTGAAAGAAGACTCCTGGCCATGGGCTTAAGACTGTTTTTGATCAAAAAGCAGCTCAGGAGGATCAGTTAAATTCAGCATCTCACTGTCGTGATATTTTTCTGCTGAAGTCTTCTAAGAAGAGGATTGCCATGAACAGGGAGTGCAGAAATATTGCTGTGAAAGCCTGTGCCACTTCCACAGCAACTCTGAGAACTTGTTCTCAGATGAATCATAATCATTTTAGCAATTACAATTGTTCCTCGTATACATCTCAAGAAAAGTTGGTTCTTTGGTGGACAGCAAGACTGATCTGATCTAATCTAAGGTCAGAAACTTGTCAACAAAGTAGATGAGAAGCATTCATCTGATCTGATATGGCCTCATTTCCATTGACAATCACATTAGGTTTAGGCAGCCTACAGGCATGAAAATCTGGGTGCGTGAGTAGGACCAAAGATAGAAAACGAGAGCTTAACTAAAAAAGAGACAAAGAAAATCTCACTAGTTTTTATCCTCATCTGGTACCCCATTACCAAAATATTTAGCACCTAAGTAGTTCTTGCATCTGTCCTCTTGTGGAAAAAATACAGAGTATTATTCATTCTGTCTGTGCAAAGATAAAAAAAGGAGAGGATTTCAGCATGGCTGAACTCCTGAATCAGCAACTGACTTAGATACTAGTAGTTTGGTTCTGAGAAAAAATAAAATAACAATATAAAAAAAATTCTTGGAACAGGTGCAGTTAAAGGACACAGCAGTACTTTCCTTATTACTTCTGCCCTGATTTAGCAGAGGAGAACCTTGAATACAGTTTATAAGAAAACAAGATCCACATAATGGAGGGGGGATGCCTTTTTCAATCTCAGAAAACAACAACTTCAGAACCAACCAAGGCAGAGATGGCTGCATAGGTACACGTGTAAGGCAGGCAAAACTAGACTCTGCTCAGGCATCTCTGCTCCCTGCTATCCCTGAGTCCTGAAATGAGCAGCTGAATTCCATTTTTCAAACCCACTCAAGTGTTTCTGAACAGAAATTAGGGAAACAAGCACAAAAAGAGAAACTCCTTCAGCCTATAGGAGCAAAAGCAAAAGTAGCCAAGGCATGGGATATTCAAAAGATTTTCTCAAGCTGTGGCAGGACTTTCTCGATTAGCTGCTGACCAGGGACTTACTCTAGACCTTACATGAATTTTGCTCTTTCCATTAGTCTATATCAATCCCATTTCTGCTTCACTACCAGGCTTTTGCTCCTCCTTTTAAGGGTGCCTTCCATGCGTACAATGTTTTCCTGGCCAAATTCACCAGCAAAAATATTTTATTAAATTACATTAATTCAATACAGATCTAAGCAAAGTTACCTGACAAAATCCAATTTATTTGTTAAAGAACAGGCGTTTATTTGCTTCGTTAGGTTGCAATGGGTTATGGTCTATCCTATTGTCTGTGCTGGGTCTAGCTTTTTTCCTGCTTGGGTTGCAGATACTGTGAACTGCCTTTCCTCAGCATCAGTTAAACAGTCAGGAATGGTAAAAAAAACCCAACCAACCAAACAAATAGAACATTAGGATTTTCCATAGTTTCTAGCAAAGAACACTATAGTATCATTATGTATATCACATATAAATTGATGGTTTTCTCACTCTATGTATCCTGTGCTGCACTATCCTCTCAGTGCAAAAACAATACGTTTCACAGTTCAGGAAAGGGTAACACGGACGAGCCCAAATGAGGAATCAGAATGACATTTATTTCAAGATCAGAGGGAAAGAAACTGTATCTTTACAGCCTCTGTAATGTGTTCCTGAGTTTGCTTGTCTTTGACACAGAGCATGAACACGCAAGTACTAGCACCTAGTCAAGCATCACAAGTTTACTGTCTTTCAGAGGAGCCTTCAGTGGGCATTTCCCCATCTGTTCCCAAAGCCACAGAGATGTACATGATGTGCTCAGCCTGAGCACACAAGCAGCCTGCAGGAGAAAGTTAGAAGATCCTGAAACCACACCTGACCTGTGATTTCACTTGTGAGTCGAGTAGTGAGAAGTTATTGAGTAGCAATGAGATTCAGTCTTCCTTTTCCTTAACAAGATCGAACAAAGTAGACTGTCTGTATTGAAAGACAAGTTCAATAAACGCATTAGAGGTTTTCTTGTTTATGCAGTTGTCCTCAGTGGGCATTTTGCCAGTGCTCCAGTTTCCACAGGAATGGGCATGTAGCCAGTCAGGTGAGAGAGGGGGCCCACAGGAGAAAGTTACAAGGTCCTTTACAAAGTAATGGTCACTTTTTTCCCTGTTTTCCAGTGAGTAACAACTATATAGTCTCATCTTGTTAATATTAGCTTTGGAATAAATATCTAATACTATTCTTGTATCTCACTGCATATGCACATACAGAGACAATTTTGTTGCAAAATCATCTTCCAAGATTCCCACTAGAGAAAAACCATTACAGCCACCACTGACTGCAACTGAAAGGACAGCTGAGCAGGCTGAGACTTGTCAGCCTGGAAAAGAGATAACCTGGACAGTTAACACATGACAGAGGTCAGCAAATTAAAGAGTGTCTTTGAAAAGATGGATAAAAATTTACCGTACACTGTTTTCCAGCACAAAAGCTAAGGAACACAACGTGAAATATGCAAGAGCAAGGCTCAGGAAAACCAGAAGAGGACAGTTCTGTTTGGTACAGAACTCTTTGCAAAAGGATATTGTGGATGGAAAAAGTTTGCTGGGCTGACAGGGAACTTGTACCAGAAACTTGAAGAAACTGATATTTAGGGTTATTAAACAGTAAAACCCCACACATCAGGTATATGAAATACTGGGAATTAGGAGTGTACTTGGAGGAAGTATATTTCTTTCCTTACTTTTATTCTTCTCTGTGCATTCGCTTGTAACCACCCGGATAGAGTTCCCAATGAGCCCTTAGAGCCAGGACAGATGTTCTTAAACCCATGAATTTTCTAAGGTGACCCATATTGGGTTTCTGTGCATGTAGTGCCCTAACAACTAGTCACTGAGCAGTCAGTAGATGAGCATGAATTTTAACTCAGACCTCTCAAGACTAGAATTAATGTTTTAACCACACCAGAGCTTTCCTTTATGATACAGAGCACACTTCTCTACCAAGTCTTTTTCTGGAGGACAAAGTATCCTGAGATGTGGTTCATAGATCCAACAGTTCACAGATTTACAGTACATTAACTATGGTCATGGGAAAATGTTGGTTTTTTCTTCTATAAAGAGGGTCTTGTGTAATATGTAAATGCCATGAGGGATTAGCACAAGAAATTATTTTTGCAGCGTGTGAAAGTGTGCTGTGCCAATTCTCAGAAGGTCCAGCTCCAGCCTCATGACAGACCCAGAGGCAAGTGCACAACCCTCAATACCATTGCCCATTAGAGATGTGCAGAACCAGCTGAGAAGTCAGAAACATAAGCAAAAATAATAATTTACAACAGTTTCATTGCCCAATCAATCTGAACTGACTCTGACAGAAAACAGCTCAAGCAGAAAATCCCTCTTTTTTTTGTAATATAATATTTTACAGATATTCCATCATAATAGAAGAGTCCTAACAAATTAAAATGAGAAGAGAGCTCATCCACTTCAAAAAAATTGGACTTAATATTTTTCTGCTCGTGTTACATAATATTCTATATGAAGACAGCAACATTTTTCAGACTGAAATAATGAAAGTAAGAGGAAGTAAGCAGTTTATGAATAGCTTTTAAAAGTGTATGCAACGCTATCACAGAGTACGTGAAAGTGTGAAGGCTTTCTGAGTCTGGGTGTAATGAGATAATTTTACCACACTAGTCAAAATACAAATGAATATTTTCTAAAATTATTTGATGCATCCATTGTGCAAATAACTTTCTCATAATATCTCTTGACGAGTTAGTTCTTATTGTTGTGGGAAAAACCATCTAATACATGGTCGTATAAGGACCATGAGGATCTTACAAATAAGCTTGGTAAGTGTTCTGCACTTTACATAGTGAAGTAATACAAGGGACTAGAAGATGCGTCCAGGTTGGGAATGAGCTTGTTTTTATCGATGTACAAATATGCCAGGGCAAACTGAATATATTTCAAGGTTTGGGTTCTTTTTTCTCAGAATACAGAAAGCAATGGTCTAGAGTAGACTGAGAAATTATTTGAAGCAGGATCACCCTTTTTTTTATTTGCTAGAACAAAGCGTTTTAAAGCCTGGCTTAAAAGAAGTCCCAGGCTGCCTATTAATTCTCAAAACAATGAATTAGCAGTTCTCCAAATTTAATCACCTGCTATCTGTTTATATTTATAAATTGAGTATTCCAATTATAAAATGGGGTCCTACAGACCAGACAGCTCCCAAATGAAAAAATCCTAACCAGAAGAGTGAGTTCTTTTGCACATCTGAAGTTACCGATTCATGCTAAAGGCTCCAAGTAATTATGAAAGAGACTGGAAAGTCCAGCAGACCACAAATGGCATAAAAGAAGCTTGCAGGATTAGACACGGTTTAAATAATATTGTTGAAAATATACAGTAGCGTTTAAATAAAAAGCAAACTGCAATGTGCATAAAAACTTGAACAGGAAGAGGATTGAAAAACAACTACAAGTGAGGAGGGAAATGAACAAGTCTATTTGATCTTTCCAGCTGACTTAAATATGAACACTAAAAAAAAATTAAAATAGTGACAACTAATTTGTGATGTAAAATTATTCCTGGTTTAATTAAATTAAAATAAATGAATGTAATTAATTATCTAGGTTGAGAGATGTGTCTGCCCAGACAGAATTCTTCTCTCAGACCCACTGAGGGGAGGCAGGTGGATCAGAATGACCTACATTTCATTCAATATTGGAAAATAAGGGTTAGATTTTCAAAGCTGTCGAAAAGGTTACAACCACATCTCTTATTCCTGGCTTCTTGGCTACACCCTCTGGCATACTGCAGTGACTTTTCTTCTACTTGTTCTACTTTTTCTTGCTGCAATACAGAAGGCAAAATCCACATGATGCAATTTTATTTGTGTTGTCTGCTTTTCTATTAAACAAAACACTTTTTACAGAGTAAGATGTGAAAAGTTACCCCTGTGCTACTGCCCATCATACCGTTCTGATTCTATCTTCAGCATCCTTTTGAAAGTTCATGAAATGGAGCAGGACAGCTTTCGTTTCTCCTGGGTATATTCCCTACCCTGTATTAAAGATTCTGGTGAAGAGCTGCTGCTCTGTTATGGAAGAATAGCATTTCTGATATATTAAACAAAGACAGCAGACTTTCCAAGATTTTTTTTTTACATAATCTCCTGGCCTGCCAAGTGGCCCAGCACATGGTGTATACAGATGCACCAGAAGAAAGACAACTTTCATACCATAAATTCCTTTGCTATTCTTCTGCTGTGAATCACAACTCATTTCAGTGGCAATGATTCCAGCCTTATCAAAGATTGCCAGTCTAGTTATTCAGGCTCAACAGCAGCTTGTATTTTAGAATAATTTTTTCAGACCCTCTTTTCCATTTTACTTCTTCACCCCCCCCCCCCCCCCNTTTTTAAGAAGCAATTTGCTTTCTACCATTTGCTTTCTCGGCAGGGCTGTTATCAGCACTAGTCACTAACAGAGAACAGCTGGTAAGGGAGAGGAAAAAGTCAGATCCTTAAGAACACAACCATGGATTTAAACATGTGAGCCTGCACTGTAAATTGTTTTGTTATGCAATTTGTATCAAATGCACTCCATAAGTCTGGGACATACCCTGCAGCACGTAAAGTTCATAGAAACAGTCAAGACCAAGAAGCATACATTTGTACAGATAAAGCAAACGAAGAGACCATTTGTCCCAAAGCAGCCTTTGTAATTCTGAGAACTGGTCCTGCTTTCTGAAGTGCATAAAACTGTTTGCAGAAAAAGAGATGAGACTCACAGCTGGAGGAAACACAGGTGTCAAAGTCTGTTGTTACTGCTTTTGTTGTGGCTCCAAACAGGCAGCCATACTCCATGTACAAGAAAGACAAAAAAAGAGATAATTGAGCAAGTTCAGCCCAGGACCTAATGTGTGCAGCAGCCAGGTGGGTCATATTTTCCTCTAGCTTATCTTTTCCATACTTAAGTCTTTCCTGGTGAAGACAACCAGATTGCACAATGCAAGGGGAAGACTTGCACGGCTAGTTTCACCCTGTCTTCAACAGCACCTTCAAAACTGGCTTTAGCAGGAATTGCGCTTACCCAGAGATGAATTGGGCTCACTGTAAGAAAATGTTTTTAAACCCTTCTGCTGGTTAAACATCCTGGGTATTACCTTCTTGGCTTCCTCTAACATATTTAGCAGCACAGTTTCAAACTGAAGACAGTAGTCTAAAGGGAAGCTGGAGCCTGCTGAAATCACTACCTAAAAGTCAGCTTGTCCCCCTTACAAACCATTTGATATCATTACTGATTTTTCCCTTTGGTTCAAATCTGAGCTGACTAGCAGACCTCGGCAGCTGCCTCTGCTCTTTCCTATTAAAAAGCTCAGACATGACATTGATTTTAGAGGAGAAAGTGGCAAGGAATCAGGCTCTGCACTGGCATTCTAATGGTTTAATTGAAGATGAACACTTTGTTCAACTTCTGTCCCTTCCCCTGGGGTGGCCAGCATTGCTTTAAATGCCTGCTGACTTAAATGGAGACAGCTGCAGGACACAGACTCATGTATCACAAGCTGTGTGCAACAGGAGATAGCTGAAGGGCAGAACTTCAAAGCCCCTTGCTGTAACCACCCGGACTGCACAGGGTTGCTGCCACTGCCAGCTGGTAGCTCCAAGCTCAAACATGGGGACAGGGCCTCACACGCAACTGGACATTTGCCATATCTTAGAGGTGCTATATATCCATCTCAGAGAGGCTGGAAGACAGGGAAGAGAGTACTGATTGCATCAATGTTTCTGGGGGGCTAGTTAGGTTTCTTCAAAAACTCGTAGCATTACATCAATGTGTGAGGTTTCCTCCTCTTTCAAGGAAAGGGCTGAAATTAAGATGAGGAGGAATTGAGATCATTTTAGCTTGCTTCCTCCAGCACACCAGCTTCAAACATTACTTTAAAACTTGTGTGGAATAAAACCAACCAATTTTAAAATTATTTCTTGGTACTTGAGGAGTATCTAACAATTTTTCCACCTTCACAGGAAATGATGTACACCCTGACCAGCTTCAAAAGCCTCAGGCAGTACTAGCTGGGAAAGACATAGTAGCCCCTACCACTAATTTGGATGCATAATTTATTTTCAGACTCATGCAGGAGAATCTAGTGTAGAAGACAATTCAATGAATTCACTTGAGATGGTCTTTCAAGCTATGGATGTCTGAACATAAAGAGCTTATGCCTTATTTCTCCTGCCAATATCTGACAGTGTTGGCTGAGCCACTCAGTGTGACTACAATCTGGGCTTAATGGGTCAATTTTAGACCTACCAAAACCTTGACTCATGCACTAATAACTTCAGAAAGCAATAGACCCAGTGGCACTGATTCACCATTTCCAATGCAGGAATGGAGAAAAAGAGGAAAACATTAAGCAAATTTGGTGCCTTTTTCTCACTCCTTTCGCATTAAAACAGACTCACTAACTTAACTTAGATCTAAATGGGACTCTGGCAACTAGAAAGAGTGCAAGGCACTGTATATTACTAGTTGCATGATAGCAGTGGTGAAAAAGCACACTAGACAGGCTGACCAGGCTCAGAAGATGCCTTCAGAGGGCTTGCCAGATCACTTCCCATGTTTTAGTTGTTGCGTATGAGACTTTGATTCCCTAAACCACATGCATTTTACGTTTCCACAAGCTGACACCAAGCCTCTCTTGCTCCATGACCTCTCATACTAGCTTCACCTGGCTAAAAGGGCCTCAGGAAAGGAGACAATGGTGTTCTGCAGCTAGAAATAGTTGGGCACTACCTCAAAGGATCTGGGTTGGAAGGGATACATACTCTGACTACAGCCTCATGTTCAAGTCCTCCCACCTCAAAACCAAGCCCATAGAGTCAAATGTTAAGCAGCCTTCATCCCCACTGTTTCAGCCTCACAAAGGGACTACAGCAGGATGAAGAACTGACACCACAAATGCATTTTAACTCTAGAGCCATGATCTTATGTTCTTATTTCCTTCTCGATTTCTGTGTCTGGGCTTACATCATTAACAATTATCCAGTGTTCCAAATGAAGAGCAAACAAAAGGTATAGTCACTAGAGCTGATGGCCTAGTGTTGTTGGATGTTCTGCTTAATTTATTAACACTTTTACTTCCCCTACTGAAATGAAAAGGCTGATTTGCTCAACCACATTGGGTTTGTAGGGTTGTGCTTCAGATGAAAGAGGTTCTCAGGAGTCTTCTACAGATCCTTCACTTTGCAAACTATTCAGGCCCAATTTCTTTAGAAAATCTTCACACATTTATGTCAGATATACTACATAAAAATGAATGCACACTGATGTCATGATTTTTTGTCATATGAATAGGGATGCTCTGGGTATGCACCCACATGTTATAATTTCCATCACACCACACTGCAACCACTTCCTATCCATGCAATACCCTGGATAAGTTGCTCGATACACTGAGCAACTTCCTTAACTTATGATATTTAAACTCAGTCAATTGCTCCTCAGCGGGTGTAGCTGTCAGAAGTCATTAATGGATGGTTTACAGCAGATCTGTTGGTAGAAAACAAAATCCTTCCACTATTTCTGTTAGATTAGGAAGACTTCTTTATTCGGGTAGTAAAAGACTATGATTGAAGCACAGACCTCAAGAGTCCTTATTATAAAATCGGCATAAGTGATTTGGTTCAATGGCACATTACTGATGTAGCTTGAAGAACACGGATCTGCTGCACAGTAAAAGGCACACTGGACTTGGTTTATCTGTTGCAGGGTGAAATTTTGCCTCTAATTACATCCAAATAATGCTATTAATTTAGGCAACACCTGTCCCATTAGCCACATGTTAACTGTTCAGGAGACCATAGTGTGAAAAACCTCTTAAAGTGCTGAGAGCACCACATACCTTGAAGCCACAGAAGGGCACTACACAACAGTGAGACAGACAAAGCTATGCAAAGATTTCTCAGGACAAGGCAAGTTATTGGAGAAGAAAACACCCCCCTATCATTTCTTTTGTCTTTTCAAAGAAGTTTCCAACAGTCAGCTGTCTGCCGAATTCTACAAGGCTGAAAACAAGCTGCTAACTGTACCACTACCATAACACTTGAGGGAAGACCCAACTTAAAACCTTACTGCAATGAAGAAAATCCATCTACCAGTATTGATTACCAACCAGTACACTAGTAGGTTCTGATTCACAGTGTGAACAGCAGAAATTTGATAGCATACCAGAAACTTTGATGAGTCCTTACTTACTTTGATAAGTCCTTATTATGAGGGATAATAGAATACAACAATTATTTTTGTACTTGCACAAATATTTTTCTGTCTTTTAAATTTACCTTTCCTTCAACTGGTGAGGTAGGTAAAGAATCTTCTTGGCCAAGAACACTCTTGGTATTTCTGCCTGAGAAATGTAGTACTATGACACAGGAAAGTTTTGGGGTTTTTTAAGTGAGCGTTAGAGACTCAAATTTCAGAAAGTAATTATAAGAAAAAGATATAACCTTCAAACCGTGATTCTAAGGAACTTACGATTTGGAACAATTGGAGCTGGTCAGACTGCAAAGCTGCTGTATGTAGTATTCTGTATTCTGTCCCCAGGCAGTTGTATCAGTAGGGAGGCATGGTACGGCTTTTATTTATTCTAATCTGCTTTGTTGTTTTCTGTACCACAGAGATCATTAAGAAAGAAGTTTTTCAGATACAGAAAAACATAATCCAAATTTTTAATGACTTCTCTCAGTTCCTTCCTGCATATGCAGCTAATTATTTATCAGTTGCATCTTCCTGGGCCTTTCTTCATCCAGGTCAGTCAAGAAAATTTAAGAGCTACTAATAAAAGGTGACTACTCCTCTAAAATTCTGGTACCTAGGGAGAAGACATATTATGCATCCAGCATTCTTCTACTCTCAACCTTTGAAAGTTTTGAAAACAATGGAATAGAATGGACTTAGCATCTCCTCTAAAATCAGACCGTCCTCTTTGACTTTGGATTTCAAATCAAGTCAGGAAGACCAGAAGCAACTATTTCTGGGATTTCCAAGCTGCACCTGGCTATGTATTTCCTTCGGCATTCATTCCATACAGAAAAATGAAGAAGACAGAACATGAGACAGAGGAGGCTCTTTCAGAGCAGAGGGGAATTTTGCAAGCATTTGAGGGAATAAAAGTCAGAAGCATTATAACTCTGTCAATAATGCATTATACTTGAAAGGGTCTGGGTATATCTATCACTTCCCAAGTTACAGTCTCCCTTCTAGGGGAGTTTGAATATAAAACTCTTACCTGATTTGATGGACCAGTGCTTTCAAGCCAGTCAGCACCTGCTCTCACATTTGATATACTCTCAAACTGTTTTAAGTGAAGCCAAAGGATCAAAACTTAATTAGCAGCGAAATACTTTTTATACTGATCGGTTTGCACCAGATCTCCTGAGGGACATAGATTTGTCTCTATCTGGAATCCCCACCCTACCCTCAGCTGCTCCTTAGGAGGTTTGTGTTTTGTCATTTGGCAGACATTTACCTGCCTCACTGCTGCGACGGAAGAGTGCTTTTGGCAGCAGAGGCTGCGTGGCTCTGGGAGCAGGGGAGGCAAGTCGTAGCAGCTTTGCCTCTTATGAGCACTCTGGCTCTGCCAAACCAAACAAGACAAGGTGACATGCTTTTCTTGCTGCTCCTCACTAGACAGACTCATGAGTTATTGGTTAGTCCCATGAGAGGGGGTTTTTTCCCCTACAGGAAGAACAGTCATTCAGGTGTAACACTTCAATTAAAAGGCTCTCCTTCTCTAAAGCCACAGCAGTAAGAATCACACCTCTGCTTAGGAAGGGGGCTTTGCTTCCAGCAGAAGCACAGAGGTGAAGCCATTGCAAGTGGGATTTTCGCAGGTAATGCCAGTTCAGTCTCTCATGAGGCCTAAGCAAATGCTTTAGCATCTCAGGCAATACAGAAGTACAATGAATTGTTATAAAGGAATGCCATTAGCAAGAATTGAGGCAATAAGGGTCTAACACCTCTGTTGAGGAGAGCCTGTTACTAAGATAAAGAAGAAAAACCTCTATCACAGTCTAGAACAGCTGGGCCCCGATGACTTGCTCAACGACTGGATTTTTTGGTCACTTAGATAACACATAGCTAACCTTGTCATTCCCTTAATTTTTGCAAATCTCTGAACACATCTGTCTAAATATCCATGACCTAGAGGGGAAAAATAATATATTTAAAATACAAAATGGGTGCCAAATCTAACTCATCAGTCTCTGCTGGGATTCCTGAGAGTCTTGGGAGGTGGAACCTCAAGTAGTTTATTTTGGCATCGTTCTCAGTTAAGGAATCTTTTGATGGCAATGACTCTGGAAGGGACCTATGCTTTGGAAGAAAGCAGAATAAGCATTAATATGAGAGCACAAGAAAGTCTTACAGTGCAAAAGCAGGGAAAAATTATAAAATTGATCTGACTTTCAATGTTTTTCATTCAGGAAAAGAAGGCAAGAAAAGGAATTAAACACAGTTTAAAGTTGTGAGAAAGTTCTTTTCATAAAGGTAATCCTTTTGACTTCACAGGATTGCTCTTCCCACAATTTAGATGTTTCATCCCTCCTTTTCAGATGGAAGGAAACTGTCACAATCTGTTCGTATTATCTATGAGGTATTTCTCTTTGATTAAAAATGTTTCCATTGCTAATATCATGCTATTAGCACCACCTCTTGTAGCTGTGCCCCAAGATTCAGCCCCAAACACGAGAAACAAGGGAAATAAATAAAAATGTCCTCCTGTAAATGGAAAGATCATTTGCCTTTCATCTTTTATTTTCACTTTATAGTCACAATGTTTTTTTTCATACCCTATCTTACTTGACAAGACGACTATGGTCTTACTGAAGTTCAGTTTTCCTTTCTTAAGCATAGAACCAACCAAGCAATCATGGTAACTATTAGTTATTAATTTTTTCAAGTTGTAGTTGTGACTAGGATGTCAAAAAAGAAACAGGGCAAAAGGGTTTTTTCAGCTCTGGTTTCTTATCTTCCCACAGCTATTTTTAACATCAGGCCAATATTTTTAACTTTTTCTAGGGAAAAGAAAAGAGAGCAAGAAAACAAAGTTGTTGCTAGATTTGTAGTCTTCCAGACTAGCTGTAGAGCTGTCACTCAGGCACTAGGCTGAGCTGGATCCCGTCTCTCCTTTACCTGAACAGTGTATGAGCCAGTGCCTGACAGACTGCCTGTCTGGACTCAGCCAGCCAGTCTCTCCTGCTCAATCTGTATATTCTATATGGAATAAACCCCTTTTTTAGGACTCAGTACATAAAACAACTTTATTACTAAATGGTTAGCTGAGTCATGGGGAAGCAGAAAAGGATTGCAGTCCCTGCTCCACAACACATTTACACACTTAAATTAAGTAGTTGGTGTAACACAGCCTGGAGCACAGATCTCATTTCTCCCAGGTGGGTGCACTAAGCCGCAGAATTATTCTTTCCACGGCCTCCAAAATATTTGAAGCATTTTCCTAATAAAAGCAGAGCAATAAGAGGAGTTAAGAACTTCTCCCTCCTTCACTTAAATAATGCCCTAATATCTGAGTGATATCAATTCAAATGTCCTAAAGGTAAGGAAAGAATGTAATCCTGACCTCCCCCACACAAAATAAGGGCCCTAATAACAGAGTCCTTGAATGAAAAGGAATTGCATCTACTTTGTCATTTCCTCTCCTTAAAAGGGTCATAAAATGGAATGTTACACTTGACATGGAGTATTTTGTCCTGAATAAAAAAAAGTCAATTTACAGCTTAGTTGAAAAAAAAAAAAATGCTGCTGAAGTTGAACTTTTGTTAAAACTTTCAGTTAAACTTAACTGAATTTCTTTTCTAGTTTTCCCACATTTAGTTGCCAACACAAGTGGTAATAGTGGTGATTCACATAGACATACCCCAAATCTTTGTTCACAAATGAGAAGATTTAACTAAAACTTTCTGTAAACAAACTGTTTGAAAAGCTAACAATTATATGTTAGCCCTCCTTTCTTAGGGACTTCTGTTTGAACATGGAAACTGAAAAAAAAAAAGGCAGTTGTTGACTGAATCTTGTCTTGTGGAGTCTCAGCTTGTAAGGAATTCTGTTTAATTAAATATGCTATAAAAATGTATATACACGTGCATGTAAAAGAGATCAGCAAGGAGACCACCTGTTTTACCTGCTTCCCACTGCTGGAATCAGGTTCTCACTATCATACAGCCCTCATACAGTTTGCCATCAAGTCCTTCACCAGAGAACTGTGTTAAAAAACTGTTCCACCAGCCAACTGGACTTGTACCATTAAGTACACTCTGTGCAGCATGAAAGTTTCCTTTTTCAAGAGTCACAAGGATCATCAAGATACAGGTCACCGCTTTGCATTTTTGTGTCTCATTCTTAGCATCTTCATCATGTCCTTTCATCTCCTCCTGCTGTTCAGAGACCCTACCTAGGATCTCTCTCTTATTCTCTGCTACTGACCCATCCAACAAGAAATTGAAATCATACAGCCTTCTAAGTTGGAAAAGACCTTTAAAATCATCAAGTCCCTCAGCTCCCACTTCTAGATTCACCCACTGGAATGGCATCTCCAAAAAGATTCATAACGAGCCCACAGGCTCTTGTTATAGATATTGACATTGTCCAGCTCATTAGAAATTTTGGACATGGAATCTGAAAGTTTCTGAAAAAATTCTCAGTTATTAAGCCAGAAAGGAATAGGGGCTGGGACAATCAGTATCAGGAGAAACATCTTGGAAAATTTTCCCTTTTATGGAAAATTTTAACTGTTTTACAGTTCTCCTTCTCTTCTCGGAGTAGGGTGAATCTGGAAAGTCTTCTAAATTTTGGTTTTGGAAAAGAATACAAATAAATGGGTTTCTGAAAGAAGACTGGTGTTTTTCTTGCTGTTCTTGGGTAGCCAAAACTAAACAAAGTTACTCAGCACTTGAACAAAACAATTGGCTATAGTTCACAGCCACTAAAAGGAAAGACCTCAACCTTGCTGAAAATGGAACTTTCATTCAAAACTCTTTTGTATTTTGTATAACCTGTCCTGAAAAGAGAAGGAAAAAATGAGAACACTTCCTATCCTTTCAGGATGGTTGGAGCTCCAGGCAGGGACCTAACAGCCCCAGGGGCAGGCTGTTGGGATTCTGGGATGCCAGACTGGCAGAAGCACTAGCAAGCCTTCCTCCCCACATATCAATGAACAAAATGGGTTCCTAAAAAACTGATTTCACCCAGCCAGCCTGTCCTCACAGCAAAGTATTGCATTTGAAAATTTGGGCTGAATTTTTGAAACATCCTTGCTTCTAAATTGCCCAGTTCCATGTTCCTTCCATACCCCAGCTTCTTGTGGACCATATAGGATATTATATGGGGCTGCAATTCTCCATGTTACCAGTACCTTTCAATACCATGGAACAGTACAGATGTGGCTCAAAACAATTGGAGGTAGATCATGCAGAGTATTTTGTTGGCACAAAAAAATTAGAAATGTTATTACATGTGTAGTCAATGAATTACATCTTTTCTGTAAGGAATTATGTGTTTGTCTAGAGACCTCAGTCAATATCTGGTTCAGGCCATGCTTAACACAATGGGTACATGTGTGTGCACAAGGAGATACAGACCGTGTGTGTAAACAGAGCTGCAGCCTCTGCCCCAAAGAGCCCACATTCTTTTAGTGCTTTTAACATCCTTCATCACACCTAATGCACAACTCTCCCTCTTAGCACCTTGATGAACTCTGAAAACTCACAAGAGCTGACCTGCTTCTTTACACGTCTGTTGTGATAATTTGTCCATTTAGGACTGTAGTGTTAAGCGCAGATGAAGATGCTATGGACCTCAGCAATGCCAAGACACTGGTAAACTTATGGGATTATCAGGGAGACCTTTGAAACCAGAAGACAAATCCGCCGAGCCACCTTTTTCCAACCATAACTTCCTGTGGCCTATGGTTATTCACATTTAGGCCCATTCAGCAGCAAACCTAAAACACAGATGCAGTGAATCCCACTGCCATCATCTCCATATACAACACACTTTATTATAACAGAATATGGGGTTCAGCTCTGCTAGACCAAATCAAGTTGGTCAGTGTTAAGTATCACATTTTAGATTCAAATCCCTGCTAAACCCTGTGCTTATGCTCATGGTTAACATTATTTTTATATCTGCCTTCAGAAATGAAAGACAGCAGCAGCTCACACATAGCAGCAACAGCATCAGCAGCTTTTAAAGGCCAACTCTATAGATTAAAGGGTGATACACTGAGCACTGAAATCCCACCACCCCAGTGTCTACTGATTAGGTTGGGAGAAAAGCTGAGTGACAAACATGTTTCCAATCTGCCTAGCCCATGCAGCGAAATGGAGCAATCTGGCCTGAAAAGGGATTTAGACTTTTGTTGTGCACAAGGGGAGAAAAAGCTGATTTAAATCCATCGACAATGCCCTCCCTCTTGGTGATCTCAGAGATAAGGAACAGAGTCTGGACACAGTTCATATCCTACCTCTCACCAGGCCCCACACTTCCACTCAAAGACAAAAGCTGGCAGATGAGGGCAAACGATGCTGCTTTGCTATTGAGCCGCCTGCTCACATAAAAACATGTTGTACAATGGATGGAGCCTGCCTGGGGCATCTGATATAGCAATTTTTAAAGGGAGAGTGAATCCTTGAGCCCATAGGAAGAGAAGTATAGGACCTCTTACTTCATCAAGACCATTGCTATTAATTAAAATGCATGTAGCACTACATGGGTAAAAAAGGGTCTTTACAAGACAGAAGGGTCTTGCTCCAATGTGTTTACAGCCTAAGCCAAACAGGTATTTATATCAGAGAATAACAACATCCTACAGCTGGTAGGAGTGAGGCAGGCAAAGAAGAGACGGGGGGAAAAAAAAAGGAAAAGGAAATAAGGTTTCTGAGAGAGAGCTATTAGATCCCCTTACAAGGAGAGCAGATCACATGGTTTCCTTTATCCTGGTTATTTAATATATGCCACCCCTGTGCATTTCACTGTGACTGCCATAAGGAGTGAGCCATTACATTCTCTCTTTATCCCTTGTCATAAGGACTGAGAATGAGGTGATAACCCATTTTTCTGAAACCTTTCCAGACCCTAGGGAAAAAAAAAAAAAGATTTTGCCTTGTTTTATCTGAAAGAGATGAAAATGTAAAAACCCCAACAACTCTGGCTGCCTATAAGTAAATATGCTCTTTGTTCATCTTTAATTATACTCATTTTTTAAAATAAAAATGGAATGAAACAGCCATGCAGGGATGCATGGGGGGAAAAGTCAATCCATGCAAAAAGCATAGTCTTATTTTCTTAAGACAAAAACATGCCTAAAATGTGCCTGACAACAGTTGTGAAGAACACCAGCAGTTGCTGGAAAACAGAAGCAGCAACAACAGCAGCCATCACCTCCATCTCTCTACGGATGCCCCTCGTGATAGGCATTAGTGCAGAGCTTCCTGCCTCACAATGATTAAAACAGACTTCAGCAAGCCCTTATTGCCACCATCTTTGGAGTGCAGTATTCAGATGCAGATTGCCCTAAATCCCATCAACCCATTCAGGCGTTCCTACGCAAGTGTGTCTGCCCTGCTGCTGTGAGTGTGTATGCGTGCATGTGTTTAGATGCATTTACACACATACACAATTCTCACTGTGCACACACCTTTTCTCCACCCTCTCATTCAGAGAAAAAAAGCGCTAAAATTGTCAAAGATGAGAATGTGTATTTGCCAGGCTACTTTGTCAGATGTTCATGTGTGCATCTTATAAATATTTCATACCAAATATTTAACATTATTCCTTCCCCAATCGGATCAGCTTTGAAATGCTCCTCAAAGTGAATTCTCCCCTAACAATGGCTTGACGCAAAAGCCTTTTTTCTCTCTTAAGAAGAGAAGGCTGCACATGGTCTGCTACCATAGCAGCATGAATAGTTCTTATTTAATGGAAAATAAAAGATACTTTACATTAATTCAGTGGGGGATGGAAAGCTGGGCACATGCGTACCTTGTGCTTCAAACATGGAGGAGCATCATACCTTGACCTCCCCTCTCCTGGTCCCATGATTATTACCCAGCTTGCATTAGAACTGTAATGGGAAGTGACAAGTTTATGTAAATGATCCACACAAGGATTTTGCTCTTGTAAAACAGAGCAGTTACTCTGGGTTTTCTAATTATTTCATGCCTTGTGGTTCTGTGATGGGGCAGAGATGACTATTACTTGAAAAGTATATTGTGATTGACAAGCCACTGTCCCCATGGAACTCATTAAGGTCTGTGCTTTGCAGGAGCGGGTGGAAAACCCTACCAGGCACACCACACACACATCCTCACCCCAGTGCTGACTGTTCTTTCAGATCATTTGTTGGGATTTTTGCACTGGTAGAGAAAAGCATAATCTGCATGTATCTCAAACAAGTACCACCTCCCAGGTACAAATTGACCAATTATCCTCTGCTTTCACTTTTTCACTTTTAAACTGTAAGATTAGCAACAACATACCTGTCAAACGTGCAGCAGTCTTTGGATTTCAATGCACTGGATGGAAAAGTCAGTTGTTCCACAAAACAACATTTAACAGAACAGGGAGCAGAGTGGCTGGGACAGGAGATGAGGGCTACCATAAAAGCTGCCACCAGGGCATTTCTGCTGCTCCAATTTGTACCAAGAGCCTTCGAGTACGTATGAAGGGCCATTCTGCTGCCACTGCATGACATGTTTGCTTTTCTTTCTTAATTGATTTTTCTGGCCTTCAAACTTGCAAAAAAAAAAGACAATTCTTTGGGCAACAGTAGAGCCCGTGTCTTTTGAAACATACACCACACTCCAACCATGGAGAGAGGAAAAATTGTATTCAGGCAGCTGCATTGTTTCCCATTGTAGAAGTGGTTTTGAATTCTACTGCTGGTTTGGGATGTAACAGTTTAGCATAAAATCAATTCATTCTTAACTCCATTGTGGTTGGATCTTATGGGCATGCAGCATTTCTTACTTTTAGTTACGTTTGATTTGTGATTGAAGTAAATCCTCTGGAGATACTTATGAAAAGCACATGGCCCACTTCAATTCTTCCATTAGAATATATTGGCACTTTGGTTACTTTAAGCCACCTCAATCTTTGCAGACAATTAACAAAACCAAAATACAAATGAACTTTTGATGTTTTCAGTTTCAGTTTGACTGGGAGTTGGGTAGTTACTTCACAGCTTTTCCAGTAACCCATCTGATTATGTCTGCAAGTATTCAACAGGGGAAATTTATGATTTTACTATTATGTTCCATAATAAAATTGCATTGAGATAACAGTAACCAATATTCTATAATATTTCGTTGGGCATAATTTATCGGTAGCTTTCCCAAAACAACACCTGAGTCACACATACTCAATAAATAAGCCAAATCTTCAAGATGGAACTCATCGAGCTTAGGCCAAAAGCTGTATAGCATTGATAATCAATCAGCATAATGATGGAAATACAGGAAAAGAGAATAATAAACAAACAGCAAATAAAAAGGGGAGGAAAACATATGAAGTTCCACGTCAACTACATTTTGGAGCACAGAAAATTGAATACACCAAGGACTAAGGAGGATTCTCAAACACACTCAGTGTTGGCTTGATTTGGCTCCACTGAGGTGGACCCTATATTACAAGTCTTACAAAATATAGATTAGTGCAAGGATTGTCAAGCTCTGCCTTTTGAGTATGTACAGGTTGCAGGTAGCTCAAAAGCACTCTCAGACTGAGGATGAATCGTATGTTGAGGAACAAAGCCCAGCAATCATGTAAACTCCTGTGCCAGTCCAAAATGACATCTGTAGTGCAAGGTGAGTAAGGAAGGAGGACACAGGACAGTATTGCCAACTTTCTCTGGCAAGCATTATGCCCTTCATTCTTGCTTTTGCAGCAAGAAGCCACAATCATCTAGTGAACTGCACCAGGTGCTTCTCTTTCCTTGGCCCTCCAAGATACAGGTCTGATGGCTCTCAGCTACTTGAAAAATTTTGTATGTGGTTCATTGGGAAAGGAAAGTTGCTTATTCTTTTTCAGTCCGCTCACCTGGTGCATACCTCTGTTGAGTCAGAATTTTTGGGAGTGACAGGGGGAATATCATTTAACATCTGACAACATCTAGAAAATACACAGTTCTACATATAAGTTGAGCAAGTACAAAATGAGAGATTCCTTTTGTAGAAAGCAAAAGTGTCCATTAATCACTTAGCACCAACACAGTACTTTTCTACTAAGCAGATTTTATCTTATCTTTGCTCAACTCATTCAAGTTAACATCCCAGCAATATCTCAACTCTCTCCTTGAGTGTCCTTCAGAGGCAGCACTGGAGAACTACCGGGTTTTTAATTGAAGCATTTGTATAACAGCTGAGACTCTATTGCTTCTGCATCTTCAATAGCAGAAAATACACAGAATGCAGGCTGCATAGAATACTATGATTCCTATCCACAATTGGATTACAGAACAGTTCTTAAATACCTATTCTGAGACCCAAACTGAAAACAGAAGACTCCTTGAAACTGAATTTTTTGGGAGTTTGGATCCTCCTTGCTCCAGGGAATAAGCAGACATTTTTTGAGTTTTATTGAGAATCCTTTGTCACTTCTGTGATCACTAGTCTCTGACCACAGAGATGCAGAAAGAGTGATAAGTACCTTCAACAGCAAATATTTCTGAAGACAAGAGCACTGTGGTCACTTCTACAGACACCACCAAAAATTTAACAGATAGAAAAAAGCTGAACAATGATATGAAGAAAAAACAGCTCAAGTAAATACACCAAATTACTTAGAAGAACAGCTAATTTACAGTAAAAGGCCAAAATCTATTGATTATGTTCATATTCAGCATGCCTTTATTTTAACAACCCTATTAGCCTAATGAGGTTTCATTACCATTTTGTGATCACGTACATAAAGTCTGAACTCTGGAAACTTTCTATCGTGAACATGCAGCAACAGCCACAGCTACTAAGTGTGTGGAAAAGGGAACAGAAGAAACTAGCAGCTTATGCAGAACACATTTTTGAGAGTTTGGTTGTAAAGAGATTCAAAGAGGCTGAACCATCTGCTTCAGCTCTGGTGGTAATCAGGCCTATTATGCTACTAAGGAGAACTGTTGTCAGTGAAAGGCATGGCATAAGTGCCTACAATTTACTGAGTTTATGTGATTATCTATGGAAAAAGTTAAGATAGCTCAGTTCATATAAGTACACTACTACAAATATTTATGTAAACTATGCTTTTAATATGCAGTTAAAATGCAAGCTATTATACTTCTGGCATGTTTATCTAGTCTCAGTGGAAGTGGTCTGACCTTTACGTTGCTTAATGTGGATAATGCAAACTGCTGTTAATGACATTTTAAATTAAATTCTACTTACTTTGGAATAGAGCAAATCATATAGTGGAAGTCACATATTATAAGACTTCTCAAACCAGTCAAGCCCCAAACCCTGCTTTTTACTAGAAAACAGTGCACTATATTAGTAAATGCATCTGTATATGCATACATAAATTTGTTATATAACTCTTTTTATATATTAAACTGTGTATGCATAACTGTAGAGTGTACAGATGTTTATGGTCCTGAGACATGGCTCCTTCAAGGTATGCAAGTTTGATGATCTTCTGGGGACTTCACCTCTTTTTTTCAATATTTAAGCATGAATCATTACACAGGGAAAATCTCGTTCCCTTTCCATAAGACAGGGTTGAAAACCCCATCATGCCATTTCTACTTGTATTTTTCTCATGTACTTTTTCTAGTTTATGAATTCCAGAAATAATCACAGCACATGTAAAGAAAACCTGAAGGGAGCAGAGCAAAATTTGGTTTCACCTTGGAAGGGCAGGCCCCTTCAAAAACACAGAAAACACGGCAGTGCTGTGAAGCTGATACGGGCAAAGCCTGTACCTCTTCAGGGAAAAAGCTGAACTACTTCAGAGCCCAAACTGTCCACGCAGCACCACCAGGGGACCCAGCTAGAGGAACAGTTTTAAACTTGAACCATCCAATTAGTTTTAAACACATTAACAGCAGAGGCCACAGCTAAATGCATCAATAACCTAAACCTTACCTAGGCACAAGATAAATGCTGTCAGCTTAATTTGCTGAGGGTTAGATGAGTTCAGTGTGAGATACAACTGCATCCTGAAGTTCTCAGTAAAGAACACCTGCAAAATACCAGTTGCAAGCACTTAGAAGCACAACAGAGACTGTCCTATTTAATCACAGAACAAAACTAATGCAAAGTTTCAAACCTTGCTGCAACCAAATCATCTGGATCTAAAATCTGGCCTTTCCATATACATTTCTGTTCTTTACCTTTCCCCTGTCCTGCTGTGAAATGTGCAATAATTGCACAGCAGATGACTTTTGTTTTTTAAGAACATGACACGGCCATTACTAATGTGGCCTGGTATTAGTCTGTTTTCCTTTTCATCTTTATCAGACATCTATATCTCTCTGAGAGGTCTTGTTTACATAAAACAGTGCACTTAGATGCATGGTGCTTAATGAGTTTCTGTATAACCAGAACAGAGTGAGTAAAGTACACTACTCTTTCTAATTACTAATCATGTGACTGTGTTAAGAGCAAAGAGTACTTCAGCAAATGATGCTAGAAAGCTTCTTCCAAACTTTTTTAATGCCATAAATTATGAGCTAGGATAATGTTGCTCTGGCTCCTAGCAGAAGCAGTAGGAAGAGAAAAACCCCCAGCTGTGCTCACATTTCATGCTCCCTAATCAGTGAGTGGTTCCTTCCTATGTTTACAAGGCTCTGCCGAGGATGGTATAATGAAGTCAGTCAAATGCTGGTCTCAGTGGGTCTGTCTGTACTCTCAGGGGATCCTAAGAGCACTTCCCAGCTTCAGATTCACATTTCCCTTGGATGCTGATGAGCCTCAGGTGCATACTATCCATTTGACACCTTCTGCTTTCTATCAAAAGAAAACCCAGCTGAGGGGCAGCGATGGAGTTGTGGTGGGCCAGTGCTCTGCCCTGCAGCCCACCACAGAGCTGGCTGGCCTCACAGACAGAGGCACACAGGCAATCTGTGACATTTCAGTGGCCCTCAGCAATTTCCTGCACACTCAAACTGAGGATTTGGTAAGAGAGGAAGATATGCTCACTCTATCATCCACACGCCTACCAGCATAGGTAGAGATGCAGCAAAGCTGACTGGATCTATGCCTTTAGCAAACAGCAGTTTCCACAAGAATCTACATCAGAGGACACAGTTTTTCGTGGCTTTCTCTAAATTCTGCCAATCTAATTATAAATGGCTGAGTTCTTCCCATAAGTAAGGCAAATGTTTGTTAGTGCTGACTCCCTTGAGTGAGCACTGCATAGCACAACCGCAGGCTGTCTTGTGCAAGCTTCTCTGAAGCCCCAGCACAAAAGCATACCAGAGGCTGGAGGGACAGAAACAAGGTCCCATAGCACACAGCTCTTCACAACTACTCTAGGCCATCTCACTGGGACACAAAGCATCGTGTTTCCCATGAGAGTGGCAGAAGCAGCAGAAAAACAGAGGGCATGAAGTTGCTTTGAGGCTGCCTTCATCTCCCTATACTCTCCCTTTCCTTACCCTGGGCTGCTTCCCACATGAGAGCCAGCCTGGTTCTACAGGATCTCTGATGGAGTTCAGCACTACTAGGGTGGCCAGGGGCATACTTATTTTGTATATTTTGCAATACAGTAAAATGAATGTGTCAGATTAGCCAAAATTGGCACCCTCAGCCCAGAAGCCCAAATTGGATTTAACAGTGAATAAGAATAGCGATATCATCCAGTAAATAATGGAAAGCCAACTTGCCTGAACCATAAAATTATTTCAGAGTATTATGCTGACATTTACTTTGGGGCAACAGAAAGCTGCCATCGCAAGTCAGCAATAAACTTTGGTTTTGTCATCAAAATAAAGTAGGAAGTTTCTTACATTCTGAATTTTTACATGACTCTTAGGCAGGATATTCCTTCCTCCAGCAGAATTTCCTGTTAAAAATCAAAGCCTTGGCTAGATATAAGAACAAGGTAGATAAACTACCCTGAATTCCCATTTAACTTCTGGAGCATTATGGTCTTGTTAGGAATTCAGACTGATGGAAATATCATAGGTCATGCTACATCTAAGCACTCTGAAGTAAGAGGCATATTAAAAGATGTGAGAACAAATAAGGATCAGTATCAGAGACAGAGTCAGTCATCAGTGAGAGAATTAAAATGCTCAGTGCTTTAGGAAATCTCTTTGGATCTGCTTATCAGTGTAATTTGGCCAGGGCATTGTCAATCCCAGGCTAGAGCAGTATCTTTTAATGCTAATTATTTTGGTTTATTTCTACATGAACCATCTTTTTCAGATTAAAAAGTTAATTTTTCAAATTTAACATTATTTAAGGTCTTTCCCTGGCTGAAGACTGATACTTTGCAAGCATGCAGGACTACGTGGTATGATAAAGCTTGATAGAATAAAAGCATATATGGTTTTTATGTATATGTTTTTATTTTATCAATTCCAGGTAGCCATGAAACAACATTAAAACTCAACACTAAGTGTGCATTTAAAAGACTCATCTTGCCTTGTAACTAAGAGTGTCAGCACAATGTAGATGACTTTTGGTATTCTAACTGAGTGAGGAACATAAAACTGGCAATTTCACCAAGAAAAAATATTTAGAGGGGGTGGGGCTCTCAAGAACATCAGTCAAAAAGCATGGGAGAACAAACACTTAAAATTGCTATAGAAAGCCAGAGCCGATAAAGGGAAAAAAAGAAGCAAAGCAGCAAAGGGATAAAAAAAAGTCTTTCAAAAATCAGATTCTGTAACCTAAAGTAGTAAAGGAAACATAATAAAGAATAAAAATAAAGAATAAAAAGGTCTTTTTTTTTTTAACCTACAGAAACATTTATTTTGAGTATGAGATGATGCTTGTGGAGCAGGAGGAGACGGTGTCCTTTTTTATTTAGCTAATGGTTGAGTTCAAAAGCAACTAGAAGAGAAAATCCAAGTATGTTGAGTGCTTCATGTGTTCATTTTAGATTCAAATGGTCCTGAACAGTACACTGCCAATTTCAGTACAGAAAAAAAATCTTAGGCTTTCTAGTCAAATAGGATATTTATTTCTGCTCCCACAAGCTTCATGCAACCCCTTCCTTAAGACTATTTCCTACAGCTCCATAATCCACAACACTGTTCCACATATTAGCAGGCTAATCACTGCCCTACTTTCAAAAATGCAAAGAGTTTTTGACACGCTGCATAATAGTACTTCCCAAACAGTCCATAAACCTGTCCAGCAGATTCTTCCTCCATTTCCTCATTTACTGTAATCTCTCTAAGCATCTTGTATTGTAGAGTTCGATTTTGGTTGCAATCTGTGGGCCAGAGGCCATGTAAATCACCTATGGATCCACACAAATATTAAGTAACAGCAAAATCTGACTTCAGAGCCATAAAATGCTTTCCAGACTAAGTCTAAAAAGAAGTCTCAAAATTCCTAGATAGACAACTGAAAGACAGTACTTCCCAGGTTATCTAATAAGTGAGAATAAAAGGTGAGGGAAAAGGAAAGTTTTCCAGAGCCTTCCTGAGTGTTTTTCCTACATTGCACAATTAAGTCTGCAAGCTACAAATTTAATTCCTGATCACATGGATATATATCAGTAACTGAGTTCTTTATAAAACTAAAACTTCAGATCCTGGTTCTGCTGAAGCCAGAGATAATTTTGTAATGTCAGTGTGGAGGTTTTGTGTTTAAGTGATATATGACTCCCACAAAGGTTGCCATTATGAACTCTGTCATTAAAGCTACTAATATTCAAACACTGAACTTAGCACCCCTTTCACAGTTGCCTTCCTTTACATAATTAGGCCCTATAGGACATACACATTTATCTGGTAAAATTATATACTACACTACAAAAAGTGCTAAAAGTCCAAATTTGACTAGTGTCTTCAAAGAGTTGTGGCACAGAAAAAGCAAACTGAAGCAATGAATACATATACAATGAAAAGTGTACAATAAAAGCATTGAAATCCTAAGGAGGAGGAAGTTACTTACAGTTCTGCATAACCATGTGGTACCTCAGTGCCCAGTCACATAAAATAAGGTTCAAGTGATCAGGAAGAGAAAAATTAGGTCATTCAATCTCGGACAAAACCTTTGATTGGGGGAAAAAAAAATACATTCTGAGGTATCCAGACACCTGTTTTATCCATAATGAGATAAAAACTTATTCTAGGAACGCAAGAAGGCATAAGAGCAATAAAAGAAATTACAGACGTTAGTTTTCAGACAGACTTGTGGATATGTGCAGTAATTTTTCCCTTTGATCAGCTTTATCCAAAATTTTTCCTCAGCATGAAACAAAGGTGACATCCAGGGATGTGCCTTGCTGGTCCAAGGCAGTATGCAATGCTGGCCTGCAGTTGTGGCATGAATCAAAGCTCACTGATCCTTTTGTATGAGCTTAACTGAGCTTCTGAACAGAATTTTACCATCTGTGAATGAAATGTAAGGATGAGGTTAGGAGTCCTGCCCCAGTTTTATTTTGCTCTTCAGCTGCAGTTAGAGAGTCATCCGTCCACGCCCCAAGTGAGTCACAGTACATGTACAATCCTTGTTTAAAGCTGTCCTAGGGTCCTGAATTGCAAAGTCCAGATTTGGCTCCGAAATTTTTTCCCCAAAAATCAGAGCTGTTCGGATCTGGAGTTTGATTTTGTTTGAAGCCTATATAAAAGATGTCAGTCCTGATGCACCACAAAGGCCTTGTGCCTCCCTGGGGAGAATCCCACCCTTCAGACTTTAACACCCAGGAAATCTGAGAAAGAGAACTAAGACAAGCAATGCCAAATTCCCATGATTTTGCTTTGTGGACATGTGCAAACTTCTCAGTCCTTGCTGTATGCTGCACTGGGTCAGGATGAACCCAGTTTTCCATTACTTTTTACTGGAATGCCAAAAAAAAGGCAGTGAAGGCTGATGTAACGAAGTGAAAGCATGGACTGCATAATTTACATCCTTCTGCTAGAGCACAAGCAACTTGATTAACTTCTAGACTCAGCCCTTTGTCTAGGACAGTCCTGCTATACACAATCTGATTCCACTTAAATAATTTTTCATCATAATGTTTATCAGCACATGCTGTATAGATACAAATCAAATAGTCTTTGTTTAACAGAGTGTCCAGCTTCTAAATTCTCTGCTGTGAGATGGAAGTTACCTATTCAGCCCAAACACACTCAAGATTTCCAATATAAAAGTTCTCTTATTATTAATGAAATATGCAATAGTACCTCAGTAACACGCTATATGCTTGGGGTCTCCAGTGAGGTAACTGACAAATACAGATACATGTTATTTTTCTTCTTAGCATTCTGAAATTGTCATGGATATTTCGTTCATATAACAACATCCCTTAAAAACAATCAGTGGCCACAGAAAACACTTCAGGTATCATGCCACTAGAAAGGAGTGTATGTGAACAGTGCTCAAAAAGGTGAGTTCTGACATTCAGCTCCTTAACTCCTGCAAGCAACTGCAATTTTTATCTGCTCTGAAGAGCCGACACAGTGCCTGGCTGTCTCTTTGTTGTAAGAGGCTGGGAATTTCCTGCAAAGCATGTAATATGCTTGAGGCATCAAGTTTTTTACATTTATTTGCCAAAAAAAGGGTGTATTATTTGGCATTTTTCCATGGTGACTTAATTCAAGGGCTATGAACAAAATGGAAATGGAAATAGAAAACACCTTTCAGTTACAAAATGCCACTCACACACTGTGAGTCTTGATAGTGTAAACCACAATAAGCACCATAAGAATAAAACTCCATGAGATTCATAGCAGTTAACTATAAGCATCATCAAGCTAAGCACAGCAGAGCCTTTATTTCAGTGGCTAATGCAATGGGGCCAGAGTGAGAAATACTGGGGTTTGTCCTCATATTGGGATCCTGTAAAAACAACATGACTGTGTCTTGTCTCAGCTTCTCCTACACAGGCAATCGAAACATATCTGCCTTATCTTTGACCACAGAGTAGAATATAAGATAAAATAACTTTGGTACTATATATTAACTCTGTATTTAAAGTTTCCTATTGCCTTTTCTGGAATTACAGAATTCCATAAAAGACCTCTTAAGAAAAGTTTCAGTCTTCCTTCATTGTGAAGTGTGATGCCATGAGCTCTGAATTTTCAGGAAGGCAACAGAGGGGTGGCCACATTATCTATGAACTAATCTGACTTAAGATATTGCCTTGCTTTCAACACAGAGATTGCAGTATCACATACAAAAAAATAGTTTTGAGATCCATAAATGAAACACTCTAGAACCAGGTCCTCTAGTTATTTTTGGTTTGCCTGTGATTTTTTTATGATAAACTTGAGATACAACTGAAAATACTAAGAGGGGCAGCAACCAAGGGTTAAGATTTTTTTCTCCCTTTCATCTTGCTCATTTAAACAGATTCCATGTACGCAGAGGCATTGTTATTGCTAGCAACCTCAAGAAAAGTCAATTCATGTTTTAACAGGCCTAAACATTATTAATCCAAATCCTATGCTACTAGGATAACCTCAAGAATGCCTCTAGTTTGTTACAGTCACCTGTCCTCAGTCAGGCCAAATACAAAAAAGACTATTTTTGAAGCCCTTCAAAGCCCCATTTCTTTTACCTTTTTAATTTTATAAGCAGGGGAATTTCATTTCTTTCCTTAGAAGGGCTGCTTTTCCTAGACTACCAGAAGAAGTTGCTTTTGGTTTTCATAGCATCCTTGAGGCCGACACTGGTATATTTCATGGACCCTTCTGTGAAAGATGAACAAAGTAAAGCTGTAATTATGGGGTCCATCTGCAGTGATGTCACCACATCCTGCATTGCTATTAGTGAAGTAAACCCAAAAGACAGGTTAATGCTAAACGTTATGCATCTTCATTCTCCTGGGACCTGCCTGTTTGATCTTCTAAACTTCAGCGTTCCAATGATGATCACCACCTCATGGTCAGAACCACTTATTGGATTCACATAAAGTATCATTAATGTAACTAGCTGCTTCTATCCAGAAGAGGTCTGGGGTTTTTTAAAAAAAAACCTTTGCAGTGTAAGGAATAGGGTGGTCCCACAACTCTCCCCATAGAGAACAAGAATCCTCTTGTCTCTTCCCATCTTGTTTCTCAGATCGGAATTTCCTGCCAAGAACGGTGAAACCTGCTAGCTGCTCAAGTGAGCTACATGGTCTGGTGAAACTTTTGCACTCCATTTTTCATTTCTGAAACCTCAAGATATGGTCAACAACTTCAAGTGTCCCAAGACAGATACAATGCCAGTGGGGCAGTCAGAAACAGACAGTAATCAATCTGTTGGAAAGCTGAGGTTTATCACACGGTTAAAGCCAGAATTTGTTTAAAAGTGATCCTTTAATGCAAATGTTGAGTGCAGATTTCCTTGAGGTAATGTACACGTAAGATTAAGTGCTCACATGTGGCAATAGGTAGACTGATCATTAGCAAACAAGGGAAGACCATCCTCAGACTTTCTACAAACTAATGCTCTTCCATTTGCCATCTTTGCTATATTGTCTTCATATAGGACATGCTATAGTGCCTCACCATACCCACAGACATTCCAAAACCTTGATCACGATGCAGTTTTGCAGAAAATGCTACAGATTTTTAAATAAACTATTAAACTGCTGTTGTCATTGTCTTGTATTTCATACAGCCAGCTGATGTTCAAATGTGTTTTGTGATTTTAATCTTCTTCCTTAGGCTTATCCACAAAACTCTACCACATACTTATTCAGCAAATTAACTTAATTATTTCCTTCCCAAAGAAAAACTTAAATCTTCATGGGGAAGGCTGATGAGTTTTGGCAGAAAAGTCTGGAATTACGGAGTCACTAGCTGCAAATCAGCTACAACTATGGATCAAGGAAGTGTGGATTCAAAGAAGGCCATAGCGAGAGAAATTCTGAACTTGTTTATAACATGTAACTTTGCTGACATCAGCTGAACACCAGATTCCTCCAATTTCTCATGTCCACAGTACACACATGCAACAGAGTGGTTATTTTCACCACAACCAACCTATTATGCCAACCTTCTCCCCTTTCTGTCTACTGAATATTATAAGCAATATATATATTTAAAGTAAAATACATAATTTAGCTATCCTTCTTAAATATAAATTGAAGTTCATTACTACAAAAAACAGGACAAGGCAAATTCTCACTCAACATGTCAGGTTTTGAGGTGTTGTATGTAAGCAGCAATTAACCCTTCCTAACCATGAGGTGCAGCATGTGAGTCTCAGACAGCCTTGGAAGAGCACCACTTTGATGGTCATGCTAGTTGGCTGTCTGTCTTTCTTACAGGAATGCTTTCTGTCCTTTATTTCCTAGGCACAGCTTCACTGTCAGTCCCACTTAGAAAACCTCAGCAAGAGAACCTATTTAGTCCTCTAGGAATAATACTGACCCATACTGCCCCAAGGCCAAAGGAGCAGAAGCTCTCAAGCTAAGATGACCCTTCCCTATAATCCCCCCTTTTCCTCAGGCTGCTGACAGCTGTAGGTAGACCCTGTGGACTTGAAGGTGCCCAGCTGACCAAGCAGGGATCACCTTCTGTTAGCAGTGGCAGGAGAGTTACCTCACTGCAGTCCATCCATCACACACAGGCAGGGGAAGAAAGGAATGGTAGTGCTGAGGATCACAGAGCCCACACAACCCCACACAGTGCTTATCTCAGTGCTGTTCTAGGGGCTCTTGGATGCAGGCTTGTTCCTTAACCATAACTTTCAGTGCCTATTGCTCTCCAAACCTACACAACTACTGGGTAGCTTTCTAGGCAGCTAATGGAGAACATCCCCCATGACATATCCCAGTGGAGAGACTGCCTTCCAGGGCAGGCTGTCTGCACCAGTGCTGAGGATGATGATGGAAAAGGTCTGTTTCCCTCGTTTTTAATGTAGGGATTTGAGTGGGAGCTGAATCCTGTCAAGTGCTTCCTGTCCTGCATACGCTCTTGCCAAAGAGCTCTTTGGAGAATACAGAAAGAGGATTAATGCTAATAGCTATCTGCCTGTCACTTGAAAATCTCAAGCAGTACTTGCTGGATTTTTCTCATGAATCTCTAATGCACAATACTGCAAGGACACCTGAAAGGAAACTTTTTACACACAGCAAGCAACCAGGTGGATGAGTGACCCTGCAGGATATGGGTGTGGATTGTAGCCTACACACCAGATGTGCTGAAGCCTTTTGGAGTGGGAAGAAGGCATGCATTTGAAGTCATTTTGCCACCAAAGTAGGTTTAGCCAATTCATTCCTTTCAGTCATGTGCTATAATTCATTCCACTATGCACTTTAGAAACAGTCCCCCTGGGACTGCATCCACTTAGCATCATTAGTAACATTGCTATCCAGACAGTCCTCATCCAGCACCAACACTTAGACTTGCAACTGTGTACCAGACACTCAATTTTATGGTTTGGGCTAACAGCTTCATTGGACAGACCCTAGCAAAGGGTCCAATCTTAATCCCATAGGAAGCCTCAATAGGACTAATTTCTATCTTTTGCTTAAATAAATACAATGGCCTGATTGATGTCATAGCCTTTGAGATGCTGCATATAATTCTTGGAATAGGGAAACAGAAGAAAACACAAGGTATAAAGAATTGATAAGATGATCAAGAGCTCACCAGCCAATCATGCACATTAGCACATGTCGTGGTTCCAGGCCAGATTGGTAGGAGGGGGCATGGCCAAGACATTGTGTTATTTGATATCATCTTAGGTCATTGCCAGGGGCAGGGTGAGGGGACTCTCTTGTCTCACTTCTGAGAAGACAAGCATCCCTTTCTAATCCACAAAAACACGGTGGAGGGAGCAGTGGGGTGGTGCAGCTCTGGTCACATCACATCAGGCCAGGTGGGGCTTTGTGAGCATTTTGCATTTAAATCACCTTTTCTTTATACACTTTTGTTATTAATATTGTTACTGTTTGTTCTTATCTCACTGTTGTTTCCAGTAAATTATTCTTTTTTTCAACCTGTGTGCCTTCAATTCTCAATGCCATTTCTGGACTGGGAAGGGGGAGGGAAAAAGGGGAAGCAACTGAGTGGTGTCTAGTTTAGGAAACCCTCAGCTGGGAGACTGAATTAAGGAACTCTATTCCTAAACCACATTCAGAAGCCCTGTCAATCACTAATATTACAGGAGGGAAGGACACTAATTTGTAGTACCTTGTATTTTTCTACTTTGTTTGGCCAGGATAGGACTGCAAGTAGATTCATGCTGACCTCTTTGAAGAACACTAACAACTCAGACAGACCTTTGGCTCCAGAGACAATTCCTCTACAAACCATACTCAGCTGTACTGTTACCTTTTTTCCTTGTGCCATGTTCCAACTTCAGCTTTGGCACATTCTCCAGCTTTCCCAAAGAAGTAACCTCACAAAACACAAAGTGAGATGTGAAACTTAACTCCATAGCCTCAGACCATGTTGCCTGTACTAACCATCCACACTAGTCAGGCTGCCAAATACTCACAATCTATTCCCCCTTTGAAATGCTTCTGCCCTGTTGTTGGTTATCTCTGATAGGCAGCCAAGCCCCACACAGTCACTTGCTCACTCCCCACACCCCCTAAGTGGGATGGGGAGAGAATCAGAAGGGTAAACATGAAAACCATGCATTGAGGTAAACAATTTGATAGGAAAAGCAAAGGATGCACACAAAAGCAAAGAAAAACAAGGAATTTGCTCACTACTTCCCATCAGCAGACATCTGATGTCAGTTCAGTCATCTCCAGGCAAGAAGGGCACCATTAAACGTAACTTATTTTGGAAGATGAACAACATCACTTCAAATGTCCTCATTCCCTCTTTTCTGCTGCTTTTAATTGCTAACCATGATGATATATGGTATGGGATACCCCTTGGATCAGTTGGAGTCAGCTGTACTGGCTGTGTCCCCTCCCACCTCCTTGTGCACCTCTAGCCTGCTCACTGGTGGGGTGGGGTGAGGAACAGAAAAGCATTGAGTCTATATAAGCACCGGTCAGAAATAACAAAAACATCTCTGGATTATCAACACTCTTTTGGTCACAGATCCAAAACATAGCCCCATACAAGTTTCTGCAGAGAAAGCTAACTCTAGATCAGCTAGACCCAATATACATTCTTTGCAACCATAAAAGTAAAATTTGTAAAAGAAAGATTTGTATTAGACCAACAAACAGTTTCCCTTCATTTAATTTTGGATTTATTTAGATTTTTGGGGGAGGGTTTTTTAATGTTGTTTGAGGGTTTTTGGTTTTTGTAGGGCTTTTTTTTAACCTGCAAAAATATGACTTTGTCGTCTTCTCCCTTTGGTCATGCTTTTTGAAAGCAACAAAAAGGCCTGCAAGATACATGCTGAAGAATGTTAAGCAGAATAAGTTTTAAAGTAGAGAAGTCATCAGCCACCAAGGTTCGGTATTGTTCCTGTGCAATGAAAAACTTCCATGGCTTTTGTAGACCATGCTTTATTTACCTGTATGAAATTTAACAGTGAAATGCAAGAATTTGCATCTCTACAAATCTTGATGCCAGCCAGACTAGGTACCAGAAAGAAGCACATAGGTATGTTACTAAGACACTACCAAAAGCAAACATTGCATAACGTAATAATTGGGTATCAAGGGGGAGAAGATGGTAAGCCTTAATGGTGAAAAAACAGTATTTCAACTGTGTCTCTGTAAAAACAAATGAAATGGCAGAGAACAGAGAAACTGGTTGGGCTTACAGCTGTGAAGGCCAGTGTTCCTCACTAGCCCCATGCCATCAGGCTTCATGCCCCCTAATTAATGTCTCCAAATACAATTCCTTTGAACAAATGTTTACATTTGTCTTGTTAATTTCCATTATGCAATAATCAGAGGCCCCTGCAGTTACCTCAACATGAGGAAGATGAACCAAAGACATCATTGCATCAGGGGATTTGGCATTTAAATATCTGATTTACACAAACAAAAGTGAATACCTGCAGATGTAAGAAATGAGTAAAACAAACAACAGATTTTTAAAATCCAAGTCTAAAACCACAACTGGTGGGATTATAAACTCAGGTGTGACACAATAATCTCATACAACATTTAGTGCTTTTTAAAAATACCTTGCCCAAATTTTTCTTTAAAAACAATGAGCTACCCAGAAGAGAAAGAAAGTTGCCTTTTTCTTGATAGTAATTTACTGTCTGTGCTGCTCTCCTTTGAGCAAGTTGTTAAATCTAATTTGGGCTATATTTAGTCAAGTAATGGGGGGCAGTAGCACTTCTCCATAACACCAGAGTGCTGTAAACAAGCAGGTGCTTCAATAGATGTGAATCAGTCAAAGCTGAGTTTAGGGGACTACAGAAGCACCTGGACAGCTGAGATAGACACAGGAAAGTCAAGCAGATGCCAACCAGGGAAAGACCTTGTTCTCTTGAGAGAGCCTGTAAAGCTGTGCCTCTAAGAAAGAGAACACAGAACTACAGAGAAATACACAGGTGTGTGGGAATTGATGACACCCGTTTGTTGCATTTTTTGTTTGTGGGTTCTTGTGATGTTGAGAGACATCACGAAAAAAATTGTTTTGCCTACGTTGAAGAAAGAAAACTAAACTCAAAAACAAAATATAAAAGCCGAGGGGAAAGACATAAGAAGCTAAAGGGGATAGAAATGTGTCATGTCATTTTGTGCAAGAGTCGAGAGTATGGAAGTGCAGTGGAGACATGAAATTATTTGGTCAGAGGGCTGTATCACAGCAGATGTGGAAAGCGCTAGTTCAGCTGAGGGCTAGCAGACCAAATCATGCAGAGTACTAAAGCCAGCTGCCATTCTGTCCAGGATAGCCAGTCAATGTGAACATCACACAACCCCATCACCTGGTCATCAACAAAGTGAAAGACACTCAGCTTTCCACTCAGTCAGGAGAACGAGGGTCTCAGCTCCTCTTCACAGCAGTTATATCTTTACTTCCAGCCTACTAGATAGGGCCAAGCCACAATAATTTCTTCAAAATCATGATGTCCTTTTGTAACTTAAATTGAAATGGGCATTTACATTTTTCCTTCCTCCTATCTTACATATCACATACCTGCCTAGAGCAAGATTTTATGGACAAATATAAAATTTAGATAATTAAGGATTATTGTAAAAATGCCGACACACCATTACAAACATGGGACAAACTGGCACCACCATAATTGAGTAGACAATTAAATGAGCAGTGGCTTGTTCAGTAGGATGGCCATTCGAGCACAATATCTAAGCCATTTCTCAACACCTCATTCTACTGCTGTATCCAGTCAGCTTTCACAAACAAGGAAGTGCTACAACTGCTTTTTGCAGTAACAAAAAGGAAATACTGGAACTCTCACATTCTGCTCCACATGCTTGATATCAGGACTCACATATTCATTTCTACTAGAAACAGCTCAACAAAAAGGCCATTAATCCTTAGCCCTTAGACAAAAATTTTCATGAAGGGCAAGAAGGAAAACCCCAGAAACTGTCAGTCTCACCTCAGTGCCCAGTAAAGTTATGGAGAAGATTATTCCGGGAGGTATTGAAAAACCACCTGAAAGACAACACAGTCATTGTTCACAGCCAGCACGGCTTCATGAAAGGCAAATCCTGCTTATCGAATCTCATTTACTTTTATAACAAGGTAATCCACCCAGTGGATCAAGAGAAGCCAGTTGATGTAATCTTTTTTGATTTCAGGAAAGCTTTTGACACTGTCTCTTACAGTATCCTTCAGACAAAGCATCCAGCACACAGCTGGATAAACACACGTGGTGGGTGAGAAATTGGCCCAAGGGTCAAGCACAGAGGTTAATAGAGAATAGGGTAACATCAGACTAGTGACCTGTCACTAGTGGGGTTCCACAGGGCTCTATCTTAGGCCCCTCACCTTGAATATTGCAGCAGTTTTGGTACTGCAATATAAGAAAAGTATTAAGCTGTTCAAGTGTCCACAGGAGCAACAAAAATGGTGAAGGGCCTTGAGGAGAAGCCATATGAGGAGCTGCTGAGGTCACTTGGTCTGTTCAGCCATGAGAAGAGGAGACTGAGGGGGGAACTCATCACAGTCTACAACTTCCCTGTGAGGGGAAGAGGAGGGGCAGACACCAATCTCTTTTCTATGGTGATCAGTGACAGGACCTGAGGGAATGGCCTGAAGTTGTGTCAGGGGAGGTTTGGGTTGGATATTAGAAAGAGGTTCTTCACCCAGAGGGTGGTTGGGTGCTTGAACAGGCTCCCCAGGGAAGTGGTCACAGCACCAAGCCTGACAGAGTTCAAGAACCATTTGGACTATACTCTCAGGCACATAGTACGACTCTTGGGAATGGTTCTACACAAGGATAAGAGTTGGACTTGATGATCCCTGTGGGTCACCACAATTTAGCATATTCTGTGAAATTTAATGAGTCATTCTTCTAATTGCAACCTGTGTTATAACTGTGGGAACCTACACCTCCATGTCTTTTCTGCTCTTTCTCCAAATGGTTTACTTATATCTTCTCAAGGCAATATTTCTCGATTCTTCTGCTTTCAGCAATGCCTACACCGGCACAGCTGTGCCTACTTTGCCAGCTGTGACATGCTAGGAGTAATACCAAGCTACTCCAGATCCAAATACATCAAGGTAGGCTGTTACAGGTCTGCCAAGAAATCCAGTTTTTATGTGCACAGCAGGGACCACAGCTCCTGGGATATCAGGTAGCCAAGCAGCTTGCAGCCCAGTGCTGCCAGCATGGGGAACACGCACTATTACGAAGCGTTTGCTGTACTGGAAGTACTCAAAGCCTCTGCTCTTATTTACCAGGTCCAGTTCCCAGCTCTCCCATCAAAGTCAGACCACACCTAGATAGGGATCAGTCTAATAGTTGTCTTAAAATGAAATCTGTGGGAGCTTTTTTGAGGAAGCGAGTTTTAAGCATATAAACAGCTGTATAGATTGATTTACTGATTGTTTTTGTGAAGATTCAAGAGACCTTGCTCTGCATAAATCCCCTTATTTTTGTTACTGAAGTGAAAAGCAAAGGCTGGGAAAATAAATTTACCAGCCTGAAATAATGTCTTGCTTGACTTGTATTTTCTTAAGCCTTTTGACTAAAAAAATCTGAATGGCAATGTTTTAAAACTGTCTTAGAAGAAAACACATTCACAATTTTTTTTAACCAAATTTTTTTTAAATTTTTTTAAACCAAACAAGACAAAAATAAACTTCAACAATATTAATTGGAAATTAATATTGGCATTAATTCCTATTGCACACTATGTAATTCACCCAACTCTGAAGGTAAGAGCTGATATGTTCCCTGTATATATATATGGGGAACATATATATATACACATTGCCTACATGCTTGTTTCCTTCAGACACTAACATAGGTAAGCTCAGTTCACTCAGACACTGATATACAGTCTTTTTTCCAGTCAGGTGCTCTAGAGGTTCAAACAGCCAACCTTCCCCTTTTGTCTTAAGATGCTGGTTTGTTTTTTTCTTTCAAATGTCATCTGCATTCGCTTGCTCGTTCTTGAGGAGCTCTGCCTCTTTTTTTGTATTGTCCCTTATTACATCTTTTTCTATTGCTCATTTCTCTCCATCTCAACATATGGTGTTCGTAAATTCTTACTGTGCAGCTCTAAATCTGTCAGCCTTCATTGAAACATCCTGAACTTTGCAAAGGTCTGAACTGTGTGCTAAAGACTTTAACAGTAGTAGAAAAGCCATCCCACTGGAGCTGAATAGTCAACCAACAGAAAGAGGCAAATGGAGTGGCATGCAGGAAAAAGGATGTCCATCCCTATCGGAAAGCACTGGCTCTACTCTATGCATGTAAATCAAGTCATACTGTTGCACATGCTTTAAGTCTGCTCACACTGCATGGAAAGCAGCCATCAAGCACAACCTGCTTTTGGTAGGAAGTCCAAGCTCTTCAGTCCCCCTGGCCAGAACATCTGAACACAGCTACTGTAAAGTACAAGATAAATAGGACAGCAAAATAACACAGTCTGCCCACTAGGTAATGTGATCATGGGAGAAATCCTTTTCTCTCCTTCGCTTATCAGTAATGAAGGAGGAGTATTGACAACCCCCATCGTAACCATAATGCGAAACATCATTATTGATCATTAGATTAAAAAATCCTCCCTTTAACATGGCCATTGAGTCTGACAGAATTTAGTTGTATACACACAGAAAGCAGCAAAAAGAGCAAACAAGAAAAACAAGGCACAATCCACCCATAACATTGTGCTTGGTGGTGCTACACGGGTTACACTGGGAGCTGTATTAGCATATGACCTACATTTCAAAACTAATTTTGTTTTCAAGTTAGGTGTTCAGGGTTTTTACTCCTGCAGGCAATTGGTATTATTGTACATGTATTAATATATCAGCTTCACCATGTGTTTCCCCTCCCCTTCAGTGCTTGGAAAGGAGGTTTTAAGTAGCAGGAGGAGGGTCTCCTCATAATCAAGGTCCAAGCATTGCTGACTCTCCCGTTCTGCACACTGCAACACTCATGTGTCAGCAAAGCAGCAGTAACAACTGATGAGTGTTCACATGGGACCACTCAAAGCTCCAAGGACAAAGAATAATCTGTATTGGAAATAGAAGAGGAGGAAGAAACTAAATGAGAAGGCAGAGCCAGTTAAGGTTTGCAAGGAAAAAAAGGGCTATAAAAAAATAAAAAGGAGAAAAAACAAGTTGATTAGAGTTGGAGGAGAGTTAGAAGGAAGGTCTTTGAAAGAGGTGAAGCACAAATTTTGAGAGAAAGTTTATATGAATAGCTAAAATTATTAACATGTATTTTTGAAATTGTCTAATAAGAAAAACTTGGCATAAGTGGAAGTAGTACTTGATTTCTGTTCAGTTATTTTACACAGGGAAATGCTACAGGCTGGGATATAATTTATTTTCATTAATAAATGGTTTAGGGGATTATGACATGAGGACAATCAGACAATCTCTGTGAGCACTTTGAAAGAGCACTTGGGAAGTATGAAAATATCAGGAGGAAAACACAGATACACTAATTTTGAAACAAAGAATGTACCCAGCAAAGCACTTAAAAGTGACTTTGTCATTTCAGACACTGAGAAAAAAAATTATAGGAATTAATACTGGTGGCCAGTCCCGAGAGAAAACATCATACTCACTGGATCAGTACTTCTTAAGGCATTACAGCAGCTAGCACAAACTGAAATAGGACACTTGCACAACAACAAAGCCTCTTCTCTGAAGAAGAAATCTCCTCCTCTATTTGGGAAACTATGGTCTGCCTACTATGTTTCATGGCACCTCATATTTGCATGACCTGGAAACAGCTTTAGAAAGCTCAGGTTCCTCATGTTGCTGGAATTACTGTTGAGTATTAAAGAGATGGCAAAATTTTGAAAGCATCCCACATGACATCCTTGTCACTAATCTGCAGAGACATGGATTTGACAGGTGGACCACCCAGTGGATAAAGAATTGGCTGTATAACAGTTGGGTTAACAGCTCAATGTCCTCCAAGTGGAGACCAGCAATGAGTGGTGTCACTCAGGGGTTGGTATTGGGACCAGCACTGTTTAACATCTTGATCTGCAACATTGACAGTGGGATTTTAGTGCACCCTCAGACAGTTAATCAATGA
>WEIV01018151.1:57456-96057 GCA_013390005.1 Calyptomena viridis
AGGGGTTTTGATGGACAGGAAGCTCAACATGACCCAGCAGTGCACAACTGCAGAGCAAAAAGCCAATCACATCCTAGACTGCGTCAAAAGCATGTCCAGCAGTTTAGGGGAGGTGATTCTGCCCCTCCACTCTCATAAGACCTGACCTGGAGTACTGCATCCAGCTTTGGGGCTCTCCTAACAGAAGGAAGTGGACTTGTTAGAGCAAGACTAGAGGAGGTCCCTAAGATGATCAGAGGGCTGGAGCNCACCCAGTGGATAAAGAATTGGCTGTATGACAGTTGGGTCAACAGCTCAATGTCCTCCAAGCAGAGACCAGCGATGAGTGGTGTCACTCAGGGGTTGGTATTGGGACCAGCACTGTTTANCAGAAGAGAAAGTTCTGGGAAGAAAGAAGCAGTTTTCTGGTACCTGAAGGCAAGCCTATAGGGGAGATGGAGACAGACTTTTTACAAGGGCACACAGTGATTGGACAACGGGAAATGAGAGAGATTAGGTATTAGGAAGAAATTCTTTACTGTGAGAGTAGTGCAACACTGAAACAGTTTGCCCAGCAAAGGTGGGAAAGTCCCATCCCTGAAAGTGTTTGAGGCCAAGCTGGATAGGGCTCTGAGTAATCTGGTCCAATGGAAAGTGTCATTGCTCATGGCAGAGGGATTGGAACCAGTTAACCTTTAAAGGTCCCTTCTAACCCAAACCATTCTATGACTAACTATTTTGTTTTCATTTTTATTTGGTAGTAGCTTAGAAGCTGTCTGTTTAGCATGCCTAAGTCAGTGAGCCCTAACTGATGCAAGTAACCTGTAGTTTGTTTGAACTCATCCTTCAGCCCCTAGTAAGGCATTTTCAAGCAGGTGAAGGATGGTTTCAGAGCTGGCCTTTTTCAGTGTTATTTGCCTGGAGGACAGTATTCTCACCTGGGACTTCTGTAAAATTGCTTGTGTTACTGGTTGTTCTGCTGGGATAAGGACTTGTCACTTCAGTGTCTTCTTGTGAACTAAGCAGACATATGGAGTTCAGTGAATTAGCGACAGTCCCACCTATGAAAACCTAAACAGTATAAGTAATAATGCTGTTTGCAGGCTGTTTATTGCAAAGTTAAGTCAAAGAAAAAAGATTAGCTTGGATTTGGAAATTTACCCTACGATTTCTCTCTCTGTGGCTAGAAGAGACAAAAATATTCATGTTCCATTAGTATGAATGCTGAATTTAGTGCCTAGACTACATTCAAGGTGAAAAATTTGTTGATACATACTAGCTCTCATATTTGTGGAGTCTATGATCTACATCACATAGCCAGATGTGTACTACTCACAATTAGAGATATTCTCTGGGTCCTACCTCAATCATTCCCTAGCCAGAAACAGTAAAGACTGTCATGCAACTCTGATTAGGCAATCTAATGGAGACGCACGTGCTCCATTATATAGCACCACATGTGCTCCTCATTTGAACAATGCTGTCATCTTGCTCAAAGAGCAGAGCAGATCCCCTTGCTCATGTGACAGGAGGGGATTTGTACAGTTCTAAAGTTAGGGTAACAGGGAATAGATAAATATGATCAGGGGACTGCTCAACAGGGTGCTCTGGCAAGTCATACCCATCACCCCAAAGGCACTGGGGATTTTTTCTGTCTACATGGTATTCTCTAAGTTGGGATGCCCTCGATCTCTATGATAGAATTGTTTATCTTCATCCTTTTCTTGCCTTTTCTTTTTCCTCCCAAGAAAGCTTGAATAATCTTCATACCTCTCATGAGAGCTGTGGATATTCTTTAATTTTCTTTTCTCAGTTTGCATAACTGCAAGATAAATTTAACAAGAAACTCCTTCCATAATGCCCTTAGGATAAAAAGAAGAAAAATGAGGTTTAAAAGTAAATGAAAGATGACAGCTAAATCTTTAAAATCATAGAAACGCTAATCTCTGCTAACTACAGCATCTCCAAATCACGAGTTCACTGATCAGAGCATACTATTTGTCCTTCTAGGTAGAGATGCATTTTGAAAAGCTCCAGTGTGAGACAGTAGCATTGTACTTAGAGGAAATAATTAAAATAACTAATCACAACCAAGAAATACTTACAATTTAATTAAAGGCAAGAATTCTTTGTCAGCATCTAACTACAGCTCTCTACAGATGTGATTTTCAGAAGCACTGAAATTTCAGAGGGAATAAAGTAATTTTGGTCATCTTCTTCGCCAGGCTTCCACTTTATGAGACAGGTTGACTATATACAAATATATCCAAGTCTCAGAGGGATTTTTGTCATTAAATCCAGTCCCTTGCTCCAGAAGTCAAACACAGTACAACCTTTTTTTTACAGTTACGTATTGAAACCAGTGCCAGCTACAGGTGTCCCTTAGTAGTATAGAAAAGACATCTGCTACCAAGTGGTAATGCTGGGTCATAGTCACCTCTATAAGCACGTAGTCCTACAGAAACAAGGTGAAGCTCAACTCTGAAAAACGCTCCTTGAAAGGTTTGAAACAAATGCATTTTTCTGCTTTTAAATGTCATGCTCAGCAACGCAAACCAAAACAAGCAATGCTCCTGCTCTCACCCATTATCACAGCTGTGCTTGTCAAAAGATGATCATTATCGTTCGAATATGGGAAGTCAAATGAGCATTAAACAAATTCAAGCTTAGGGCTCTCTTTTTTGCAAGATAACATCAGATATTAGCCACCATTTCTTGCCTCATCACATGCTGATCTACTCAGTAATCAGGATTTTAATTACAGAAATCTGTCTCTGGGTATTTTCTTGCATAACTACTAAAAGACACGAGCATACTGGACTTGGGCTAGAGTAGAGATGTGTTACAGACAAAATCCAAATCAGGATAAAGGTTTTCAAACTCTTTAAAGTTTGTGTGTTCTGAGACCCATGTTTTATATCAGGGTGTTTAAACAGAGTTTTGTGGCTTTCTTTTTACTCTGACCCTGAAAGGAGTTTTGATGATTGGAGACACATGCATATATCTGCATAGGCAAGCACTTGCCAGTGTTGTATGGAAGGAGATGTTTATGTTGGCAGCTTGCAAAGTTCCAGCTCTCACCTTTGAAAGTTCGTTGCAGGGAAACCTGATGAAGGATTTGACCTATGACCTACAACTCCTGACAGGACAACTTCAAGCAGTTCAGAAGCCTGGTTACTTCTGATAAGCCATCAAATTGGAGAGTGTTTTATAGCCTCTGTCTGGTGAGCCCTCAGCCTGAGTCAGGCGACCCATTGGGTTCAGGCCCTCTCACAAGTTCCAGCATTCTCCTATTCACACTTTCAGTCCCAAACAAAACCAAAGAGACCCTGACATTATAAAGATAAAAATCACAGATAAACTCTGCCCTGTTGCAGGGGAAGGAGAGGCAGGGGTTTAACCCTTGTTCAAGCATAAGGATCTTTCAAACCCCTCTACAGTGCCCATGCTCCTATCTCTTGAAGACACTCATTTTTAGTGATACATGGGCAGCAACTACTTAGTTTTTAGCAGGGTATCCAAAAATCAGAACTTGACTTTGGGTTTTGAGAGATGAAACTATTTACCTGATATTTTGTCATCCTATCTGAGGATGGCAAAACACACCATCTGTTTCACATACTGCCTACATGAAAGCACTACTGTTCTCATGCTTCAGCACCACTTAAATTGATGTTGCTGCAAAGAAGCACCTGTTTGCTTTATTTCTATGTCATAAGTAGATGCCATACTGAGTCATTTCCTTTCACATTAAGTACCCTGTTACATTAATTTTTGCACAGGTTTAAGTTAAGTTAGAAAACATTTTTTTCCATGGTAAGGCTGGAGCAAAAATTGTTAGTCCTTAAGACGTATGAGGCTCACTGGCAACATTAACACGTGAGCAAATGACAGCACCCCGTGCTAGGAAAAGCTTGGAACCGAGCTAGATTCTGAATGACCAGTCCAAGAAAACACGTGATGGGACACAAGCATCAAGCCCTTCCCACTGCAGAAAAGCTAGTTCCATTTAACTTCTTCATTAGCCAGTTTTTACTACCAAATACAGTATACAGATGAAGATCATTAACAAGATAGTTAAATGTTACCAAAACTCTGGAACTGAATTAAGATGAAAAGATGGATTCAAGGGATGTGGGGAAGAAAGGCAGACAGTGATGCTTAATAGACAGTTGTTCATGGAGGCAACTGAGGAACAGAGGTGGCCACCTTCTGTTTTTGTGATATAGCTTGGTGAGTTTGGAAGGCAGAGTGCTGCAACACAGGGAAAACAAGTTCCCAATCTAACATTTCTTTGCTCTTTTCAATTTTTTACTCTTTATTAGTTTCTCCTCAGTGTTAGGTCCCATCTCTTTCAGTGGTTCCACAAATAGGAGGTTTTCGGGTCTTTATCAGGGATGTTCTGGGTGGTGTGATTCCAAAATTCAAAAAAATTAGAAAGTGATACACTTCTAGTCTAGGTTCTCCTGGTCTCTCCTCTGAGGAGTCTGTCTCTGCATTCACTACAGGGAGATAAAGCTCCTAATCAACACAATTCCAATGCCTGAAGCCAGATGATGCAAATCCTCCCTGCTCCAGCATCACTCCTGTTCCCTTTAGCATATCGTGTGTACAACAGTCTACATGCCAACAGGGAAGGTCACAAGGAAGACTTCCAGTTCACATCCAAAGACAATTTAGAGCAATGCTGAGCACTTGCAAACTTAAATCTCTGAAGGCAGGGCAGAGAGACTGTTATAGATAATTCAAAGACAAAATCATAAGCAAAGTCTTTCACAGCAATACCATGCTGATGCAATGGCATCTTTCAAAACTGACTGGTATCTGCACTTCCTCACTGCTAGAGCCAAGCAATAAGCAAGGCAGAAAATGCAACTCCCATCAAAGCCAGCTCCACTGCAGTGAAGCAGAACTCATACAAAAAAGTTGACAGCCTTGGGTTGCTTTTAATTTTTCTAATATACAGCTTGCCCTAGTTTATACATGCTGCAGCATTAGACAATTAGACATGCTGAAGTATCATTATTCACCTGACTTCCAGCTGAACATCCTGTATCTGCTCCTCTTCTCTCCCATGAGTGTGGACCATTATCCTCGATTTTGCAACTCTCACAGAACAGCTGCCCCACTATGATAATTAGTTCACCGTTTGCTTGTTTTAATAGCTGTACTTGCTAAACCAAAAATGGTATTACTTCTCAACAACCTTATTTGCAAGTTTTTGCCTGGGATATTTCTTTCAATCGTTTTTTCTCTATTGTCACATCTTTGTAGGGAAAGAGCTTAATTGAAGTTAAGATTGCCAAATTTAAGCTCACAAGCTAGGTATATTATAGAATTACAATTTTTTTGAAACCACTAACATTTTGAAGAAAGTGTCAAAAAGCAGAACAAAAAGGGGGTTGGAGAAATAGCAACAGCTGTAAATAATTTATAAAGCAATCCTACTAATAAGGTTTACAGCTTTTTCCCAAGGCATAGAACAATACTTCCCCTGTGACCTTGGGTAAAATTAATATAATAGAAGGATCACTAGCCACCAGATACTTGTAAAATGTCTAACTGTTCATCAGCTCTGCAAGAGAGATAGCACACATAAAACTGCACAATATCTAGCAAAACATTGAAATGTGTTACATACAGAACTCTTGAGAACAGACATTGGAGAACCTTTTCTTTAAGTTACTTTCAATCATATGCTACTTTAAGGCAAAGTTAGTATCCCACACTCATGCCTACAAATCAGGTCACATGATCATGTATTTCTATTTATTTACAATATCAGATAATGTTGGAGAGACTTAAAATTGCTTGCTGGGACTTTTTGTCTAAACCTACACTGCATTAGTTACCATTAATACTGCTCTGTAGTGCCCAAATGGCAAGAAAAATAGCCACTTATTTTGAAAAATGCCTAAAAATGACGCTGCTTTAACATCCATCATCTTGCTCCTTGAAGCCCTGAGGAGTCCTTGTGTAGTCCTTCAGGAGGCTTAGAACAGCTATCATGAATAGTAGATATACCCTATTTTTAGATCTGTCTGCATGCGATATATAGCTTCCTAAAACTAATTTCAGTTTATCCCTCAAATTTTCTTCTATTTTGAACATCAGGCATTTCTAGTAGACAGGCAGGTAGGAAAAAGGAAACATTCAGGCTACAACTTCTTAGCTAGCCGCTTTGGTTCTTTTATCAAGATTTTCAGGTAAGTTTTGGGGACTTTACTAATGCAACTGCAAAAGCAAAGAAACTGAAAGTGTAATTTACCACATGAAGTTTACTTTGCCTAACTTCGGAATCCATGGAGCATTAAAACAGAAATGACTTACCCTACAAATTCAGTATCTTTTCCTACATATTGAATAACGTTAACTAGCAACTCCCTCTTGCTGGAGTGAACACAATCATTGTACGCCTTTTTTGACATGACCTGTGTATTATGGCACTTCTGAGGATCAGTGTTCCTGAAACTGGACACACATTTCCAAATTGCCCAAAGGAGAAATGCTGAACTACTCATTGCTCTATCCAGTCCAGACAACTTCAAGTTCTGCTCAGGGTCCTTGCAAATTCTACAGAACTGGATTAATCTATGGATATATTTAGAAAGTTCAGAGCTTTCCTGTCTTAAGGGAGACTGAATAGCTCATCTTCACTATATAGCTCAAGTAGTAGTATCTTCTCAGGCAAAAGCTGGTGAGTTTGCTGCAGCTGAGCTTAACACTTCAGAGCCTCCTTATTTCTTTATTCCATCCACACAGACAAGACACAGTAGTACTGGCAGTTGAAATCTGCAGTGGTATTTTTTTCCCCAAGTTGAACAATTGTGTTGCTTTGAAGATCTGTTATATTTTTACTAACACTTGCTCAGCAGAAAGGTCACATTTGAGCAGATATGGTCACCAGGAGTATATTTTTCTCTAAATAAAGCCATAAATATTTCAAACCATGGGCTAAGATGGCCAACCTCAGAACACTGCAGCAATTAGTTAAAACAGTCAGGTGCATCACCACTGCAATTACCCATGAAGCCTCAGGAGTTACATTGCAATCTCTTGTGTCATTCCCAGTTTCTGGAAGATCAGCAGTGCTGCCACTTGCAGAATCTCAGGGGTGGGGAGGCAGACAGTGCTGGTGGGGAGCCCAGCAGGCTGCCCTTGCATATGTGCTGTTACCTCTCCTGTGTGGACTTCCTGCAGCATAAGGGAACAGGATGTTCACATTAGTCAGCCACCATCTGTAGCCAAAACATCAGATGGCAATGAAATAGAAGAGGGGAGTCACTATTCTCATCTAACCCATTTTTTTCAACAAGATGGAGGCAATATTCAAAACATGAGACGAAATAAAAGATGACCATGACAGAGTGAAATTCTGAAATGACAGTCTACAAATTCAGGGGGCCAAATGTAGCTAAAGTTCACAGATAGGGTCTCAGGGATGCTGTAGACCTATTCTTGAACACTCCCTGAGAGCTAAATATCAGAAAAGCTATGTTTGTCTGCAATAGTGTCCACTGTTTGAAGCAAAAAACACTTCTATGTTTAGTCATATCACAGAATAAAAATATGCAGGCAAGAAAGGAATATTATACGGAAGAGGAAAAACTAACAGCCCATCAAGTTGAAACACAACTTCCAAGTCCCACATAACCGAGGATGCTGTCTTAAAAAAACCCAAAAAACCTGTTCTGACACAACTTGTGCAGATTTTTTTCTGAAGGATCACAGTAGCCAATTCATAAAACTGCTTAGTTGTCATAGGGGGACTAGGAATGGAGTTTAACTTAAGGACTATTTCACAAGAAAGCTCATTTCAAAAGACAGACAGCAGAATAAACACAGAGAGAAGAAAATCTGAGTTTGCATATTTCACCTACAGTCTTTTTAGGGGATGCAATATGATCTGTGATTGCAACAAGACTCAGCAGCTGTATTCTTCCAACACTACAAAGCTTCCTTGAGCACTTAATATGGTTTGGATAGGTAGTTTTCAAATCTCAGTCTCTATCTGTTGGATGATAGGCCAACCTTTCTTTCTCCAGGTTCACAGACCTCTGAATATTCATTCACACTCACTCAGCCAGGGAAGCAGAGCACCTGAAATGGCCTCTTTCATCACAGCCTACTTCACAAAAATGGACTGGCCCTAATTAGTACAAAGATAATAAAAAAAATTGGAAGAATTGTGTCAACTCCAGGTTTACACTGGACTGGGCCACCGAGTGCACTTACAGAGACAAGAAAACTTTGAGTAACTAATTCATTCTTTTACACCTTTCCTATCTTTAAGTGTTGTTCTTAGACTGATTTCAAGTATCCCAGGCTGTCTTCTGGATTGTAATCCATTTTAGAGCTCTCTCTAGCAGGTCTTCCCCACACAACAGCATAAATAAACCTGGGGACAATGAGGCTTTTCTATCTTCTTGGGAAGGAAGAAGCAACTTTGGATACTTTTAGGAAAACCACCCCCCAAACACAGGAAGAGTACAGGCAGTCCCTGCATAGCTCTCAGTTGTGTCATTTGACTCATATTCAATCTTTTCCCCACATGTTTCAAAGTATACTATGTGTTTATCTAGCATAAAAAGAATAGTTATTAGAATACCAGTATGTTAGAATTATGTATATGCAAAAGTATGTATTAATTTTTATTTCATTAACACTGAACAGAAACTACACGTAGCATCAAAATATTTCACTACTGAATTGCAATGGAGATTAATAAAGATAGAGCTTTATAGAGTATTTAGCCATCAATAAAGAATGCAATTCATCATGTGCATGTGGATTTGAAGACTAGAAAAAGAAAGTTATCCCTTCATATTTTGTAACACTGTCAGACTCAGGTTAATTTCAAAGCGTTTCTTAGCTGAATCTAGTATCCCACTCTTTTGAGAAAAGTTGTTGGATCCCACTTAAAAGGCCAATGATCCTGCAAAGAGGAAGACCACATTACCACAAACAACTAAGAAACACTCCAAGCAATGAATTAGACATTTACCAACAGACCTGACATGCTCAAAAATAAGTTAACATTATTTTATAGTAATTGCAGGATCAATTAAATCACACACTAAGCATGATAGAACAACTTCCAGCAAGAAAAATCTCTTGGGAGGAGCTCCAAAGCCCCCACTACAGAAAGATATTTCAGGATATGCCCTTTACATGTTCTCACTATCCCAGGACTTGGACTATAGGAATAACTGATATTTTCAGATTGGCAACAAAACGGGGAGAACGGGAGGGTCTTCACTGCAACCCCTCAGAAATTTTCGTTTCTTTTCTCACAACAGTGAAGGTAAGCCAATTCACCGAGTACAAGACATGTTTTTGGTATGAAACATTTCATTTGTGGGTGTTTGGAGGAGAATCAAGTGAAAAGGGCCAGATACACAAAACTGAAGGAGGTCACTGTATGTCCCACTTACAAGTGGATAGAGCACTCAATCTTGTCTCAAATCCCTTCCCTGCCCTGGAGGGCATGAATACTCATCGTGTACACAGGAATACGTTACAGGTCCTTAATGCTACCCTGGCAGTGCAGGACGTGGAAACACAGAAAGGCAGTGCTGGGGGTTACTGTACAGTTTAATATAAATTGGGAACAAATTCACAGAGGAACAGACCAGGATCTCTCCACTCTGTCTTAACAGTCTTACAGCAATGGGGTAGTTACCCGATACACTTAGCTTGCAGCTTTCCCCAAATTACAAGTTTCAGGTGTAAAATACTTGGACACCAGCTGAGTAATCTACAGAATGTGATGTTATTCCTCAGCCAGGGGTCAGGACAGTTCCCTCAGACATAGGAGCTCTTAATCTAGACTTAGAACTAAGTTCTCTTAGCATCAGGAAGGAGAACTGAGAGGTGCACTTGCTTATCTCCTTACCTCCTCCTGCCTGCATCCAGCAGGGTGCTGGAAGGTAGCAGCTGTAGGTTCACATTTTCACAGCCCTATTTCCTACACCAAACAAAATAACCAAGATTAACACTTCCCAAGAGCAGGCCACTGCTTCCAGAGTACAGCCCTCCCCTTACCACCTATTCCCACTGCACCCTGACCACTACTTACTCCTTCCATACATCCTGTCTATCCAAAAAGTCCATTTTAAGCTGAATAATGAACTTTACCTAAGATACCAAAAACTTCTAACTTGGGGAAAATATGGTCTTTATCTTGCTCCAGTCTGCTTTTGTTGATCCTTTCTCTGAAGGGGAAACTAATTTGAAGGCAAACTCAGGCCAGGGAATCTGTAGCCCTGCCTTCAGAGAAAGTGATGCTCTTTAACAAGCAAACTGGCTAGAGACCTGCCCGCTTGTGCAGACTCCTGAGGCTGCCTGCTACCATTCTCATGGGAGAAGAGAGATCAGACTCCCCTCCTTACACTTCAGAGCTTAAGCCTTGCTGATAGACTGTTGGGTTGTATTATTGAAAATATCAGCTTTCCAACTGTATCACTCACCACACTAATGTGTTCCTGCTTTGGCATTCCAGAAAGGCTTCTGTGACCCTCCCTCAGCACACTCTGCACCCCAGTACTCTGCAACCACCAGATAGCATTGATGTCCCCTAATGAAAACAAGCCCTTCCTTTTCCTGGCTGTGAGGCAGGCACTCTGACTCAGCAGAAGCTACTGTGTGAATAAACACGGTGGGCCAGATCCACCTTGACACAAACGGCCTTTTTGTCACACTTCTGGTGACCCCAGAGAGCCCTGAAGTGACTGCAAGTGTGCTTTATGCCAAATTTAAGGTATTTTTGTCATGCCAGGCACACGTAAAGTAGCCTCAGAATAAATGAAATCAGTCTCAGCAAGGACAGAAATGCTACAATGGTATTTCTGTGGGAACTTTCCCAAAAGTCATCTCCCATTGAAACTCTACTCTATGCTGATGCTTGTTCTGCTGGTCACATGTGGCTCCCAGATCTTTTCAGCTCATCAGCCTCTGAACATATGTGATGGCGTCTGTGTGGTAGGAAAAAAAAGGAAAAAAAGAAAAAAGGTGGCTCTGCTTCCAACTCCACAAAGGATATGAGCAAGCTGTGTATGCTTCTGCAGCCCATGTCAGTCAGTAAAATTAGATCCTTACAGCCCTCTCCCTTGAAGACAAGTAACTAACTACACATCAGGCTGCACAGGGCACTGTTGGAGTTAGGAGTGCAGCAGAAGAATGGGAGAAAGAATGCTGGCTTGGTTCTGCCCTTACCAGAGTTTGTCCAAAAGCTGGTCATCTCAGAGCAGAAGTGAACAGACTGCAATAGAGATAATGGGTACTTTTCAAATTATTACAGTATAAATATAGACAGTGCTTTACTTTTTATTATGACTTTCTGATGAGCTTTTTTCAGTAAAACATAGGAATCAAACATCTGCACAATTGTAATTATTGTAAATTATAGATTTATTTTTCTTGTTTGCTTTTGTTTAAGATGAAAGCAAACAGTCCAAGGTTATCTTGAAGAGAATCTAGGTAGGCAAAGCTCTTGTTAATTTTGCCTATAGGGAAAAAATACGTTTCTTCAAACCTTATTTTAAAGGTTTCATATCATAATAAATGCAACAGAATGAACTGATTGATTGTTTGAGAAGGGCAAGAGGGACTAATTTTCCACAGATATGGCCAGTGCTATCCCTGGTGTCTATACTGAAGGTTATACTCACAAGCCTTTTACAGAACTGCTGCCATTCCATGCAAATTCTTTTGTGAACTGTATTAGAAACATTTACTGTGATCTTTTTAACCTCTGTTTCTGTGTCCCCAGTAAGAGGGAAGCCGATTGAAAATGCAGAGACCAATGAGAACTTCTATGGAATTTAAACTGAGGATACTATAAAGACACATGTCAACTTGGACATTTGCTGAGCTTTTTCTCCTTTAAATTAAGAGTACTAAAGAAAAAATAGTAAAAAGTCACCTGAAAGGGTTAAATTTTCCCTTGCATCCTCTCTAAGCGGAACTTATATTCTTAGTCTGACTTAAGGATATGGAATAGAAAGGCTGCCAACATCTGTTGTGGTCAGAGACAGATAAAAGAGACTAATTCAGAGCTGGAAGAACCCATGTACAGTATTCTGTGTTGCATTACCCTTTTCATAAAAGCATACAAAATAGTATGTGATAGTATAGAAGATAGATGCCCACCTAAACTTCACTGTAGAGACACTAAGAGTTTCACATGCACATTGGCACCCTCATCACACAGAGTTAGAGAGAGCACAACATGAAACATTTAACTGCTAACTGGGGAATTCCAAGCTGAGAATATTTCAGAAATATTGAGTACATAATCACACTGTTATATAATGAGAATGATCAAAAGAAAGAAGAGAGACAAGTGATTTATAAGCTTAAAGGTATTGGGAGAAATATTGATTTCGCCTGCCAACCATAGAAAAATTTAACATAGAACAGATTAATATGCTAATTAACTTTGGATATGAATTAGCCCAAACTTCATTAAGATACTCAGAGTAAGGGTATCCTCACAGACATGAAGAAAAGCTAATGGAATTTCATTCACACGTAATTCAGTTATTGTTGTATTTCATGTAAACAAGTCTTCAACTTATTGCAATGGGCAATTATTTCAGAGGAAGTCAACTACATTATGGCAACACAGTTAAAGCCAGCTCAAAATCTACAGACTGCAAAACTCATCTCTATATTTACTTTTGCCAGAACCGATTTCACTAGAGGAAGGGAACTGCAGTATCTGAAATGTATTCAAATAACAGCCATTTTACTACAGGAAGGGAAATCACAGGCAGGCAACTTAATTACATTACAACTGAGACTGAAGCTCACTGTTTACTATCTAAATGTTGTTTTAGTGCATGCTCTGCTATCCTTCTTCCAAGGAAGCACCCAGTAAAGTCAGCAGAAACTCTGCCCAAGGAAGGGCAGATAGCCTGTCTCTTATCACAAAGCAAGCATCACACCTCACCTTTTGTTTTTATCCATAGAAAAGATTCAGGCATAAAACTAAAATTCTCTGGCAATGGGACCCACCATGGCATGCACTGCTGCCAGGGATAGAGAGAAATGATCATAGGAACTGGGGCCAGCTGGACAGCTTCTGGGAAGGGTAGAGCTGGAGAAATCCTGCCTTCATTCCTTCTGCTAAGAAGCGGCCAAGTCTTTACTCTAATGGATGATGGAGCTTCACAGTATTTCTCTCTACCTCTTACACTCTGGTACGCTCCTAAAAATACACACCCCTTAGCCTTCTGCAGAGGTACAGAACATTATTGGCATATATAGAAACTGATCAAAGCCTCAACAGTTTAGATGAATTTTCCTCTAGCTACCACCACCCATTTTAAAATTCACTTTGCACTTCTTGGTCCTGACAGTCTAGAGAACCTCACCAAACATTTATCACTTTATATGGAAAGCTCATTTGGAAGAGACCTACCACAACCATCCAGTCCAACTTCCTGACCAGAAGTTAACACATATTAAGAGCATTGTGCAAATGCTTATTACTGATAGGCTTGGGACACCAATTCACTCTCTAGAAACCCTAATCCAGTGTCTTACCACTCTCAGCTTCCTAATGTCAAGTCTGAAGCCTCCCAACACAGCTTTATCAGATTATAAAGCACCAGTTTGTACCTGGCCTGGATCAATAACTAGGGATTCTTAACAAACCCCATTTTCTCCTCATATACTTTTAATTGTGCATGCCTTTCACATAACAGGTATAAATTTAAAGGCTGGCTTTGTTAGTTGACCCATCCCGCTGTCAAACTCCTTATTAAATCTGATCTTTTTCTAAGCAATAACTTACTTGTGTATCAAATATACAAAGAACTGTTAAATCATATTTATTGAGGTTTTACCACTGTTAGAGTCACATTTTGCAACATTAAAGGCCTCAAAATATGTTTTAAATTATTTATAAGTATTTATTTTGTCATACTGATTTGGGGGGGTTTTTTTTGCAGATGTGTTTTGAATAACTGATCTTTATTTTAGATGCATGGAAATCAATTATTTAAAACATATTTTTAGGTTTAAACAACTATACCATGTCTACCTCCTCCACAATCTTAGCCTGCATACACTAAAACCAAGATACATGCTGCCACTTAAAGACAACTTGCTATCACTAAATGAAGCATCTGATACAGCTCTTAGATCCCACTGCATGTATCCCAGTTGTTAAATAATATGCCCAGGAGGCTAATAGCAGCCTCTGTGCAAAATGTGATCCAGTAGGATTTTGCCATCCCAAACCTGCCAGCCTCTAGATCTGTATTTCTATGACTGAATGGCAGCTCCCTGCAAAAAAGACACGGTCTGAGCAAGAAATAGGAGTCTTTAGTACACCACACAAGTTCTTCATGTTCCACAGTCCAAAACAGACTTATCTGGAGCCAATTTACCATGTCTAATTTATACCAGACCCTTGCTGGAATGACTTGCACTCTTGCGGCTCTTCAGATGTATATCCAATAGGGAACTGCCACTCTGTAGGAGTGCTAATGCAGAGGTCCAAGTACAAAACCCAGTGCTCAGACACACCATGTGGCTCTGTAGTTCTTGAGAGAAGCTGAGCCAACAGCCCAACAGCTGGGCTACACACATCCATGGATGTGTCCCTCCTACTTCCGACAGGTATAATACAGGTTATTTTCTTCTTTTTAAGATTTTATGGTGTCCTCCAATAAATAATGAGGTCAAATAGTTATAATGAGGTTTTAAGCCTAAGAAGTTTGGGGGTTTAATTGAGCTATAATTTAAGAACAGACCTGGTCCTTAGAGATGATGAGCATTGACTACACTTAATGGAAGACATGTATAAGGTATATACAATATTCTTATGAATGTGTAAGGCTCTGGGTAGCCTTTCACAGTGTTCATGAGCACGGAATTCAAAAGGCACTCTATAATACTCTTATATGTCTCATGCCAAATCTATATTTTACATAAAGAGAACCTGAACCACAGCTTCTGAAGCAATAGAAGTCACCCAAGAATATCTACCACATATGAAGGAGCAGTGCTTTGTTAATCATACACTAAAGGTATGAATGTTTGTCCCCAGTGCACCCTACCATGCAGAGCAGATACACAGCTTTCAGCAAGCCAGCTCCCAGAGCAGAAACAGCCCAGACCAGGCAGCATCAAACTCAGCAGATGACCTCTCTACAAACACTGAAAGAGACCCACAATAAGCAGAAGTTAAATAATTTTAATGCAATTACAGTATCAGAAGTCCTCAACTAAAAAAAAAAGTAAAGTAACATTCTTATTATATTTCTTCAGAATGGTAGAAGCAGCTTTCGTTCAATCCATTGTCAAATTTTAGATATTAATATACAGATTATATGCAAAGTTGCCATGTCCTAGAACCACCTCAATATATAATCTAGACCATCTTTTCAGTTTAAACAGAAGGAAGGAGTTCCTTTGCACAGCATAAGCCAGCAGTTCTTGAACTGCAAGGCAAGACACCATGCTTGCAGGACAATAGAAGCTTTACCAAAATTAAAATAAGTAGATTTCCATTAGCTGAATATTATGCCAGCAACATGGCAGGTTCTTAGTTATTTGTTTTAATAGGCCCATTCCATTCTGGGAAAGGACTAGAGATCTGTCCTGAACATCTTTTGGTAAAATAGCAGAAATTGTTCCAGCATCAAGTATAACATCAGTATTTAATGTTCTCTTATTGCAAACGCTCAGCCACATACAGCAGTCTCAGCAGCTTTGATATTTATCAGTGATAAGAAAGTTCTTTTAAATCCTCACAGCAGTCAAAACACCCCACCAGAGAAAGCCTGGAGGACAGTAAGGAGAAAGGACAAGGCTGGATTCATTATTATTTTAACAGCAGCCCACTCTTTCAAATGAGTTGATACTTCTGAAGGCTGTTCAAGTGGTAGAACTGTTTTTAGGCTATTAATTTGGTGTAAGTATTTACTCTGAATAATGTTATGTGATTCAGCTGCCAGATCTCTTTTATCTGTAGCAATTTCCAGTTAGTAGGTGTCATTTGCACATTGCTTTACATATATTTAAGAATTTATGGATTAGCCGTGTGTTTCCCAGCTTTGTAACAGATTTCTAAACCACTTTCAAGAGCTGATTCAGCAGTAGGACACCATAGGCTACAATATCATCAAACACATCTTGGGCAACCTATATATATTTTGACTCTATCCCTCACACTGTCAAAGGTGTGTACAGTATTAAGAACACCAGCTTTAGGAAATAGCAGATATTATTGCTCTCATAAGACCACACAATAAACATTTGTCAGTAATGCCACATGCCTACAGCTTTCTGTGGACTGTCACCATTTTAAATAACTAAAATAAATGAATGTCTTTTCATTTTTTAGCCCTTGCATCCATAGATTTTATAGCAATTTTTACAGTCTGCCTCTAACACCACCTCTGCTCGGCACCAAGCAGTCACAGTAGAAAAGAACTCAGCTTTATAAGGTTTACAGTTAAAACAAAAGCAAAACTTACCTCAGAAAAAAACTCATAAGATCAATAAATATTATTCCCCCATTTTATAGATGAATAGAGAGACCTCTCTGTGTTATATTTAATAGACATGTACAAGACCCGCAAAGTAATACAGCACAGCTTGTAGCAAGGCTGGGGATCAGCACAAGTCAGAAAACAGAGTTTGACTCAGTTCTTCAACCAAAATTCAAAAAAAAAAATTAAACTTCAAGTTATAACAGACTTATACCAGTTTAGATATCTCTTACCCCCTCCTCCTCTTTCAAAGCCTCAGCTTTCTCCATGATGCATCTAAGAGGGCAGCAATCACCCACAGCACAGCAAGAGAGAAGGGAACCCGCACCCCCCCACCCTCAGCCCTTTATAGTTTGTTTTGCCACCTGGTGTGAGACCCAGCTGGGATGAATCCTCCGGAACTGCTCCACCCAAAACACCAGGCTGTGTAATTCATGCAGCCTCATGGCTGGCAGAGTGAAAAAGGAGCCAGTCCATCTCCCAGTGCAGTAGTAATTCCGTCTGCAAACCAGGGCAGCAGCAAATTCTGCAGCAGGCCCATAATAAAAGTGTTGTGAGTTGTAAAGTTCCTGCAGAAATCTTGCCCATCTTCTGCAATAAAAATTACTTTCTCTTCTCCATTGGAAACACCTTCACAATGATGTGCTGCTTACGGTCAAAATGATACTGGTACTGGTGTTGACACAGACCTTTCAGAAAGCCCACAAAAATAATTAAGAGCTGTCAAATGATAGGGAAGCACCAATGTTTCCCCACGGCAAACAAAAAAGCTATCAGCAGCAGCCTAAAAACAAAAGGGTTGATTTTTGTTTAGGATACTTGACTGTGAGAGCAAACTGGGCCACCCATTTAGAGCTGGATCCTGCTCCCTGACGGCACAGCTATTTTTAACTTCTGTGTTTTTATAAAAAGTCTGGCTATGAACTTTACTACAGAAACAATTCACAGACTTTCAGCAAGACTGCCATATTTTAGATTAGATGGCAATTTTATCTGAAAAGTTACAAGGAAAAAAGTGGCTTCTCTTACTTGGCACATATGTGCCCTGTGTGGTTTTTATCCATGCTTGTGATGACATACAGTCTCCTTCTTTTCAACTGCTCAGCCTGCAGAGCTGATAAAACTTAGAGAGAGAGAGAGAGCATCCACATCTCATGGCTTTCCAGAGCACGTCTTTGTGAAGCTTGAAGGGTTTGTTGCCCTTTTTTTTTTTTTTAATAAATTTCTCTCTGTAACAAGTGCAGGTGGATCTGCCCTACAGGTGCCCAACCAAGCTCCTACGTGTCCAGATGCTTGTCCCATCCAGGACCCACACGATCTATACAGCTACCAGTAGGCAAAACATCATGAGGTTCACCATGAAGTTAAATCTATGACATTATCACATAAATCCCTTGCGTCAAAGAGCTAGGGCTTTGATCAAACTTTGTGAGATTTTTGATAAAAATCACCAGGCGTATAAAAATGATACTAAGGTTAAGCAAAAGTTTTACAAGAGGTGAGTCTGCAAAGCAAGCATGTATTTTGGCTATGGCAGTAGTCTGTCCTTTGGGCCTGTTGTCACAACAGCCAGCTTTGCCTCCTCCTGACAGTAAAGCCCAGTGCAAGCAAATGTGTCACAAGAGTCACAATATTTACTGGCTACTGCATATATTTCAGAACGTGTTGCTTCTAAAAAAACCTGTAAGACATGGTAAGCCCAGTCCAACTTTGAGAAGGGTTCCTGTAAAAAAGCACATAGAGAGGACAGAGGAGGAATCATCGTCCAAGCATATGTGGGACAGCCTGGTTTTAAAGACAAGCAACACTTCTACAACCTTTGTCACATTCATTTGTTTGGTAGCGTGTACAAGTGGTATTCCTCAAAGCTGGCCATCAGGTAAACAACATAGATGACACAGATGCAGCTGAAAAATCTATTCTTTCCCAGTGGCTCCCTCCAGAGTCTAGCTTTTAGCTTCCCAAACTTTACGGGAAAGCATTTCTTTGGGGGTGGTGAAGTTGTAGGTGGCTTAGGGTTTTTTTAATTTCTACATCACTTCATTAGATTCTCTAAGATAGAAAAGCAGCCAAATATATAAATAAAAGGACAGGGGGGAAAAAAAGAATTAAAAAAAAATTATGTCACCCTCAAGCAGTTCCATCAAGGGATGACATTTTAAATCACATCATGTCTCACACCCATTTCTTAGTGCAAAATAAATCACTTGAACAGAGTGCAAGCCAATTTTTACTTTAAAAAATGTTGTGTCCTAAGGCTCTCTTCTTGAACTTCAAAAGCATACTTCATAATTACTCTACCTATCAAAGGAAACTCAATATTTCAGCTCCAACCTCCCTCTGCTTGTGTTATAATTTTTAATTGTTAATAAATTATATTAATTTTAAACTGGTTATTCTCTCTTGAAATTACATCTTTCAAATGAGTATGCAAACTTATTTTAAATTAGAATATTTACTTTACAATTATGTATCAGTTATTTGTTTACAACTTTTCTTGGCCCTTAATTCTTGTATTAGGATTCCAATCTTGGGTTACCCCATTTAGTTTTATTTAAATACTATTGTCTCAATATAAGAGTCAAAACCTATTTCATACAGCTTGAGATTTCTGACAAGCAAATACTTTTTATTTGGTGTATTTACATATTTTTGTTTGGAGGCATCATAATGCACTGCACAGCCTTTTGTCATTGCAAGCTTAAGACAGGTGGGAAATTTGGAGATCTTGTTTGCAACCTAAAATCTGTTCTTACAAGCACACTCAGTCACTCTTAGAGAATACAACAAGTTATTTTTAGCAGCGCTACATTATTGTCTTTTGCTAGCAGGTATTTTACTTAATGCTCAGTCCTTGCAAATACAATCAAGAAGGTCAGGCACAGCAGGCTTCAGGTAGGGTATTTTCTGTAAAGGAGAGGGTATCACTGGACAAGGAATTGAGGTTCCTGTGCATATTCAGGTGTGATAATGAAGGCATCGTTCTTCATAGACTCCAACAATCAGCATTTAAGAGTTTGCACTGATTTCAAGGTAGTCACATGCTTAAATGGATGAATAGCTATTGCAAAATGGTAGAAAAATGTCAGTACACCATTGCGAGAATGACATAAATTGGTGCTCTTAAAAACTCCAGCATGTAGAAATTACCTTCATGTCAGAACCAACCAAAATAGGTTGCAAAATGTTGTGCCTGAGAGCAATCCGTGTTGGGAAAAAGGCAGAGAAATTCACACCAAAGCAATGCTCAGTTGGCTTCTGAGGCTCTCAGAGTCAACCGAGGCATAACAGAACACACTGCAAAAGAAAAAACACATCCAGTTGGTGAATTCAACTATGTGGCTGAACAAACAATTTCCCATTGAAAGAAAAATCTTCCCAGATATGTCTTTGGGATTTCTGGGCAGCACACTGGAAAGAAAAACAAAGCATAGATTGTCCCTGGAGAATACATTGCAAATATTACGTTAAGACCTGTGCCTACTGGATGCTGTTCAGTGCCAAGTGGGTACTCTTTAGTCTGCAGGGTGATTTTTTTGATTAAAAAGACTACAACTGTCTCCTCATCCTAGCAAAACAACTTTTTTCCAAAGTATCAATAAACAACTGTGAACTGCCCATGTTAGAACAACTCTGTCTATGAGACAAATAGCCTGTATCTGAGAGACTGCTACTCCACAAACCTGTCATATTTTATAATCTTGTCCTCATTATTCTTTATACACAACAGTCTTCCTGTAGGAAAGAAATCTGGGTTTTGCTCTTCCTTCAGCCAAGCTCTCTGCTCAAAATCAAACCCACCAAGTCAACTACTTTTTGTGACTCTGATGACACCCATCACTGATAGATGGACTAAATCACAGGAAGATGGAAGAAGAATAGTTTCAGATCAAATTCACGATCTTGAATAAATCTGAAGGCATGTTCCCAAGTCGCAGCTCATCAACAAGAAAATGTAGCTCCTAATTCTTCCCATATGTTTCAAACAGAACTTTATGAACAAAAGATGGATCTTCCTTCAAGTTGTTACCTTCTAGTGCAACTCACCCAGGTACAGATTAACGTATCTCCTTCTAGTTCCATTTCCTCTGTGTGGTCAAAAGCAAAGCAGGGAGCTGCATCAACAGAGACACTGGACTTCTCCTTACAAAGGAGCAAGTGTATGAGGTAGAAGGCAGAATGTGCTGGAAATTCAGATGTCAAACGTGTTTTTCTCCAGCAAAATGAGAGCGGAAGAAATCATATGGAACGAGGCAGCATGATTCCTCTCTTTTATATTGCGAGAACTTCCAAAGGAGAAGTGTCTTTCAAACAAAAGTGAGGCATGGGTAGTTTTCCAAATATTCTCATTTACTTATGATAGTTGTCTTCATTTAATTAGCAACGTGTTTTCTCTCAAGTCTGGCATAACCACTGGCTGAAGAAACAGATATACCACACCAATGACCCTCAAGAAGGAAAACACATCTGTCTGCAGTTGAACTCTGAGGACCAAGTGTGCAAGCCTGTGGGAACTTCCCAGACACTCAAAGTCCTAATTTATTCATGGTTGATTTATTTAGATACCTTCATGCAAAAGCTTTAGTGCTAAATGATAATGCACGTAGAAAAGTTTTAGGATGTAAATTACATTTGCTCCCTATTTTAAGTTATCAAGTGGAAAAAAAATTAGAAGAGGATATAGGCATCTGTGAAATGACATACTGTTAGATCCTTGTGTATTGAGCCAGGCATTGGAGGTTTGGACATTTTATAGTGTACACAATTGGCACACCTGGAAAAAATGCATACACTGCCAGCTAAAATGCCTAATCTCTTCTTTAGCACATTGGTGTTTTAATTACAAAGCCTACTGAACAATTAAAATTCAGGTCAGCACACAGCAGCAATACCAGGCTTTGATGTGGGGTCAGGATTGGTCACAGTCCTCTACTCATTACATAGGTTAATCAATTTAGTGGAGTAAATATGACAGGACTGATCAAAAATCTGTGTAATTACCACTGTTCCAAGAGCACAGGCAAGCATGGCTGGCTTACGTGTTTGAACACAAGTATTATTTTTTTTAAATAAACAGAGGCCTGGAGCTGATGGTAAAAAGCTGTTTTGTTTCTTCCACGAGCAGTCTTTCATTGCTGCTGTCCATCTGCACACATGTGATGTGCAGCAGGGTGTGCACCCCCACACACATGCATGTCAGCAACACACACACACACGTCTCGTCTTCGGATTTATAAAAGTGACTCTCTGCCCCTGCAGCATCCGACTGACTGCAGCTGATGGTGTTGTGTGCTGAGTGGCAAAGCCACTGTGCAGATCTCATTGAAGTAATTTTGTATGAAGTAGTGCACACATTGGTGTTTGTCTCTGAAAGATAAAGGCATCTGTGTCACAGCGGAACTGAAATGGGCTGGGAATATGTACCTGTGACTGCCCCAGCCATCTTCACCCCTTTGCACAGCTCGTGAGACCTATTATTTTTGGACACCTTTCAAACAGTAACTATTTAACAGAAATGGATCACTACAGCCAGTTCAAGTATTGCATTCTCCTGCCCAGACATAGATTCTTCTCGATTCCTGAATAACAGAAACCCATCACAAGCTTCAGACAGGTCATTATTTGTCCAGCTTCAGGAATGTAACTAAGGCCAAAATGTCAAAACCTCATAAACTGCAAAAGAGAGATTGCTGCTGGTTTTTAGGCAGGATGCACAGTGTTTGCTTCCTGCCCTGAAAGCCAGGAGTTATCAGGTTGTTCAGCCTGGGATTTTCGCAATAAGTACTGAATTTTCCCCTGGAAGGAGAGTGACAGTGAGGAGGTTTGAGCTGGGATTTTTTCAACAGTCACCAAACTCCCAGGGAAATTCAGTGAGAGCTGAAGAGTTTTGATCCCTCACATGGAAGTTGATAGCAAATTAATATGCATTTCAATGGGGGCAGGAGTAGGTCTGGGTGCCACAATCCCATAAGCTCTTTTGAAAGTCACAGCCTTAAATTGCAATATTCTGATATTCCAAATATGTGGGGTTAGGTAACTTTTTCTAATTCTTAAAAATATATTAGTCATAATTTTCTTCTGCCTTTCAGTTCCTATAAGAAAAAAGAAGTCTGGCTTTACAAGCAGCAAGATTTACCAAAATAGCTCCAGAGAAGTTTTAAACCATTTTCTACAGTATTTCCAATTTTTTTCCCATTTTTTCTTTCTGTAAAATGTGTGCCATACAGGGTGTAGGATGATGGGCAGCATTGCATGAGCATTTATCTGGGCTGACACACAGGCATTTGCAATTGGTGTCACCTGAACCCTATTGATCACCTTTGTGGCATCCTCCCTAGGAGCAGCCGGTCACATAGGTGTCACATAGGTGACAACCAACCAAGGGAAGAGGCTGCAGGAACACCCTGGAGGCTACACACAGCCATACAACACAGGACAACAGGGTACAGCATGGCATTGTAGTGGCATGCTGCGTTTTCATTAGGGTGTGCCAAAATATTAAAATAGGACAGTAAAGAAGGAAAAGGTTTTGTAATAAACCATGGGTCGACCCTTTGTAAAATAAAAGTTTAATTGCTATAGAGAGAAGGCCTATGTCTCCTTGTGCTTGTTTTCTGGCATCTACCAGAGGTGGGTCTCAACAGCCTCTCTATAGACTATTGGAATAACAATAGCAGAAGCCTCTAAGTATTGTTACAGTGTTAAAGCTTACTACTAGTAATAGGTGTTGATGAACAGATCTTTACTGCTCATTTTCTGTTTGAGTCCTACTCCCTACAACACTCTGCTCTCCCATTCTCCCCACCCACTGCATTTAAACGAACAAACCACGTTTTCTTTATGTCATCTCCATTCATCCCAAGAGCTTTGATCTGCAAAGGAAACATGTCAGAGCTGGCAGTGTTCTTATTCTGGGGGAAATGTTGATGTTTTGGACCTATTTTTCTTGTGCATCTGAATGACAGCAAATATTTTCAATTGGTTTAGTTTTCCAAGAAAAAAAGCACTCTGGTCAGGATAGCTTGTTTCACTTAGCTTTAACATATCATTTGTAGCCTGCCTTTATTTATTTTTTAAAATTACTTTATAACTGCTTCCTAAAAAAAATATAAAACAAACGACCAAGAAAGAAATTGCTTGGAAACAAAACACTGAAACTGCTTGTTGTGGCAGTAATCAAAAAGGATGTATTAATATTTTGCTTTTATATTTTCAAATAAAATTCACTGAAATGGCCACAGAGCCACAATACATTCTTCAAAAAAATGGCATTTTGGGTGGAAAAACATTCAGAGGTATTTTTCTTGGATTAACTGAAACTGCCAGGGACAAGCGCAATGTCTTTTTGCTCTTTCTCACCTTCCTATTACCAAGTTTTACTGACAGCTATTCTGTGGACTTCGGCTGGATCACTGGGGAAATGTATGAACAGAGAGTGAGTTACAACCCCTTAAACTGAATTAGTGGAGTACCAACACTCCATTAGAGACTATATAAATATTTATCTCAAGAAGACTGAGTAGTGTCAGTCTCTAGAGCCTCCTCTATCACCATTCACAGCAGTAGAACTGGTTCCATGCTGACCATTTTCCTCTATCTCAAGAAACGTCACTTGGCTTCCTTTTTTATTCCTAAGTCTGAAAACACAAGCAGTCCAAGGGCAGTACAGTGGGGAGCCAGCAGGAGGTGCTCCTATAGCAAGGAAATCTGTCCAACAGAGTAAATCCTAGGTCTGTGGCACCAAATTTCCCTTCCTCTATTATATAATAAATGTTTGGCAGACTCAAAAAAGGGCTTTTGGCACAGCAGGGAAACTAGTTTGGGCTGTCCTGAAAAAAAAACGAGACAGATGCAATATTTCTCTTGTTTTTAAGTTACTGTAATCAAGCACATTGCAAAAGATGAAAAAATAAATGAAAATATGTTATTAGGTCCTAGTAGACTTGAAATTTCTGAATTTCTTTTACAAATGCCCATAGAGTATTCTGTCTTTATCCTCCCAAGTCACTGAGAATAACACATCAAAGAGCATGTTTGCATTTCTATAATAGATAACAGAATTGACATAAGCTTCAGGGTTCATACAAACTATAAACTGAATTACCAATCTCCTATCTCACATATTTATAAACTGTAAGTCAAGCCTGGAGAAAATATTCCTACTACAGGTGAAATAATTATTCTGGAGCTTTTAAAGAGTCACTTATGAGCTGCAATCTGAATTCCAGTGGATGGAAAGTATCAGTTTGGTTTGTACCAGCCTCTGCTTGCATAGCAGGAGTCAAATGGTAACCCAGACTCTGCTGGTCACTGCCATGGCAAAGCTGACACAGTCATTTGAAAAAGAGATTTTGTAAAAGCTGCAGGTTCTTTGTCTTCCTTGGCTGAGGAGTGATTTCCCACTACCACGCTCTTGTATTCCCTCCAAAGACCACAGGAGCTGCCTCTCCCAGAATTCTGAGACATCAGAGTCAAAACAGAGCAAGCCCTGAAGGCCCAGTGCTTCTGCTTACAAACCTGAAAGCATTATAAACTATGACATTTCTCCTTATACCTTAAAAAGAAAGAAATTTATTTTATACCAGAAAGCTCACAGAGAAAGTGCCCATTTTTGGAGAAACTAGTTGTCTTCCAACTTTCTTTGACATATGAGCATCAACAAAGCCAAGGCACCTTGCCTAAGAGACAAAGGTCAGTGTAACGGACAGAGTGCTTCCATCAGACCACAGGTAACCCAGCTGTAAGTGTGGCCTGACAAGGGATGAATGGAGAAAACTCAGCACAAGCTGCCTTTCTGCTATTGGCAGGGGCTGGGTTGTGTGTGACTCCCAAACCACAGGCCTGAGACTGTAGTTCCTGGGTTTGGGTGCACGGCAGTAAAATACAGTGTCTGGAGACAGCGTGAGTCATTCAAGCAACAGCTCACTATACAACCACATTGAGTTTTTTGTGCTATATTGTCAGAAAGGAAAACAGAGTGAAAAGGAAAACATTGCTAAAAAAGGCCGTCTTGCTGTGTCACACGAATATATTGGAGTCCACTTCTGGAACTCCAATACTGGTCTGAGCCACCAGCTCCTCACCATTACTCCCCAAAGCACCTCTTCTCCTGCTGCTGCTTTTCAGCACGTCCAAAAGAAGGGAAAATAGGTGTCAGAGGAAATAATGGCATGGGATTTCAGATGGGATGTTCTTTTCCTGGATAATTTGACAAAGACCAACTGGAGAGTAAGATGGACAATTGTTGTTTCTAGATCCCCGGAATATACAACAGCATGTAGGCATTTAAGACATGTACAGTTAGGAGACTTTAATTATTACAGTTCTGTTTTGAAAATTCAGACTTCTCCTCTTAAGGTCTTAAGAAAGTATCTTGTCAGAAATTACTCTAATTTTCATCTTAGAGACTTTATATTGTGTGACCCCAACAGTTCCTCTCCACAATACAGATAGGAACAGTCCATTTCCTTGTGGATCTCCTACTGCATCATGCAAACACTGGAAAACCACTAAATTCAATATTATTAATGAACTTGCAATTGAAATCATGACCTATTTTTTTAAGCTCTATGACAAAAGCTTTTCTTAAACGTGTTGAGCTTTTCTGACAGACAAGAGTTATTCCAAACCAGACACCCAAAGTTTTGCCACATAGTGAAAAAACCAGCCTATGAAATGACTTTTTGGAGATTCTCTTGGTTTCTTCAGCATGATCAATTCTTGTTCACTTATTACTGCACCAGAGTTGTCATTAGCATTTGGGGTCGGATCAGCGAAAGGATTCTGGTGACAATAGCAGCATTCACAAGCTCTGTCAATGCAGCATGGTTTATTTAATTCAGCAAACACTTAGCTTTGGCGGCAGAGAAAGGCAAAGCAATGTAGACAGAAATATTAAGGTAGAAGTGCAGAGAAAAAAAATTTCTCCTGGCTAGACCACATCTAGATTCAAAGGAAAATTGAGGGCGAAGGAAGGGATGTTATTTTTCTGAAACGGAGTCCTACTCTTCTGTCGTCAGTGGCAGAAACATGAGGTAAGGATCATTCAGAGATGAAGGCTCTGCAGCTGACAGATTACAGGACAGATTCAGCTCAGTCTGTTTAGCTGTGCTTCCTCTGCAAACTGAAAAGCACTCTTTTTCCTCACTGGATACATTATCTAAGAGGATCGATACATGAGAGAGAAGAGAGCTCAGCTTTCTGAGAAACAGAAGCAGCACTGAAAAGACACTCCAAAAGGCCCTAGAAAGTACTTGACTCTTGAATAGGCTAGCATTTAAAACATTGGACTGCGTAAGTGAAAAATGAAAAACTGTTCCAGTAAAATATGGACCAACACTTTAAAATGGAAGTTTACAAACAAGAGACGCTTTGTTCAGTGGCACAATTTCTTTGCTTTTTTGTTCCTTTCTGGCTCCAGATTGCCTTAAAGAAAATGAAAATAAATCTTGCTCCAAATTCTTGCTAAAAAAATACTTCTAGGTTGAAGCACAGGAAAACCCACATGAACACGATGGGATGTTATACTTGACCAACTCTCCTGTCAAACAACTTCAGAATTTGGTAGCAACAAAAAAGTGGGACAGATCCTAATGTACACAACGGAAATGACCAACACAACCCCAAAATGTGGTTGCTAAATAACATGCAGGTGAAATTATTATTGAGTGCCTCCGACACCTCCATGTGACATCATACTGTCAGACGTCTTACTTTTTTTTCCCCAAATGGCTTGCAGTTTTTGTGCATGCACTACTCCATAACCATCACAGCTGACATAGGTGCTTGTGCCAGATGCTGTGAAATCTGGAGGAGGAAGGGCTCCGGGGTACAGTAGTAGCAGGGTACATCTCTGTGTATTATTTGCAGTGCATGATGAGCCTTTGCTGATGCAGTCCTGGAAAAGGTGAGAAGAGCTCTCCACAAAGCTGAAGGAGACTCTATGGTAATGGTATAGCCTAGCACAACAACTTGCACAGAAGAAAGCCTTCCATCACTAAGGGAAAGTGCAGCCAAGAAACTAGCCCAGTTAGGTGTGCACACATTGTCCCACAGCTATGTGAACTAAACTCAGTCAGGGCATGTAGGTAACAACAAATAAAATGCCCTGGTTCAGCAGCCTCTTGCCTTTCCAGGGAGAGAGGATGAAATTTTCCGCTTATGAAAGCCCCTCACAGCTTTCCAGCTTGGCCATATACTTGAAATAAAGATATTTTCAATCCTCAAACCCAAAGACGTGCTGTGCACAGTGTTGTGCTATATGGCCAGAGTTCTTCTGAGAGGCCCCATGGAGGCTCCCCGTGAGCTAATCAAAGAACATAAACAGACTTAAAAGCAGAAATAACACATATATTTAGTATTTTTTACTATTACGGTCCTGCAGTGTTGCAACTGCCAAGAAAGGTGTGCCAAGTACGCTTCACCTGAGCGAAGGAATGGGGAGAGGAATGTTTCTCCAGCAGCAAGGCAGGGAGTTGTGTCACTGATCCAGCCAAAGGAAGGCTGGCCCCAACCATTCTGGGTATGCCTGCCTTGGACACTGTCTTGGCCACATAAATGTTCATGCCAAACTTCTCAGCCTGGACATGTATGCTATATGTATACACACACAAACACATATATAGGTGTCCAATGGGGACTGGAGTCCTGCTGTGTTCCTCATGGTGCAAGTGCAGAGGATATCATGGGTCTGCTTCAAGAGGCAAGCCTCTGGAACCACAGGCAGGGATTAACTGCAAGCACCTGCTGCCAAGGCTGCTGAAAGCATGTGCCTGGACACTTATTCACCGTCCCTTATGTTGGAGGCTGAGAGATTAGGAATAAGCAACCAGCTTCCTCCAAACAAGTCTTTACAGGACCTGAAGCCCAGCAGCACTCTGGCAATTGGCTCCTTGACCTCCTCCATGAAGACTATATGTTTTCTCCCTTTTATTGAGGAACAATTGACATTAAATACTTCTACGACTTGGTCAATGCTGTTTTCTTTTTCTGTGGTAACTTCATGTCTGAGTCTCATAAAACTAAGACCACAAGACATTAAGTTAAAGCAAGTTAAACTGCCATGGGGCAATATACTGACCATTTGTCTGTTGCACATAACTTTATCGGCAAAAAGGGCCTGTGCCCCCGATACAACCAGGCCGGAGGGAAAGACACTCCAGAGGGCAATGACAAAGGCTACTTCACATCTTATGGTCAGACTGAGGGCTGCTATATGCCTCTAATAACATTTGATTTCAGAGCTGAACACATAGCAATTTCTTTCCTGCCCTGGGATGGCTAGGAAGCCATTTTCAAGGATTTTTTCCATCCGTCATCCACCTTCTTTGTTACTGCTTGGCTTAGCCAAGAGTTGCACCTGAGCACTTCCCACCTCACTTCTCCCCTGCCCCACTGGCAGCATGGGTCGCCCCACTGCCTGCCCACCAGCCAGGTTCCTCTCTGGCACCTCTGCCAAACACACCACAGCCCTCAGCCAGCCTCATCCATCTTCCCTCAAGACCACTTTCAACAATCCTGTCAGGGCATGGGCACTTTCTTCCTTGGCTTGATGGTAGTCCATGTCTCTCTCCAGCATCCTCCAGCCACACAGCACTCCTGATGGAAGCTCACCCCTTGGGTTAATTTCAAACCATGCATTTTCCACATCATCCGGGTGATGGCTGACAGTTAGGCTCCTGGCAGGACAAAAAGGGGAACAAAATTTAAATGTTAACTATTGTTCACTTACTAAATTAGGTTATATTAGATTAATGTCTATTATCAAAGTGATTAGACATTGGAATGGGCTGTCCAGGGAGGCGGTGGAGTCACCATCCCTGGAGGTGTTTAAGGAAAGACTGGATGTGGCACTTAGGGCCACGGTCTAGTTGACAGGATGTTCAGTCATAGGTTGGACTCCATGATCTCAGACATCTTTTCCAGTTGTTTCTGTGATAGGGACAGATTTTAGAATCAGTGTGAAAACTGCTGCTGCCACCATTTCGTCCTCTACCATATAGTAAACAAGTATTTGTGCCTTTGATGGAAATAAGGCATAAAAGATCATCCCTTCCTTGCATGACAGATGACAGTCACCATAGGCAGAGACCCTTAGCCTGGGGGGAGGATCCCAGTGGGAGCTCTTGCATTTATGCAGAGCCCCACTGAAGTGACATGCAGATGCTGGCCCAAGCACGATGGTTACAGGCATTGCTCCACACTGAGTTATATTTAACACAGGGGCCTAAATTACACAGCAGATGAGAAGAACTCCCTTTGAAAAGGCTTACAAGGTGCCACCTGTTTCCCAGGTCAGAGTCAGGACTTTTGAAAGCACATATGTTTGACAAGATCCAGATCAACCGAACAAAGTAACATTAATAGGACCACCTCCCCTGCTTGGGCATTGGGCAAAAGGCAGCTGCCCTGGTGCCTGGCTGGAAATTAGTAGCAGCCCCAGGGGATCTTGCAGGCTTCCCCAGTTGCAGGGAGAGTCCGTAGGGAGGATGTACAGTAGTAACAAGGGAGATAAAAGTGTGACTGAGGGGACAAGGAGCTTCTGAGAGATGAGAATGAGCTGAAGGATAATTCATTTCCCCAGATGAGGATAATTCAAATAAGTTCAAAGACAAGAACTTTCTCCTGAACAGAGACATGATAATTTGGGAAGCATCCCATGTGTAAAGGAGACTATGTGAGCAGCTTCATAAGCTATGGTGGGGAGACCTTCCTGCCCGAATCAGACACTCATTCAGACCCACAACATCAAATCCACAGCATGGGTGATGGTGCGGATGAAATAAAACCAGCTTATAGCAACCCTGTACAAGAGCTTGCATAAAGCAACAGACCTGAACATCCCAAAGAGCTGCTCTGCACCCTTCCTCTGGAGTCAACCTCAACTGTTTTTTCAAAACATCCACACTAGTTCCACCATTTTAATATCTACATACAAAGCCTCCTGATGTATTTTAGTGAACCACAAACTACCTTAAAAAAATGCAACATAAAATTAAAGAATTCACCATTCATAGCTCCAAGTAGGGAACCAAGTAATTAATATACAGCTTAATCTACAGCTTCTGCTATCCTTATACAGCTCTAGTGCTTTGGCCTGCAGCCCCTTTGCTTTAATTGCTCTCATTAAAGATAGCACTCTCCCAATGCAAAATAATCTGGTGAATCCTATGCCCATACCAAGGCTAAATGCATGGTGCTTGAGAGGAAGAGAGCTCAACATAACAAGGTGTTTGCTTGCATTCAAGAAAAATAGAAAGGTTTACTGAAAGTCAAAATAATACATCACATATGAAATGAAATCTCATTAAAAGCTGATTTTCATAGCTAATTCATCTAATATTATTCCTGTTACGGCTAATATTTCCTGGATGATCCTTTGTTAACATATAACAGCAAGCCACAGCCTGTCTGCATGCCAAAGATACCCTCTTTAAAGAAATATAAATACCATGGAACGCTTCTGATCTTTCTCGTATAAAGATTTTCTTTAATGAAACACTATTTAGATGCTTCATGGCCAGCAAACATAAATAAATGTAATAAAAAGTAGTCTTGGCTGTGAGAGAGGTCTGAAAGACTGAATTCCTCAAGGGACAGACAAATAAACCAGGGAAAGTTTTATTTCATTATCAACGTAGTAGTGGCATGAATACATCAGCTGGTATCAATCTTGGTTATAGCTCAAGGCCAGTGACTGATGGCATGCTGCAAATTCAGATTTTGACTTTTCCATCACAGCGTGCATTTGGGTCATTTTCTGCAGTTTTCAGTTTTCCAATCTGCATTCCTCTGCTGCATCACCTTCCCTGTACCCAGAATGACTGCCTGCGATTGGAGATTCAGGGACTTTTTAAGCTGGATGTTGGATCCGACTGGTTTTTTCATACACAAAATGAATTTGCTTAATCTTTTTCTGAATCTATGCATCCTGTCAACCTCCATAACATCTTACAGCAAGAAACTTCATAATTTAATTACACATTGTGTAAAAAGGTATGAAATTAGTAAAAGTTATTAAAGTCTTAGCCAAGAGGAGTATTGTTACCTGGAGTCTCTTGCTTTGTTAAAAAGCCTTCCTACGTGGGCAAGGACAGCCACCTCAGCTGTTAACTAGAGCATCACCCAGACACAAATTTTGCAGCTGCTCTTTCCTTCTGACCAGCACAAAGCAAGAGAGGAGGTGAGGTTGAAACAGGGGAGAAAGCACAGCTTTCTGTGGAGATGTACAAACCAGAATCAATCATGATCAGCCTGACCTGGTGGATGAGCAACAATCTGGACTCTGGCTTCAATCTTCTGCAACAGCCCAGCCATTCTCAAAAGGTCCCTCTCTCTCATTACCCTTCCTCAGCAGGGCAGAAACCATCCTCCTCCTTAGGCAAGACTTATTTCCAGAAGTGCTGAGCAATATTGAAGGAAGCTCTCTGGCTGAACTCAGCAGGAGCCACAAGTGGTCTGAGATTCAGGGCAGCATTGCACAGGGAATTTCGTAAGTGCAACCATTCACTTACAGTTTTCTCCTCTACCCCACACTGTCCTTAATGTCATTCCTCTCTTTTTCAGTTCATGGTCTCATCTGTAGGTTCCTGCTCCAGCACAATTATGAGTCAAAGTCTGAAGAATTTGACTGGAAACTCGTTGTGTGAGGTGTTCACTCTCCTTCGACAACTCAGCCACACCTACAGGACTTTTGCTCACATCCGTTTATTTCCCTCAGCCTTAAAGTGCCTTTCTGAAACTCTGAATTGCAAATCAAAACTGTCCATTTCCTCGGGATGCGAACACAAGTAGCCCATGAGACGCACACAAAGGAAAATGGTCAACTGCAACTCAAATTGATCTCGCTCTTCCTTGAAAGGTGAGGCTTAACTGCTGTCCCTATATGTCATACCTCTCTGCTTTTCAGTCACCATGAAGACATATAATTTTGGATCACTACCAGACCTGAAACCATGAAGCTGTGATGCTGAGATGACAAGGCTCTGAACAATACCCCAGACTCCTGCAAACTCCTAATTGTCTTCTTTTGGCACTTTCCTATCAAACACCACTGCCTTTGACTGGCATTCAGCTGTTACTGTTTAATACCTCTGTCAGACAAATTAAAGGTAGTTACTTCCCTAGGAAGTCCAAGACGGTACTTTAAAATAAGACCCATCTCCAAATAACTTTCTCAGCAAGAAAGAAAATTCACCCTCTTGTTACTTGCTTCAAACACTTTTCCTGGGGGAGTGCTGCATGTTTCACTGAGTGCAGCAAGATCCTTGGTACAGCCTGGCTGCTGTTCCCCCTCCCCATCCAGCTGCATATGGGTGATGGACTTGGTCAGACAGAGGTCAGAGAATTTTAAAAAAAAAAGTAAATAGGAGTCATGCACTGGGAGCACACATTCACTGCATTGCTGAACTGTCTTACTAACCCGGGAGTAGCCTCCCACACTCCCATGCCGTTAGTGCACAGCTGCTGCTGGAAAGTTGCCCGCAGAGCCTCCCTCCCCTCCTACCTCTTTCAAAGGACCTTGTCTGGAGCTACCAGGCTTCTGCTGGCAATATTTGTCAGGGAACAGAGGACTACTGTCACTTAAAAACAAGCAAAGGATTACAAGATGCTTTGATTTCATTGGGAGCACAGAAAGGGAATGGTTGCTGTTTCAAAAGCTAGAAGGAAACACTGGTGCACAGTCAGCTCCGCATGTTCATTATATATTTGGCAGAATATATCAATTGGTTTATGATGAATTCCAAAACAGGTCTAGCTATAGCCATGCCAAAGCCCTTTGTAGAAGGATGACTGCTCCACAAAGCACCTTATATACTTGTGGGGCTACAGATACTAATTTTGCACTGTACAAGCAAGTACACATAGAAATAAACATTTTCAGCATAAGGTTTCAAACGATGTGGGCACAAAACTTCTGGCAAAACGCCTTGAGTGGCTTTCTCTGGTGTATCCAAAAAGTCACGATGTGAGACAAACACCAGCACTTTCGAGTCCAAGCTAGAGGAGATGAAGCAGGACTCAGTTGGAGGGGCCTTTGAAAATCTGCCCACAGACACTGCCCCTGGGTGTGGCATCCTGGATCTCAGGGATGGAGAAAATCTCATCCGTTCTGGGACACATATAACATTTATTTATTCAGGAGCAGAACTTCCCCCTCTAAGAAAGTAGGAAATGTTGACGTAAGTGGGCAAAACTGCTACTCTGCAATTAAAACACACTTCTTCAGCCAAAATCTCACATAAATGTGGTATCCAACAAAACTACTAAAGTTTGGATTTTCAAAGGCCCCCTTAGGGATGTTGTACTCTACTCCCTTTGAACATCTTTTTGGTCCTTTCAAAAATGCCAGCCCAAAAATCCCTGCTGGGGGGCAGCACATTGCTGTGCCTTTTTCAGATCTTACCTTTAATACAACATTAACCTCACATTTTGCATTTTTCCATGCGTGGCCTTCTGAGTCCTACCTCCCCTTTTATCCACATACTGTGGATTATTTGATCTGATGAGTCATCAGAAATAATCCTGCAACGGCACTGCCCGATGTAAGGGTTAGTTTGCAAGCTACTTTGTGTCACCATTTATTTGAATAAACCATGCCACTTGCCCCGTATTTTATCTTGCACATAAAAAAAGAAGAAAAAAGCAACCATTGAACTGCTATTTTAACCTCAAAATGAGATAACATATTTTTGAGATCTGAGCTACCAATGCCTTCCTCTAAACAAAAGCTCTCACAGTAAAAATGCCCTGGTAAGATTTGTTCACTCAAATCTCATAAAGCCCATGCTGTTGCAAGGCCTAAGAAAACCTAGCTCTTTAAATAGAGTAATTCTGGACTAAGAACATTAATGGCATCCCAGAAGTGGAAAGCTGGATGTGTAAATTAAAAAGCAAAAAGCACACATACACTCTTAATATCCTAATACCTATTACATGTGATCTCTTTCAAAGTAGCTTTAAATGAGAAGTGCAGTTACTCTTTGATATAGCTGCTAGAAACATAGCCAAGATGCCCTTTGTTATAATTTTAAAAAATCAGTCCACATTTCAGAAAGGCTCATAATAAACGAGTCTTCAAAAGTCAGCACACATTATACCTTTTTTTGTTTTTTCTCCATTTAAAACATAAATCTGCAGCAAAAACAAAGTAGTTCCCTTTACTCAGCAGAATCCTCTTGACTTGACCATCAGAAAGAATCCCTTTCAGCCACCATGACAGAAATGATCATATGTGCCATGAGAAATCCTCCCCACACTACACCTAAGTTCCCCCAAGGCTACCCAGGAACTGGCATCACTGCTTCATCATCTGGTGGGCAACAGCCTCAGCAGTATCTGGACATCACAGCAGGTGACCCACATCGATGAGCAGCTGGAATAGATCATGGGGCAGTGGGCAACAGTCTGCAGCTCAAACCTGGACCCGAATCCAAAGGCCCACCAGCTATCTGTGTTTGTAAAAGCACTGAAAAGGGACTGCACCACCAAAGGGACCATCTGCCAGGTACAACACAAGAGGGAGGAAGGACACTATGCGTTTTGCTCCCCACCTCAAATCCCGATCTGTTGTTTTTTCCTACGGCATTCGTCAGAAAAGCAGCAAGTATCTTTAAACGCAACATTGCATTTATTCTCGAAAGGTAAAAAAGAGTCTTAGAAGCCCTACCCTTGTTTGAGAGGCACGGAACAGGTCTGTATTTCTAAACACATCCATACAAACTGAGGCAGCCAGACCTGACTCCCCAGTGACACTGTGCAGCAGCGGCACATGTGGGAGACCACAGCGATAACACCGCAGAGCCCAGGGCTAATCATCGCATCCCTGCTCTGGCCCTGTTCACCTCAAGTCCTGATGGAGGAGGATTTATTTGCTTCAGAAGGAATTTGGGAATTCAGCCTATACATTCAACTTGCACATAAATCATGGACGTTATCTAAATGGGGTGGCAAACGCAGACCCAGGGAACACGTATAATTCAGTCACATTGCCTTGAAAAGGCACCGAAAAAAACTTGAGAAATTTTTTACATCTGACATTGTTTTTTCTGCTTTGCAGTCCTGAGGGAGCGGCGTGAGCCCGGAGGTGGGTGACGATGCCCGCAGGCCCGGGGTGGGCAGCGTGTGCAGGGCGGCAGCGGGGCTGCCTGCGGCTCCCCTCCCGCCCCCGAGCTCTGCCACCCACGCCCCTCACAGCCCATAAAGAAGTCATGCAGCACCTCAGCAGCGGGGTGCGCGCCTGTCCCCCCGGGGAGCCGAAGGGCACAGCGTGGGCTGCCGAGAAAGGCACCTGGCGCCCAGCGCACCCGACCCTCGGGCGGCCACCCTCGACATTTCATCCCAGGAAGAGAAAAATCCGCGGAGGTTTTCCCTGGAAAGACTCCCTCCGAACGGTCGCTGACCTCTCGGGCGGCGGGGAAGGGACTTTCTGCCGCTGTTTGCTGGTTTGTAAGGCAATATAAAAGAGTTTTGCCCCGGAGCCGCGCAGCTCCAGCCCAGCCGGGCGCGTGGACGCGCTGTCGGGCAACACTTCCCGGCCGAGCCCGCTTGACTCCACAGCCCGGTGGTTTTAAACAAAAGGGTTGATTTGTTGGTTCATTGGTTGATTTTTTTTCCCCCTTTTCAGAAAATAACTGCAACCCCCCCTCTGCAAGATTATATATTTTTTTCCTCCCTCCCGCCGGTCCCCTCCCCACCATGTGCTCCCCCCGCTCCCCCCTTGCCTCCGAGCTGGCATACGTCCAGGCCTGAGGATATTTTTTTCCTTCTCTTTTTTTTTTTTCATTTTACTTTATTTCCACTGCACATTTCGACTCCAGCTCCCCAAACTCTTTGATCTCCCCCGCTGTCTCCTTACCCGGAAGAAAACCCCGGCTCTCTCAGCTGGGAGCTCGGCGCACACGTGGGCGCCCTGGCGCGCCTCCATGCTCCTGCCAAATTTAGTCACACAAAGGGCCCGGGGGGGGCCCGAAGGGGGATGAAAGGGGCCGCCGGCGGGACATCAAAGGCGCCGCCGCCCCGCCCCACTCCCGCCCTCCCCTATAAAGGGGGCGCCGGCGGCGGACGCCGCTTCGCACGCGAGGGTGTCGTGTGTCCCCCCCGCCCCGCTTAGTGCGCTCGGGGGGGGGTGTCGTCCTTGGGATCCCGGTTCCCCCCTCTCCCCATTAGCTCCCCTGAAGCTCTACGGGGGTCGTCCCGCTGCACCGAGCGCTGGTGCTCGGCCCGCCCCAGCGGTTTCCCCTCCCTGTTCCCCCCGTCCCGAGGATGGGCAAGCCGGGCTGGCCGTCGGGGAGTGCTCGGGAGTATGGGTCCCCTCAACGCTGAAATGCAAAAAAAAAAATCCGACTAACGAAAACCTACAACCCTCTCTAAANGCTTTGTGTTGTCTCCAGTCAAATCTGACGTTGGAGTTGAGGTTTCCTGAGTTTATCTTCTTGTCATAAATCATTACTGTTTCCACACACACACATCCCCCCGCCCCAATCCCGCCGCCTCCACCCCGGCCCTTTTTTCCCTTCAAAATCCTTTCACCAAAAACCGATCCGGGAAAAACTCCAGCCCACGAGAAAGGACGGCGATGGGACGGGGGAAGGCTGCTTTTCCAGAGGGACCCGGTAATGAAACAGGAGTGGCCGCGCTGCCGGCTCCTCCGGCGGGGACCCCTGCCTGCTCCCGGGCCACGCCGCCCCGTCGGGGGAGAGGGTTGTAACGCCCAGCCGCTCGCCGCAGGGGATTTTTTTCAGAACGGGACGGTCTCGGAGCAGTTTCTCCGGGGCCGGGTGTCCGGTGCCCGCCGAGTACCAGAAAAGGGAAGAGAGGCGGGAAGGATGCGGAGATGTGCATCTCCGCTCACGAACTATCCCCGAGTTGTCTGTCATTTTCCAAACAACAGCTTCCCCACTGCCTCTCCCCAGCCGCCTCTGGGAGAAAGGGGGTTTCCCTGCATCCGGGGAGCCTTGCACAATTAAGCATCTTCCCAGGGGTTACATTTCTAATTTCTTTCTTTCTCGATTATTTATTTCACGCACTTGTTCGACTTGGCAAGTCCGTCCCCCGTTTCCCACTACCTTGCTCCCTTTCTCGGGGTTTAGAGGGTCTCATTTCTCATCTGGCTATTAATTACTCGTTCGTGGGCGACAATGCAGAACCGCGGGTGGCGGCATGGGCAGCCGAGCTCAGCTCGCCCGTGTCTCGGCAGGCACTGCCACCGCGCCGAACCCAGCATCTGCTGAAAACGGATTGAGCATCCACAAGTTCCTGTTCCTCCGGCTCCCGATTCTTGAAGGTTTTGCAACCTGACGGGGCATGTGCAAAGCACCAAGCGCACCTTTTCGATGCCAAAATCACGGGAAGTTGTTTCCTGCAAAATGTGCGCTCATCGTGTTCGCAAAATAAAAGTTGAGGATCCTGACGTTTCCCAAGCGCGACGCCTGCTTTTGTCTGGATGATTTTTTTTTTTTCTAATTGTACCCGTCCTCTGGAGCAGGGCGATGGCAGGGCAGCCGGGAGCTAACGGGGCAGCGCGATGCCGGAGGAACGGGACGGGGAGAAGGAGTGAATCTCCGTTACTGCTCTGGCTCCGTTTACCGGTCCGAAACTGGGACGAGCTCACCCCAGCGGGTTTCTCCCGGTCTTTCGGGGGCTACTACTGGTTTCTGCCGGGCGCTTGCTGGATTCAATGGGGATGCCTTAATTCTGCCCTTCGTCCGAAGCGGGCGCGAGCAGAGCCCGGACAATCCCTCGCATACTTCCCACACCGGAGCAGCGCCATGTGGCGATGGGGAAGGCTCAACAAAGCAGCCCTAAAAAATCAGGTCTGTCCGCCCTTCCCGGGGACGCGGCTAGAGCCTGTGCCCTTCTCGGCGGGCTTCTGGCTGGGGAGGGAGAGGAGTGGCAGTGCCTCGGCGCAGCCCCCGCGGCGCGGACACGCACACGTGTGCATGTAGACACACACTAGGACACACAGAGAGGCTACTCAGGGCAGCCAGAGCAAAGTTTGCCCGGAGGCAGCGCCTCTCGCCGCTCCCCCCTCCATGCTCCTTCATGTTCCCTTCCCGCTGGCCCTGGCCCTGGCCCCGGCCCCCTCTTCTACTCTCCCCCTCTCTCTCCCTCCCCGCCC
>WEIV01018151.1:96695-216245 GCA_013390005.1 Calyptomena viridis
AGGTGCGCGGCCGGGGGGGCTCCGCGGGGTAGCGCGGAGCGGAGAGGGCGCAGGATGCCGGGGGGCTCCGGCCCCCGCCGCGAGGGAGGGAGCTTCGGCGGGGCATTGAGGAAATCCCTATTTTCCAAATTTCTCCTAAAAAAAAAAAAAAAAAAAGAAAGGAACCTATCCCAACTCCCCTCTCCATAGGTGCGGCGGGCAGCANTGCGGCGGGCAGAGCCGCTCGGGCTCCGCGCCTGGGATTGGGCTGGAGGGGGTGGCCCTTTCCGCGCTTCGGCCCGGGACGAGAAAGTTACCGCGATTCCCCCGACGGTGCGGTAATATTAAACCTCAAGCAGCCATGAAATTTCTTCAGTAAAATCAGCGGGGTCGGAGCATTAGCCGTAAACTCTTTACGGGATTTGCATAAAACTGTTTGGGAAGAAATTCTTGACGCTGAAACAACTTTAGGGCTAGCGGGGAACCTGGCCTTTTAAAATTTTGTTTAATTTTTTTTTCTTTTTTTCCTGAAAGATTTGGTAAGGACGACAACGATTTTCATTATTGTTATTTCTGGTATCTTTATCAAGAGTGTTTTGACCGCCAAAGCTCCAAATATTTTCCAGAAATAAGTCCTTTTCATTAAATGCAGGGTACTTTTAGAAAGGCTTTGCAAAGCCCCATAGTTATTCACATTGTCATAAAATGATCGTTTACACAAACGTTGCTGGTACAGTTGCCTTCTAAGAGGCTTAAGAGAAAAAAGAAAGATGTTTATCTCATGCTCTAACTTTTTTCTTCCTTCAAAAAGCTGTAGTGTTATGATCGATAAACCAGCATCCATATAATGACTTTTCTTCTTTTTCTTCTTTTCTGATGGTGAATTCCTTCTGGTCAGGTTTCCAGGCAGACTCAAGCACAGGATTCCTACCATGATAAAGGCAGAGAGCACCCCGAGGAAGGTGAGAAGCATACAGTCCTGACAGGCAATATTGTCTCTCTTATTAGTCCCTCTGTGAACATCTGCAGTCTTTAAACTGGAACTTGGTTTCTTATGGGAAACATAAATTTAGTATCTTTTGGAGAAGAGGGATGCCAGAGTCCTTTCAAAGTGCATTTAAAAAGGAGATGAGCATGGAGCACACTTATCTTGAGTGACCAAATGGTATTTCAGTTGTTTAGAAACTGATAAGTAGCCCAAATGGATCTTCACCGAAGAAATAACTATTTTTAGGATATCAGCTTAAACACATCTATCTTTTCACTCATACAGTGCAGAGTTGTGTTCAGAAAATCTCTGCCTTTTTTTCCCATAGCCAAAGTCTGTCACTTAAGTCTCTTCTTCAAAATCTAAGCATGAACAGACCTTTTGGTTTTTTTAATGTACCAGCTGGTTAACTTTAATTGAGGAGGACAGAGGAAATAGCAGAGTTCATTGAGTATCACTTAGGAAGCTGGACACGTGTACAAAGAATGTGTGCTGGGAAGGATGAGAGATTATGTTTAAAATGAAATGCTTATTATCACGAGATAAACCAGATCATAAATTCCATATAAAGACAGACACAGTTCAGTCCTGGTGCTTTCCAGGGCTCTGTGACGATCTTCCTCCAAATTTGTCATTAAACAGCCTCAAAGCAATGATGTCCATGCTCATAGCATTTTGGCAGTAAGGGAAAGATATTCAGATTTGGGTAGTTTTCAGTCCTGCATCTCCTTAAAACTGCACTTTCAAACAGTACCATTGTGAACGGCCATATAGATGGGAGATCTATTCACCCCCGTTTGCACCACCTGGACCCAAATACTTTTTTTTCCTTCTACATAGCCTCCCTCACTTGACTTCCCTCTTGGCTGTAGTGCCATGTGTGTTCAACAGCCTCCTTCTAAATTGTGGGGTTTTTCTTCCCAGCTAGCCCCTGCCCCTTTAGTTGTTCCCAATAAGCGTAGCCAGAATTAATTGTTCACTGCACACAGTGGCTCAGTAACAGAAGGAAATTATGACATCTAGTTATCACCACCCTGTCCTCCCTTTCTAACTGTGATGCTGGAAACCCATACTGGCAATATTTCTAAATCCACAAATCCTAGAGGCATGTATACGATTGGGGAAAACTGCTACTTGAGAAATATGATGTCATTGCTGATGTTTCTACCTTGATTTGAATGGGGACTAACAAAATAGTTTGGTTGCTCTGAGGCTTTTTTGTGTTGTGAACATAAACTCCTCACTGAGAGTACTTGCTCCTGTAAGAATTAACTCTTCCTAAAAAAATGTTACTACAAATTGCTTCAGACTGCTTTGTATCAGTGGTAATTTTCATAAGTAAGGAAACATTTGCATGCAGGCCATTTTTATATATGGACAATACCTGTTTAAGTGCTCTAACTCACAAGAAACTCATATGTGGGGAATAATGTCATAATTATTTCATTTTCCATAGGAAAGCATCCAGACAGTGGCTTATACAGCAAGGGACCATCATACTCTGGTTATTCTGGGTATATCATGATGCCAAATATGAATAACGACCCATACATGCCTAATGGATCTCTGTCGCCACCCATCCCCAGAACAGTGAGTTATCTCTTCCAAAGACTGATTTTGGCAAGCTGGGTTTCCTCTTGTTTGGTCTGTGGAGTCTGTTCACAATGGGGTTTTTTGGGCAACTTCAGTTAGGGTGAAGGTTTTGCTTCTGCTGTTCAGAGCCTCTCTCTGGTGGAGTTTGAGAGCTCTTAGAGATGTTGGTCGTGATCATGGTGGAAAAGCTGAAATTAATGTCTGTAAACAGGACTGGAGGTTTTGTTGGGGGGAGCCCTAGTTTACAAGTAGGATAATGTATGGTGGAATGATTTAAATGCCACCTTTGTAGTGACTGGGACAGATATGAATTTTCTGGCTTTAACTTTGTTGAGGAAAATCAAGGGCTGGAAGCAGAACTGCTAAAGATGCATGTTAGAAAGATGAGAAGATTGGTTGTTTTTTTTTTTGCCTTCAGATGTGGCATTGCTTTTTGCTGATTGATATTTATTTCTACCATGAGTTTTTCTGCATGAAGGCTTTATCTATCTGGCAGCATTGCTTTGAAACATACTTTATATCTTCAGCCACAGATTGTGAAATGGTCATTTAGGAATTAATATCAACCGTGATGCAGTAGTTACAGCTTTCCTTTATGTTGTGGCTGGCACTGATTCTTCTAGGTTGGTCCCACTGATTCCATTGGTGTAGATGCATGTTTAATGGATTTTAATGTACTTTTAATTTTGGACAGTCAGTTCCCATTTATTTTTGTAAACAACTTGGTATACATATAAAGTAATGGAGAGGCAATGTTAAAGTGAGCTGTGGAAATTATATTAGTAGAACCAGAGTGGAGTGGGAAACAATTTGCTTGTAGGCATCCTGCTGAAAAAATACTGCTGCCGTTGTGTGTGCTGTGATATGAGAAATTGGATGCTGTTACTTCCCTCTGATAAAGCAGTTTTCCCTCTAACTGTCTGTTAGATTTTTACTTGGACGTCTCTCTCAAATAACTGGCATTGTTTTGCTCTCCAAAGTTCCTGATTTTTATTCAAGGTTGTGGCATTTTGCTTCAAAAACAAAAAAGAATGGGGCTTGATCTGTATTGGTAATTTGACAGTAGCAAAACATGTTAAATTAGTGTATGTTTGGAGTCAGAAGGACAAGGCGCTTTGGCACTGGGAAACACATGAATCTGCCCTTTTTGTATGTCACTGTTTGCGTTTGAAAGATGCAAAAACTCATTCAGTATATTGCTTTCTATAGCTCTGGGTTTTTTTGTGTATAAATTCCAGTTCAGAGGCCTACAGCCATTTAGGGTGAAGCCTGATGGCCACAGTATGTTGATGTTTGTTGTTGTAAACGCAGTTCTACCAAAAACTTCTGTTTGGTTTTATTGTGGGGAAAAGGATGCAGCTTTTAGAGAGGGCATTGAGACTCAAACCTGTGCTTTTGAGAACCAGGAAACTTCAGACATTTTTTACCCCCTCTTTTCTATGTTACCTTCCTAAGAAAGTCTCGAGTGCTGGTGTATGGCTTTGAACAACAAAATCCAATTTAATTATTCACTGAGGATTTTCTCCACGTACGTGTGCCGTAGGGCTGCCGCTCTTTACTGATCTGACAACAGTGCTCTCAGAATATCATCTTGCAGAGGCTCTTGTCTCAGGTACTTGAGGAACTGTCCTTTGTGGGTATGTTGGAGGAGAGGAAGGGGGAAAAACACATCTTCTTTCTAATTGTAAAGCTGCCTGCCGAATATCTGAGGGGCTAATTTAGTTCAGTATTGCTCTTGCATGTTAGAGAAGCACTACTATTTCAATAAAATAGTGCTGTTGTAGGGCTGCAATGTTGACATAAGCCTGGAGTTCTTTCAGTTTAACCACAAGGCTACACGCTTGAGTTATTAAATAATTTTTTTGTTTAATTGAACTATAATCTTTGTTAGTCTCCTAGCTGACAGTTGGGTTTTAATGCGTGAGATCAAAACGTTGCATCCAGGGGATGACATGCTCGCTTGCTTCATGGCTTTACCACAGCTCCAGCACTGCTGCTCACCTTTGTGGGGTCCCAACCGCTGTCCTGCAGGTTTGCTGTGGCTCCCCTTTTCAGGGTAACATGCTGGGGCTGGGGGGCAAGGAGCAGCTGAGATCATCAAGCACTGGAGTGGAGGTCTCCCCTGGGGTGTCAGTCCCCAGCCATTTGTGCATGGTGTGTACCTGCGCCCTGCTATTTGCATGACAAAGGCACTTCTTGTTGATGCATCTGTTGCCTGGAGGTGTTAGCCAGGATTAAAAAGCCGCCCTGGGGCGCTGAATCTTTTTTCCACCTTGGAAGGACCTGCTGCCTGCAAACTGCCCCAGGGGATGCATCCCTGGGGAATGTCGTCCAGACACAGGACAAGGACCATCTATAAGGAGGGAGAGCAAAGCTATCTTGTAAAGGGAAAAAGTTACTTTCATGAGCAAACGTAGGGGGGAAAAAAAAGCTTTTTTTAAAAAAGGCAAATGCTTTACAAGCTTGCTTTGTAAAATTAAAAGTACAAATCTATAGTAGGATACAACTTGCCTAATAAACCCTAAAAGAAGGAAACTGAAGTGTAATTTCAGCACGGCTTTTGGAAGGAAGGGGGTGTATGACAAGGATTTAGAATCTTCTAAAATCTACTCTTGTTAGTGGTCGTCTCGTCTCCCCCATTCTCCTCCCCCCCCTTTTTTTTTAAATTTCTTATTTTACTGGCAACTGATTTGCTTCTTGCAAGTTGTATTTGTAGGAGCAGGACAGTATTAATTACGAGTTTAGATACAAGCCTCCTGCCGCAGTGTGAATTCTTATCAGATAGCTGGGTAAGTGGAAAAGCAAAGCAGCTGGTTTGGCTGCAGGAGAAGTGGCATGTGATGGTACTAAAACCGCAGTAACACCTGGTGAATGTTGCATCCTGTGTGCTAGAGATATCTTCTGGTGGTTTCTTAGTATCGTGGGGGTACTGAAGGTGGGAGATGGAGACAGCTGTTTGTTTTCTAATGTGTAGGTTTTTCTTACTCTTTGGTTTACAAGCCTAGTTTTGGGGTGGCAAGCCTTTCTTGTCTGATGGGAATGTGGGAACAAAAGAGGTGACCGAAGAAGAATCATTTCTCCATGTTGTAAATTCATCCAGAAAATAATTTCGTCCTTCTTTCTCCCTCATTCCTCATGAATTAAACTTCCTATGGAAAGACAGAGGATTTCTGCAACAGTTCTTTAATGTTCTTGGGGTCTGAGTTTATTTCTTAGTGGCTTAACTGTCTCTTTGTAGCAGCTGGATGTGTTAAATAGATCGGAGTATGCAATCTATAAACAACTTTCAGCAACTTGCAAAACACAACATACCCATTTGAAAATGATGAGGAATTCTGCTAAGAGGGTTTGAATGCTAGGAACAATGCAGGACTCACCTAGCTCAAATCTTGGACATTCCTTGTATGCTTCTGCATGGTAGAGAGTATCGAGTTAGTTCCCATCTTGAAGAGCTAATGTCCCAGGAGAAGTCCTGAGCATAATATGGACAGAAGGAAGAATGAGGGTAGAAATACCAAAAGTGAGTGGCTACACAGACTCAGTTAGAGGATTTTGTTTTCCTGGCTACATCTTGCTGTCCCTCTGAAAGCTGGCTGATTAACTTGCTTGTGGGGAATTTTGAGGATCCCATGGGGACGGTATGGGAACCACAGAAGGATACAAACATGTTTTTTCATTATATTGTCTTTCATGAGAGTTTGCTTCTGCTGAGTATGCAATTGTGGGGAGTTGCACGGAGCTGTGGTGAGCTGAAACCTCTGTGGCCCAATATGAAATAGGTTTTCACAGCACACTTGTTGGGGTTCAGCTCCTGCTCCTGTGTCAGCCATGGGAAAGCTTTGCACTAATTCCCAAGTTGGCATCAGAGCAGGATGCTCGGGGGGCCTTAGGCAGCTGTTATCTTGTTGCAGATCTCTTTCTTGCTGCTGCAACCCCAGACCCGTGCTGGAGGAAATGGATTGCATGGGTAGCCGAGAGGCTTGACAAGCCAGAGCTGCTCACCCAAGACTGAAGCTCTGCACGGTGCGTGTCTTCTCAACGAAGTCGAATGATGCCGATTAGCTCCTTAAATAACTTTGAGATCAGGTGCAGAGGGAGCACAAAGCTTCCTGACTCTATGGAAGCAGAACTTGATGGGGTTTATTAGAAGTTACCCAGGGAGGAATTTTTGCACTATTTTCTGAGGAGCTCAGTGAGTTGCACCAAATGCCAGTACTGGGGAAGAACAGGAATCTGCTCAGTGCTAATAGAAGCACCTTACTTGTGCAAGCACATCTCTCAGCTGCTCTGACTCAAGCATCACAGCCGATCAGTCTGAGAGTCTGTGAAACACAAACCCAAGCCATGAATGGTCGTGAGCTCAGTTTTGGTGGTGCTTTCTTTCTCCTACTTTAATGAAATGAATCTTTCATTTGGAAAAAGGGGCAGAAGTTATTGCAGTGCCTTTAGTTGTCCTTGTCTGAAGCTTGATCCAGTTGCTCATGATGGTGACATTATCCAAGCAGAGTCTTAGGTATGTAGTTCATCAATACTGTGGTCTTTGGCACATACTGGCGAAGAAAACGCCCTTTCTGCTTTTGCTGCCTTTTCTCTGTCAGGCTGATACAATTAGCAAATCTATGTAATTGTGAATGGGCAAGGGGAAAAGAAAATATTCTCCTGGTGTCTCAGTGCAGAGGCAGCAATTGTATGTGTGTGGCTCCAGTGGAGACATTATCAAAAACCTCACCCATTACAAATCATCAAAGTTGGAGCTTTTGTATAACAATAGGTGTGTACATTTATGTCGTAAATATCCTTGTTTCCCATGTATCTAGGAGTTAATTTAATATAAACTTTAAACAGTAGAGCTGCTACTTACTTTTTAAAGTAGTTTAAAAGCAAAATGTCATTCCTGTCTCTTCTCCAACTTAATCCCAGCCCAGAAAAATGTTAATAAGAGTAGTTTGTTATGGGCTGCAAGTGCCAAGGAGGATATGGCTCAGGAAGAAAGCCTGAAGCTCCACAGGTTCAGGCATCAAAAGAGGAAAAGACTTTTTCCAGATAGTTGCAGTGCTGCATGGCTGCAGGCATTGAAAAGCCTGGGTACCGCAGGCCTGGCTTCTCGTGAGTGCTTAACTTTTGTTTATAGTTAGGGAAAACGCCTCCTGATATGGGAGGAAATAACCCACACAAAAGCAATTTAATGTTGCAGTAATGTTTCTGAAGTCCTATTACAGGCATGTGCTTTTTTTTTGATAGTAGCAAACACCGTGTCTCTCAAGAAGACAAATATACAAGAGTCTGTTTTAATTTGAACACTGAACATTTTGCAGCCTGAGATCTGTGTGTTGTGTCCTGCTGTGATCTCCTGTGCTGCTCTCATGCGGATGGACAGTGATCCAGTGTGTGGCTGATTCAAGGGAACCAGTGCTGTGAGCCACGCAGTCTGTGTGTCCTTGACTTGGCAGAGCCAGGTTGCCCTCAGTGCGTGTCCTCCCCACTGCTGCGGGAAACCACATGCACCGCTTGTGCATAAACTTCTCCCAACACCCCAAACTGCTCCTGTCCTGGCTAGCAGGCATGTATCTCTAAGCTAGTTTTGGCCATAAGACAGGTTTGGCGTGATGACAGTCCTCATCTGGCTGTTGGGTTTGGACCCTTTCTGCAGGACTCTGGTGGCAGGCACACAGCTGCTTGGTGTGCTGCTCCTGTCTGCGCAGTTGGGGATTAGCATCTCTGTTGCTCCAGCCCTTCATAAGCACTAGATTCACTTAAGAAAATTGCATTCAGAATAACTTAATCTAGCAACCTAGTGGCTTCTATTTGAGACTTGGATCTTGTGGATATGTTTATTTAGTTTGGGTTTCCCACTTCAAAGGAATCTGTCCTCTCAGCAAGAAAGTGATTGAGTACTTAAATAAAAATATATTCATTGAATCTTTGGGGTTGAGCTAGAAGTGCAGTAGGGAGTTAACACGTGCACCAACTGTGCTAATCAGTCAGGGATTGCCTGTTCTCCTAAAGGGGAAGAAAAGTGGTCTGAACTGCCTGAGGAAAAGTGGCTGGTTTTCTCATGGCTGGTGTTGCTTGCTGGTGCTTCAGGTTGAGAAGGACCTAGAATATCTTCATCTGTTATCTTCAAAGTTACCAAGTCCCTTGTGTAGAAGATCATTTTCATGGAGCTGAAAGGTCGATTCAGTGATTGTTTATTTTCTTCAAATGGCTGTGGATATAGGTAAGGTCGAGGCATGAAATCAATAGGATGAGCTTAGTCAGCAAAAATTATGAGTGTAAAGTTACAGGGCTTTGATTGAATATTTATAAAATGGACAGTTTAACTTAAAAAGTAAGGGCACTGCTGTCACCAGCTGTAACACATAAACCAGAGAATTGCTTTGGCTAGGAGTTATTAGGCAAGCCAGAGTGCAGTGAATTCCCAAGAGTGTCTGTCTATCTAAGCACTTTCTGTACTCTAGCACTATATTTCAAACAGTGCTGCATAAGTCAGTGAGCAGGTCTGCTTCACCCAGGCCAGGACAGGGGGAAGAAGTCCCTTGGGAGCATGTGATTTCATGCATGTGTTTGCCATGAGGTACCTTCTGACAGTACTGGTGCTTTAAATGAACAGGGGTGCACATCTGTGTGCTCGTGGTATGAGGCAGCCCTAGTAATGCTGCTTTGGCAAAGAGTAGAAGAATTCTGTGACCTTATTTTTCCTTCGCACTCCTTGCTTCCTCATTAGGGAAGCTTTAATTTAGTTTGAAACAGGATGCTGCTACACACTCAGTGCAATGCCAGGCACTGCACATACTTGAGAGCCCTTCTTTGAAAAACCTGGAACTTGTGGGAGCTGCAATGAACCCTACAGTGTCAGCATAAGGAGTAAGATTTCATGGAATTGAAAGGCACAATGCTGAAATCTCATGGATACAGATGGCAGCTCAGCTTTCACCTTAGCTGACTTGAACAGAGGTCTGGATGGGGCTGTAGTCATTATCCAAAGAAAACCAGTCTGGAAATTGTTTAATTCATCATTTATGTTCAAAAAAACAAGGGAAGGGAACATGGGACTTGTTGGGCAGTTTTGTCTCAGAGGTGGAGAGTGATGAGCTTTAGAATGCTATTCCTGTAGGTTCTGTATTTCTGAGTTGATGTCCCAGTGACACTGGCTGCTCAGAGCCAGTGCTCTGTCTATGTAACTTAGCTATGCTATAAGGCTTTATTTCTTCAATTTTCTGTCTTTTCTGTATTTCAAAACTGCCTCAGAGATTTATCTTTGTGACCGTCTGTTGTCTCTCCACAGTTTTGGCATATCTTCTTGCCTTGATCTTTCTTCATCCCTATCAAATCTTGCATTGGCAAGCTTTGTCTAGCATAAAAAAAGTACAATATGGAGGTGATGATTAAAGGTGTCAACACTTGTCAAACACAGACTGTGCTCTGGGAGAAGGCCTTTTGCCTGCCGATGTGCTAAAATGCAGATAAACTGTGTCCAGCGATGCAAATGTGTTTACTTTGTTAAAATGCCACAATCCAGTGATTTGTTGAGGGTCTCCAGTTTCTGAAGTTTGAGTGGTGCTGTATCAGATTTAGGAAGCCAGTTACAAAGTGGTAATTGTGTTTTTGCTTGCGCTTTATTCCCCCTCCACTGCCAGCCCTGTACTTCCTTCATTGCAGTTTGGTATCATTCCCATGTGCCTCCACAGTGAGCAAGGTTCCTGCCATCAGCTCATGTTCTGTCCCATGAAGCCATCCTGCAAAACACCGTGGTGCATCTTCCCAAATTAATTTTTACAAAGCGGCTTCATTCTCACATCTGTGCCCTCTTACCAGTTTAGGGTATGTGCAGCTCGTTTCATCGCATTGTCATCTGGTTGGCAGCATTTGTTTATAGGTCCTCCTTTTTCAGATACAAATACACAGGGGTTCAGCCTCTGGGGGAGCTTTTGAGAGTGGGGCAGGAGGGAGCAGGTGGGTGAGGGTCAGGGGTGGGAGCTCAGGGCAGTAGGGCAGGCTGTGGCAGGCCCAGGTCTCCTCCAGCCTGCTGGAGATGAACACGGAAAGAAGTGAGCTCACCCAGCACTGGGGAGAGCTTTTGAGGATATTGAGGACATAAGCCGTACATTGAACTTACTAGAATACATTTTGAAAAACATAAGCAATTAAAATACTTACCCTGAAGAATGTGCCTTGTTTTGCTGCCCACTGACACTAGCATGCTGGGCTGTGTTTTGTCTGGTTTTTACTGCGTGATTGCCTCCTGCCCACTACTGAAATTCAACTTCTTTTTCAAGATTGAACCAAGTATGTTGGATTTGGAAAACTTGTTACTCAAAATCTTCTCTCTTGCACATTATTTCATGTCTTAAATACCCTTGCTATAGGGAGAAAAGGAAGATGTGCTGGCTTTAAAGGAAAAAAAGAAATAAAACTTTAAAAAGCTTAGCTCTTAAGTGTGTGGGTTTTTCAGGTTTTGTTGAAGTTTTTTGTTCTCTATCTCAGTTATTTTGAGGATATTTCTAAGATAATAGTGCAGAGATCCTGTTTTAGATGTAAATCTTCAGAAGGAAGGCTTAGACTTGTAGAATCACAAGAAAATGCTACTTTATTAGGCAACTCCCCAGACAGTTTGACAGCACTATTGCAAACACTTTTTTTTTTATAACTGGCAACTATAATCTTCTTATCGGAGTGACCTGTAAAAGGCTGACTTCATACTTTGTAATAAGGAAATACTAAGAGACTGTAGGAGAGCTGGTCAAAATGCTGTTTTGCTTGAAACATGTTTTAGTTCAAGGGCCCTTCCAGAATGTCTTTAGGAAGCTTACCCTCTTTCTTTAAAACTTTAAATCCTTCCTTTTATTTCTTTTTCTTACCAGGGATGTGTGTGTTAATGAGAATAGTACAGGCTAATGGGGCAGAACAATAAATACCCTGTTGGGAAACGTGGCTTACTCAAAGCCAGTTCAGAACCCCTCTGTTTGGGGCAGAGGCAGACTTATTAGGAGGAGATCTCAGAGGTAGGTTTGTGAAGCTTGCCTTCCAGTTCTGGCTCCAGTACTGCAAGTAAATACAGCTGGATAGTTAAATAGTTGTGTTGGTGGGTTTTGTTGTTTTGTTTGCTGTTATATGAATTTTTCTGGACAGTGTCTAGTGGACAAATTATTTTTTCAGGTTTAGTCAGCAGAAGAGCCTACTGCATTTATTTCTGGAGTGACATGTCACAGCTCAGGAGCCTGTAGCTCACATGTCAGCCATTGGCTGAGGTTGGCTTTTCTTCCATTATCTACATCCCCTCTCTTCTTCTGGGTTCTCCCAGGAGCGGATGGCTGGTTAAGCCAGTGGCTGAGATTTGAGCCTAGGAGGTTAAGACAGGACTGGAAGAAATGCCTGTGGTATCCTAAGTGCCACTGCTAAGTTATAGCTGTTTCGGGGGTGGAGCAAAAGTTTGTGCCTGTGCAATTAAGCATGAAATAGGTGAATTCTGTATATAATTGCTCAACCCAGAGTCTGGCATGAGGACGTGACCCATGGAAATCGCAGCACGTCAGTGGCTGCCGGCAGATTCCTGGGAGGTATCCCTGGCACCCACGCTAGCACGGGGTGAGGGTGTGCATGTATATGTCCTTTGCATTTCCTCACCCTCTAAAAAGCAAAGGCACAGTCTGGGAGGAGGCTTCTGCAAATGAGGACCTGAAAAAACAACATTTGATCAGAGTCTTAGAGGAAGGTGATGGTAGAGGTGTTTCCCAAGTTCGCTTCGGGAATTCACCTGAAAGACAGCTCTCTTATAAACATGTTTCTTGAGTTGGGTTTTTTTCAGGTTTTTTGTTGTGTGTTGTTGTGTTTTTTGTTTGTTTTGGTGGGTTTTGTTGTTTTGTTTGTTTTGGGGGTGGTTGGTTGGTTGATTTTTGTGTGTTTTTTTAATGGGAGTGAATGAGAAGTCTGAGAAAGGAAAAACCATGATGTATGCGGAGGGAGGGAAAATAAGAGAATTAAAGCCAGTATAGAAAGAAGAAAGTTTGTGTCAGTACTTTCAATGAACAATCAAACAATCTACTAAAGTTTCTGAGTAAAAGCAAGGAGGGGCCTAATGAAATCAGCTGAAAAAGTTTTTATCAAAAATCAGATTTTGTCTTTTCTCAGGTTCCCTCCCTGCCATCACAGCAGCACCCGTATCTTTCCACTCAGTTTTCTGTTTGCTCTCCTGCTATAGTGGAGCAGGCTGCTCACCCTGAAATCATGACTTGCATCCCCCACTGTTATCTCCATCCCTCTCAGAAGTTCAGTGCAAATGCAGTTAGATAACCAGCACTGTGTGCTCCCTCTCCTGGGAACCTGCCACTGATTTACAGCTCTTGCACACAATGTCCTGGGGACGACCAACCAGGGCTTCTCAACCAGCTCCCCTGGACACCAGTGTGGTACAGCTTTTGTTGTTTACTGTGAGGATAAGAGGGCCTCAAAGCAACTTTTTGAGACGGCATCTTGGCAGAAATGGCATCTGTCTTCCTCTTCCAGCTGTAGTGGGCACCTGCTGAGGCCTCAGTGATGTGAGTGCCTTGTGCTTCAGCAGCTTCTCGTGAGAAGAGTGGTTTGCAAGGAATTGCTGGCTGGCTTGAAGCTGGAGGCTAAACTTTTTCCTGGGCATCCTGAAATACCTGTTATCTTAATGTGCACCCAGGCTCTGTTCACTGGACAGAGTGAACTCTCAGCTTCCTATCTGTGCCTCTTGAGCGGTGTGGCCCAGTGCCACTGCCTCCCTGGCATTGCCCAGGTCTTCAGTGATGTTTTCTTTTTTTCTTCACAGCTCCATACCTGCAAGCCTATACCCTGTAGCTGCAGTTGGCAGCTGCACATTCACCAGCACAACAGCCAAACTAAAACTTTGTTGCAGTCCTTCAGGTTGTCCCATTGAAGGGATTTCAGTTCCTGATTTCAGGAACTGGTGAGGTTTGTTGTCAGGTTCCCCATCTCTCCCTAATTTGGTCACCAAAGAATCTGGCATGAAGAGAAGTTAAGCTTCTGCTGGGGAGAGCTGCCTGTGCAGGTTATGGAGTGGGCTGCAGAGGGTGAAAACCTGGCACACAGCCTTCAGGTGCCTTTTTTTGGCTAAATAGTGTCTCTTGAATTTCACTGATTAGCTGCAAAAAAGTAGCAAGTTTTCAAGGAAAAGTACCAGCAGGTGAATCCTCTGTAAGTGAACACAAAAGTCCCTGGAAGGGAAAAATTAGCAGTAATTACAGTAAAACATACTTTTTCATCATAGTAATGGTTTGATGCTGGAAGGTTAAGTTGCAGCATCATGTAAAAATTATTTCACTACTGTTTCTTCATAGTGGTGAGTGTTTTGGAGACCTTTGCAATGCTATGCACGCTCCTTGCTCAGTTTCTAGAGGCAGGCATTCATTTCCATGTACTTGAGACTCCTTGTGGGATAGGCAGAAGCTAAATTAGCTGTCCTGAAGATAATGGCCACAGATACCTCTACTTACAGTAACTGCTCCAGCTCTCTGTATCTTGCCACTGTTTCCTCAGTGTTGCTTTATGAGCATCCCTCTGGTTATCAGAGTGAACATCAGAGCCACAAAGAATTAGTCCTGACTTAAGAAAAGCAGGCTGTGCAGAGGAAACAGTAAATTTCTTGTAGATGGCAGGGCAGTAGAGGGGGGAACAACTCCAAAACCCTGAATTAACATAGAGAAGACTTTTGATTTAATACTAAAAAAACTATAACCTTTTACATCTTGGTAAAGATCTTGCTCCATTTGACTCTCATTTCAGCCTCAGTATGGTTAGTGTGTTAAGGAACAGTCAAAGTGAAAATGAGACAGTTTCCCAGCCTTGAAATGACAGGGACATAAGCTCTATGTCCATAGGGAGGAAGGCCAGATCCCTTTGCTGTTGTCTTTGAGTCAGAGTTTTAATGACTACAAGGAGGAAAGGAGTGTTAGTACAGCAGAACAAGAACGATACAGCTAAGAGGAAATTATTTTTATTGCTAATACATGGGTGCTCGTAATGTTTAATTTTTTGCAGCTTATGCTTTATTTGCACATTCTTCGTTCCTCACCACTCTGCACACTGTAGTAGCAGTTACCATATTTCAAAATTACTGCTCTTAAAGGCTCCTCTTCTGTGGTTTTACCATGAATAAAAATATTTGTCAAAGTAGCAGTGGTGCTTAGATTGGGCAGCATACACACACAGAGTGGTTCAGCTGCTGTGCCATTCTGGGCTCTTGTTTTTTACATCTTCCTTATCCCCTCTTCTTTCCACTGATAGGTTTTACAAGTTCCCTGGAAATATTTTTTCAGGATAATGTAGACATACATTCGATCAAAGTTCAGGACAATCATACTCAATAGAGATTTACTTTTGTTTTCACTAGCAAAGCCAGATGAAGATTGAGGAGGAGCGTGGGAGCATTTGATGCCCCTGAAAACAATATTGCGGCAAAAGTAGTTTTAAGGCAGCCCAGGAGTTGTCTGTGTGAGTGGAGTAGAGGGAGTCTTAAAGAAAGCTTTGCAGTATTTTATACTTTTAGGTTGTTATTTATCTTTTCAGATAACTAGTGGAGATTTAGTTTGTTTGCCATGTGCTGTATGTCTGGTTTATGGTAAGTGAACTGCTGTCAGTTTGCTATAAGGAGCTGCAGAGGCAAGACAACAGCTTGGGCATCTGCATTATTTTGCCTTGCATCAAGTGCTAAAAGTCACTAAATGTACCGTGAGCCACAATATTTTTTCCCAATTTGACTTGCTTGCCCAATCGTATTTTTACTTCAGCCTTTAGGCTTAAAAAAGCATGTGCATAATCAGTTCATTTTGTGTGGTCTAGGCTATAAAAATGCCCCCTCTGTTCTTTCCATATGAAAAACGTGTTTTTAATTTTGGGGAACTTATATAATTTTCTGTGCTTTCTTTTGTATCTCAGATTAAAAACAAATGCTCCCTTCCCCTAACTTTGCATGTTCCAATTATGGAGTTGTGAAAATAAGTCATCCTTCAGCTTTTGTTACTTTAAAACAGCTATCGGTGATGTCAGAGTCAATACTAAAAGCATTAAGAATGCTGGCAGAATGTAATGCAGCTGCAATCCAACATGATGTTGGAAATGGGGTTGAGAGCATAAAGGCTTTCCATATTCCCAGGGCGCACAACTGCTCGCGGCCTTGGCTTTGATCTCTTCAAAGGCTGCTGCCTCCTCCTAGATGGAGAGACTTGGCTGCCACTCGCTCGCATTGAAAAAAGGCAGAGGTCTCTATTCAGGCAGAAATCAATCACTGTGCAGAAACAATTATGTGTAATTCAACCATCATGAAAACAGGGCGAGATTATGGGTTTGTTACCTGAGTGACTGCGTGGAGATGGGGAGCAGCGGACGCGGGAGTCCCGCTGACATGCCACATCTTGATGACAATTATAGACACATGAATGATGTGGCGGGCGGGGGCGGCGAGATGACAAATGCTGGTCACGCTGTCCAGCAGAGCAGAAAATGAGGTTACAATTGGGAGATAATGTTTGCATATGTAACCATATTTCAGCAAGCTGGGCAACTTCAGGGAATAGGAGAGACAGGCGATCGTAAACAAAGTCGATGTATGCCATGTCTGTCAGCTTTCTACGACACACAAATGTGTGTGTGCAGTGAGAAACCTGGGTGCCACATCCTGAGGAGCTGCTTGTTTAAAACAGCCCAGAGGCATTTTTGTGGGGGGAGGGAAGGATTGTCCAGGAAAACGAGAAATCTCCTGAGTTTGGCCCTCAGAAGGCAGAGGAAGCAGACGAAAATCCTTCTCCATCCCTCTGTGTCTTGGGACAGTGTGGTATTAACATGGCAGTGAGGGATCGCTGTTTATGAACGGAATTAAGGAGCACATCTCATGTCTCCTGCCTTTCCCTCCCATTAGGGATTTAGGCGAGCCTCATGGCAGTGCATCTCTGAGCGAGAGCATTTTTAGATTTGCATGGTAACATTTTGGCTGCAGTAGGTTGTCGGTAGTGTGACGCGATGCTCAAAATATCTTCTGATGTATAATGGCCTCCTTTAATTAGGAACTTTTTTCTTCCCCTGAGTGGTGAGCAATAGCTGACTGTCTTTATAAAGAGAACTAGCATGTCTAGTATCTGCCATGAGAATATTTATTTAAAGTATTATTGCCTATAAAGTCTCAAAATAGTTTTCTTCCCCAGAAAGCAAAATAAAACACAGATGACTGATTATAAAATGGTATCCCTGCTCAGTTTGGTACACAGGATGAGCTTTACCTTTTATACTGCTTGGGCTTAGACATCAGAGGCCAAAGAAGCTGCTTTGAGTTACAGATCTTCAAACAATAAGTCAAAACAAAAAATCAATCCCTCCAGTCCCTGGGTGCAGTTAGCTAAAGATAAAAGAGAAAAATAAAGTTATGCTAAAGCAGATAGAGGAAAGGAACAGATATGCCAAGGAAACACAGAGGACAAGTGCAGAGTTGAAGTGGGCCTAGTGTGAGCCAACATCAATGAATTTTTATCTTATCAAAAAGTTTTAGGGTTGCCAATTCTTTTCAAACTGGATCCACTCTGCTCTGAGGCTGCCTGAAGCATTGTCTTCAATAAAAGTTTCTTCTCCCTACCCCCTGCATACCTCCCTCTCACTCCTAAATGTAATCACATGTAGGGATTAGGCTGCACTTCACTCGAGGTACAAACTTCACTGCAGACTTCAACAGTAAATTAAGGACTCTGATAATCCCTTGTTATTACAAATATGAACTGAGATTTCTTTTTAAGTATTTGGTGAAAGATGCATAATCTCAAATAAAGGGAAAGTGTTTCCTTCTGGGGATATCCCCCCTTCCCCTCTCCCTCCCAATAAATTTAAATTACAAAGGAATTTTTAAAATAGATTTTTTTTTAATTTAATGGAGTTTATAAACCCTTTTTTCATAGCTGATTCATGAAAATTTTAATGCCAGTTAACTGTCTTGATTGAATCAAGTACATCTCTTAAGCTTTAACCTATAAAGAAGAAAGCATTGCACCCCAACATTGCAACATGCAAGCTAAAATCCTGTGTTTGCCTTTTCAGGACTGACATCTCAGAGGTGTAGTCAAACCAGAAATGCCTTATTTGAAAAGAAGTCTGTTGGCTTTGACCTTCTGTTTCTGTTGCATCTTTAGGGGTATTTGTAATAGGGATGAGCACATGTTTGTGTCCTGTCAAGAGAAGCTTCAGGTGTCTGTTGGCATCCCTGGCTCAAGACAGCTGGTCCTGGTATCTGCCCATGGGCACATGAGAGGCAAACAGGAGAGTGTAATGCTTCAGGCGATAGCTAGTCCAACAGCAGAAAACATTTATCCAACCAGAAGTGACTAATAGACATAGGTTGTACATTGCATGCAAAAATAGCTGGAATGAACTGATATTCAAAGGATTTGGGAAAGTTGTTGATGCACAACTTCAGCTCAGTAGCTGGTGTCTCAAGGCCTGTTTCACATCTGCAGTGTGGCATAATATCCATTTCAGAGATGGAGTAACAGAACAGAAGAGGAAGAATAAAGGATTCAGGGTATGCAGATGCAAGAGTATTGATGTTAGGTCTTGCTCTTCACTGAGAATTTGAGGGGGCGATTTCAGACAGCTGCCTGGTAACCTGGGGCTGGATCTTCTCACTTCAGGCTGTTGAATTGCTGCCTTCACTGCTTTGAGAAAAACATAAAGTGCACTTTTGTATGAGAACAGTTGCATGAGGTGCTACAGAGGTGTTTATGGGATTGTGAGCTGAATGGGAAAAGGGTCAGTGAGTATAGGTGCTGCTATGGAATACGGTATGGAAGATATAGCCCACGCTGAAAAAATGGTATCGTCAGTCTCTCATTTCAGTAAGGTGAAAATTACTGTAGGTAACCGCTTAGAAATGATGTTTAGCCACTTATTGCCTTAAAAAACCCACATCAAAATCTGCAACTTAATAATTATTCCCATTCCTTTCTGGGTAGGTTGCGTCATAAAGATAATATTTTTTTAATTGCTTTAATAGTTCTCCATATGGTTGTCTTCCTTGAGGTGAGGAGCAACGTGGTATGATACCTCTCATCAGCAGAGGCTGCACAAGGAGATGAACTGAAGCTGGAGGCTGTGCAGATATAGCTGGCTATTGAGGAGCTGCTTTCGTCCTTTACCAGTCTTGGCTACCTCCAATCCTAGCTGTAGGTGAAGTCTTGTCGTCAGTAATTGTCAGCCTCGCAAAAGAAGAATTTTGTGGGTTTTGGAGGCAAAAACAGGTCCAGGGCTTAGTACCAAAATGCTGGGTATGGGATTGGTTATGGGATGTACGGCTTACAGACTGTTGAGGTTTTGCAAAAGTCAGTGGGAGGAAGACCTGTAGTCCTTGGGACAGCTGATAGAGAGCAAATATCGCTGCAAAATAATAAGTCCTGCCCACAGGAAGGGTACATGTGTGTTGTGATCTTTTCTGTGTCCTTCCTGAAGGATGCTGCACACAAGCTGCAAAATGTGTGGGCTTGAGTCAGGATGACTTACAGGACTTAAGGAGCCCAGTATGAAATGGGAAGTGCCTTAGCTTGAATTTATGGAATACTTTTGCTTTTTTTGTGTGTTTCCTGAAGCATATGTTGAATTAAAACCAAGGATGGAGCAGAGGTGAATGGGAACTGCAGTGCTCTGCCTGGCCTCTCTGCCCCTCCTGACCTAGGAAAGCAAGCCCGTACCTAGTTGCTTTGGGAAGCATCAGCCAGCTCCCTTTCCCATTTCAAATATTTTGATTAAAGTGTTGGAGACAAAAGTGTTGACTGGGCCTGGTTCCTCTCAGTGTGAGGCTTTTCTTTCTTTGTCTTTTTTGATCTGGCCTAGCTGAGCATCACAGCAATAGCAGCTAATTGACTTAGCCTGTGTCAACTCGCGGCAGTACAGAGACAGGGTTGTTTCAGCTCTCCCAGTACAGCATACAGGGAATAAAACCAATAGCTAAATGCTGTGTCAGGCTGGCATGGAGCAGGGGCTGAATGCAGAGCAAGGGCATGGCATGGAGGTGTGTGCTAAGGAGCCAGTTTACCTGTCCTGTGGCCCCAGGGATCGCCTGAGAAGCTGGAGCTTTAGGGATGGTGGGACAGGCACAATTTCTCAAAGCTGGCCTACTTGGCCTCTAAAGTAAACACTAATTTGTGGTGTCTTAGTCAGGAGGGTGCACTCCAATAAGGCTGGGATACTTTCTTGCCAGGAACACTTGTTGTTCAGGGCAGCATTTAATTTCCATCTAACTGGAATACTCAGATTTCAACAGTCGGCTTTCAAAAATGGGAGAAAACCTGAAGGTGCCAAACAATTTGCTAGATGCCCATGTTTTATAGCCTTGGTGTCTCTGGGAGGGCTACCTCGGCTGGGTCCCCCAGTGGGTGACACAGGCGCTGGGGCTGCTCACTGGCATGAGGAGGTGCTTCTGGTAGAGCGGGGGGACAGAGCCCTCCTGAGATGGAAGTGGGACTATCAGTGGGCACATGGGGAAGGGCTCAGAAACGTGAAGTTGGTTGTGGCCGTGGAAGGAGTGACCAGCCTGACCTCCCATCAGGCACGTTTCTGCATGGGGATCACTCTGGCAGCAAGGAGTCCTTTGTGGACACCAGCTCAAAGGTCTGCCCTGTTCAAGTTCTGTCCCAGTGGAGCCGAGCCTTAAATAACAGGCAGATGTTTGCAGAGCATGTATTATGGAAATCAGACCAGTCATAACTTGACTGCTCTAAAATAATCTGCGTCTCTTCTAAAGAGGGGCGGCTTAGTTTTTTTTGGCTCCAGGCAGAGACAAATTTGTGTGTGCAAGGCAGTGGCCTGTGTGGGGCGGCTGGGGGCCAAGCTGTGCCATTCCCATCCCTCAGGGCACTCGGGCTGTCCGAGGGCAGCACCGACCTGGCAGTACCTCCCCTGCTTCAGTGGGAGGGTTTCGCTCCTTCCAGCTCCTCCTGGCTACCCCCCACCCCGCCCCAAGAGAGCTGGGGGTGTTGTGGCAATAAGGAGTTTGCCATCACTGCAATTAGGAGGTTGTGGTGCTGCAGCCCAGCTGCTGATTTGCATGTCTGCCTACATCAGGCAACTTCCATGTTGCTCCACATTCCTCCCCAGCAGCACGTGGCAGTCTCTCAATGAGCTCCTTCCCACGCCCTGGCAGGTGCTGCCCAGCATGCGCATGATGCGGCTCCTGCCTCCAGTGCTGGTGGCCTGAGTCGGTGGGTCTGGCTTGGTGGGATGGCTCAGCAGCACAAGGCTCCATGGTTGGAAACCTGCAGCTGCCTTGCAGGGTTCTTCATCCTGGGAAGGAATTGTGAGGAGCACTGCTTTGTCATCAGCACTTGCACAGGGCCACCTGCAAGAGTAATTCGATGTTAAAAACTAAACCTTAGTCTTGTTGGAAACTTATTTTATTTTTTATATTTCTTGCCTTTCCAACCCTCAGGCTGTTCACGTTGCCCTCAAGGAGGTGTTGCTGCAGCAGGAGGAAGGCTGTCTCCTGCTCTCCCTTGGCAGCCTCAGCAGCTGGACCTGGAAAAGTATTGAATTAGCTTTATTATGCCGCTGATTTGAAGTCATTATTGGTGTAAGCCGATGCAGTTCCATTATTGTTGATGGGATTGGGACTCTTCATGTCACAGGTGAATTGAAGTCAATTAACTAAAGCCATGGCCTTAATTAGCAGATTGGCTTTCAGTGGCTCCTCCTGGGCACTGGGACACCCCCTGCCAAGTGTTGCTTCCCCACAGGGCTCTGCGAGTCAAGGGGAGAAAGTCCCACTTTGTCCCATGGAGCATCTGCAGGGACCACGTGGCATCCTCTCCTCATGCTGCATGTCCCTTCGGCTTTTGGGGAGATGAAAGCCAGGATGAAATGTGAAAGTGCAAACCTGTCCCTTTGGGCTTGCCAGTACATAGCCCAGTGTCTGTGTCATGTCAGCTCTGGATCTGCCCCCATAGCCTAAGTAGTCCACTCAGTGGATGAGTGTTTCACTCTTTACTTGGTCAATGGTTAGTCAAGAGTTTTGACAGATGCTTGGCTTGACAAGAAAAGTGGGAGGTTTTGTGTTTTCACTAGCTGACGAGTTTTCAGTAGCCATGCCTGGCTCTCCTGGCACCTGGATGAAGCAACATATTTGTAAGTGCTTTATGAAAAACATGATGCTCATTATTGCACTTAGACGGATAGAAAAACCCAGGAACAGGGAAGGAGACATCCACTTGTGGGACCAGTCAGCAGTGGAGCTCCCAGGAAGGTCCAGCCTCCTGCCTCCCACTCGGCTGCTCTGGAGCAGACGCCTCAGTGAGCTTGCAAATGGTCTCCTGCACCCTGTCTTCAGCTTTCTGTAAGAAAATGTGGCTCTCCTGAGGCACACTTGTAATGGGTGCCAGCACGTGCTGCTGCAGCAGGGCTGGAATGCAGGACCATCCCGAGGGCATGCCCGGATGCCTTCCCTCTGCTGCTGGAGGGGGCAACAGCCCTTCCGAAAGTGTGCACCCTCCTGCTAAATATAGCATCAATGCGGGCTCTATTTTTAGTGTGTGTTTTAAGTGCACTTTTCAGCAGCAGCCCTGCAGGATTTCAGCAACAGACCCCACAACTGGGTGTCCTGGGGTTTCTGTCCTTTCCCAGTGAGGAAGGATGGGGATGTGCTGGGGATGGAGAGCTCATGTGGTGTACATCGGTGGCCCCATGTGCTACATGCTTATCCAGCTGCCTGCTGCGGAACAGGCAGTGTAGCGACTGATTGCTGCCTCCTGCTAATGAAGAGCTTCTTCCTCTACCAGGACACTGTGTTGTTTTGTCCTTTCTCTCCCCTCTGAAAGCTGGTAGGAGCATAGTAGCCGCTTGGAAAGCTCTTTTCCCTGCTCAGTGTGGCTGTGGTTGGAGAGCATGCTTGAGAGTTAAGAGGGACTGAGGCATAAGTGTGGGCAAAGGTTAGTTTAACTTGCAACCTCATGTAAATCCCATTCGGATCAGTTCCCCTATTTAAGTTAGGATTTGGTACCGTTGCTGTTGCACCCTGTCATGCTTCTAGCTATGGACTGGCATTCTGTCTAGATGGCGAGGAGGGTGTGAGATGAAGACCTGGCCAGTAGAAGAAAGCTCAGCATGCTGTGGTTTGGGCTTGTTGCATGGGGCCAAACTGTTTTGAGCTATTGCTGTTAGGTGCTGGTCACCCGGTTGTACTGCAGGTGGCAGCTTTCCTTGGGCCAAGCACGAGTTTGAACCCACCAGCAGCCTTGGAGGGACCACCATGACTGTTAGGGAAAGGCTGCTTTTTCTGGTAGCCATCAGGAAGGACTCTGTGGTTCCCTAACAAGTGTCTGGAAGATATATGACAGGAGACCCATGCTTAGCATGTCTGAGTTTGTGATCTGCAAAGTATGCTTGTCACAGCACATGTTATCAGTTCTGTCCTGCATGTGGTCTGTGCCCAGGGGAGGCAGTGGAGAGAAAGGTACTGCTATTTTTGTTCCTGTGGTGGTTTGTGATGATTGTTTCACTACCTAGATAGCTTACTGTGGGTGGCATTCACATCTGACTACCCCACACCTGAAAAACAGAAAACAAACAAAAGCTGAGATAAGCAGTACTTTAAGGCAGATCAAAAACTCGCCTCCGTATTTCTTCTTGGGGAAACCTACAGTCTTACTAACAGATCAAATCTAGATTTACTTATATATTCATGGGGCTCTTGGTGGGCCCCATTGTTGCCTTCTAAAAATAGCAAATGAGCAGTATTACTGAAAGGATATGACAAATTTGGTATGAATCACCCCATCAACACAGGAAAAAAGTATTCTCTGAAAAGATTATTTTTGGTCTGACGTAGATGGTCAAACATTGCCTCACAGTGTTGCTGGGACAGTGCAGTACATGATGTGGCACAGTAAAATGACTGTGTTTCAGGCAGTAGATGCATTAAACACATTTCTTGTTACTTTATCTCCCTAACAAACTTGCAGTGGTGTGCACGTTACTTTCTGAGCCTGCTTTATTCTCATTGCAGCTTGGCTTTACTGGAGCAGCTCTTGCTCGTGCTCAGCATACCATGCACCTATGTGTATTTGCAGCCCTCTTACCTCAGATGGGTTGAACCCTGATGGACGAAGGAAAAGCATAACATTGCCAAGCTGCTCTCTCTTGCTGAAGGTTTACGTGCATCTTCATTTCACTTGCATAACTTCCATATGTAGGAGCCACTCTCTGCTGCTATTGCTATAGAAGAAGTCAGCCTCTAAACTTAGCTCTGAGCCAAGCCATCTTCCCCTGAATCTGCATAGCACTTCTTTTTAACGTTGTTGCTGGTAGGAGGGGGTTATTTAATTCACATCAAAGTTCCTCTTTCAGTGCTCTTCAGTGCCTGTGCTTGAGTTTCACCCGTCTTGTTTGTTGCATGGTGGCCTTTCTGCTGCAGCAGGGTGAGCAGGGCCGAGCTGTGCCCAGTGTAGGCAGCAGGGTGGTGCATGCCTGGCACGCATGGCTGTGGGAGCTGCCACTGGTGTTTCGGAGGGCATGGAGCTGACTCTTCCCCGATCTAAGCAAAATCCTGTGCCAGCTGGGTAATGGAGGGAGATTAATGACTGCCTTGGAAGCCAGTTTTCCAGCATACTGGCCGGAGGGCAAGCATCATGATAGTTGTAGCAGCTGGTTTGGAGAGGAGGGAAATGAGGGGAAGATAAAATTGCACGCCCAGAATGCCAGGGTAGCCTGTGTCCATGCTTTGATGTCTTCTCCCTCCACACCCTCCTGTGGGTTAAAAATGAAACTAGACTGCATTTATAATGGGTGTGTGAATAGCTGTATTTAGCTGCTGCAAGCAGGCTCCTGGACTGAATCCTTGTATGTGGACAGATACACTTTGGCCAAATGAAGGAACGGGTATTTTCTGCACCCTCATTGTGGGGATGCACATATGCATGTCATCTCATCAGTGCAGATATCACAGCCTAAAAAATTCTGACACACATGTACATGCTGGGTTATGAAAGGGGATAAAGGAAGATTAAATGTCCTTTAATTCCTCTGTAGTGGTCCTGAACTGTGTAGGTCACAGGATGTGGATTCTCACTGGCCCCCATCACCACTGCTTTGGGCTTAGGACTGTGAGGAGATGGCCCCATTTGGGTCTGCAATGACGACATGGGCACAGGGAAATAAACAAATGTAGCTGCGGACCAGCCTCTAAATCTCTAAAATCGATATGCACAACCAAAGAAGCAGGGCTGAGCATTCTCCCCACCATGCCTATTGGAGGGGGCAGAAGCCATCCTTGCACCCTTGGGAAGGCCAGGGTGAAAGATGGGGTTCCTTCCAAGTGGCGGACAGGGTGTGCACATGAAGGCAGGTAGCTCGGAGGAATTGTTTCCCTCCCGTTACAGTGCAACACTTCTGCATCCACTTCTGCACAGCTCGCTTTAATCAGCAGCCCTCCCCTCTTGGCCCCCGGGCCTTGAAATTCCACAAAACCCAATTAACAGAGATGAGAGAGCTCTAGCATGTATACATATGAAATTTCAGAAGGCTGAAAAAGAGACTCTTAATACCATAAAGCCTGCCCTAAAGTAAAATTTGCATCTGAAATCTACATAGTTAACCCCGTGAGGAAGACAGCATAGCTGAGTACAACTTTTTTCCCCCCAGAGGGGTAACTTATCCAGGTCTGCTCGGTTTGGCATCAGCCTGCTTGCAGCTGAGGGCTGCTGCAGAATGAGCCCTGCACTTCATTGCAGCCTGCGGAGAGCATCAAGGAACTCTAGTTCCAACTTCAGAGACGGTACTGCAATGTCCCATAAAAAAACCCCAAATGTAGCCCCAGCCTGAGAAGATCATGCAAACTTCTGTAGGTTGGTAACCAAAAGCAGACTGGGTGGACGTGATGCTTGCGTACACTTATTAAAGGAAGTATTCAAGACTGATCTAATTATCACTTACAGATTCAGCACATTCAACCCAGGGCTCCAGGTGTTTCATGCTTTACTAACCTGGTACTACACTGACTTGTTTAAATTGCCCGTTATGAACTGTCCTGAGAAAGACACTCCCCTTTTAAAACAATCACAAAACCCAGAAAAACCCTCAGCAAATCCACTCCTTTCTGTATGGGTTCAGCGTTCAGACGGGAACTGGAGATAAAACTTTATTCCCTTTCTGTACTTTTATCCATCTCTTTTGCTATCTTGTTTTTGTAAGCTACAAAAGTTCTCCTCCTGTTATCCTTCTTACAGCTTAATTGCATACTAATTGGGGATCTTACTTCTGTTCTTCTGCTGAGTTTCTGTACATGTATCCTCCTTAAGAGCAGTACACAAGTACCTTCTTCGAGTAAGAGAACTTAAATAAGAGGTAAAAACTCTCACCTGAAGGCTTTACTTGATTCTCTTAATTGACAGCAATGAGTTTGGCTTTAAAGTGGCTGATATCTCGGGAGGATGGTCGTGGGGACTGGGCAGTGTGCTGGGAACACAGGTAAGTATTTCCCTGCAAAAACATGAGGCCTCAAAGCTGCTTTTTTTATTACCTCCGGATTCTGCAAAGGGCTGGTTATCTCACGCTGCGAGCCAGCATGATCAAAGCCCCGGGAAAGGTCAGGCATTCCTCCAGGAGTGACACTCAGCTGCCAGCAGCGCTCCTCCAGCCCACAGCTCTCCCAGCCTGGGCTACAGCACCGAACTGAAATCCTTTATCTCGTTAACGAGTGAACCTACAGATTAGTCAGACTGGCCTTAGCTCGATGTCGAGAGCATGTAACACCTGGCCTGGGCTTTCTGAAGAGGAAAGGTGGTTGTTTTTTTTAAAAAATAATTTTGTGGGGGAGGCAGCATTTCCTTCCTCTGACTTAGCGCAAGAGAACTCAATGCTGAGAAAAGCTGTGCTCTGTCTGTGTGCTACACCGAAGGGGCTGCTTTCCTCATGTTCTCAGCTCCTAGTTTTGTGCAATTGATACAAACGGTGAGTTCCAAAATACTGACCTCGTGTACAGTATCTTCCAGTGAGAGAATATTGTTTTCTGACTGTTTTGATATCTGGCATTCAGATATTCACTTTGAGCTGGTTATTCCCCAGGAGCGGCTTGTGCATGGACAGGGAGGTTTGGGGAGGGTGAGCGGAAGGAAGAGATGTTTGAGATGAGCAAATCCTGTCTGTCTCTGCTTCTCCACATGAGGTGCCATATTTTTACATCTGTGCTAGTTTAGTGACATGAGGGAGCGCATCCCTCGAGGTGGGGTAACAAAAATTCACCCCTGTGGCTCATGGTCCTGTCTGTCTCTGGAGACTGACTGTCCTGAGCGCAGTGGGTTGGCATGGGGTATTTGTCATCTTTGTCTTCAGGCAGGGGTTCTGAAACTCTGAGAAAGGCAAAAAGGAGTTCTGCCTGCTTTTCAGGGTGTGAATAGCCTCTTGGCTATGACCCAGCACCTGTGAAATGGTAAAAGTATGTTAACTGCCTGAAATTTGGGGTGATTTTTAGTTTTAAATGAGGTGGAGGTATTTGTATCCTAAGTGTAAGATAGGAGTAAGAGGGACCATGCTTTCTCTCCAGCAGCATGGGATGTTGCACTGGAAGGGTACTTTCTGCCATAAAGAGGGAAATAAATATGGTTTTTTGGAACAGAGAACTCGATTCCTTTAAAAGGCTGAAATGAATGCCCCTTAATCTATCTCCCATCTTATTTCTTGAATGAAGGGGCAGTAAAAATTTTCCTCATCTGCAAATAAACATAGCAAACCATGCGACTGGTAATGGACATGCGGCCTCTTGGGCGAACTGAAAGTGTCTGTGTGTAGCATCCATGGGGCCTGCAGCAGGAGTGCCCACCTCACCTGCTCAGTCTCCAGATAATCCTCAGATCCCAGAGCATCCAGCTGAAAAGCCTGCTCCCTGTGCAGGGGAGAGGCAAGAGTCTGGTCCTTGTCTCTGAAATACCATGCTGGCAATGGAGTAGGAGTCTGCCAGTTCTGCTGGGAGCAGGGGAAAGAGTGGGAGCGGGAAGGAGCACGGAAAAAAATACATAAAAAATTTTCTCAAGTATTTGGTTGCCAATCTTGACCACAGTCCTGGCTGGTGGTGGCAGCTGGAGGAATTGCTGGGTGGGAGCATTGGCTAGCTGAGTTTGCTCAGCCCCAGTGCCAGCCCATGCCAGACACTGCAACAGTTCCAGGGTTCGCTCCCCCACAGACAGCATGCGTGCAATGGGCAGGTCTCATGTAGATCCCTTGTGTGTCCACCCCAAAAAAGAAAGGAGTCAGTGTTGTGGAGGGACATCTCTGATACTCTTGACCATTCTGCCTATTGGCAGTGGAGTGGGGTGAAGGGCTGAGCGCTTCCCCAAGCTCTCCTGGCACAAGCTAGTTTTTTGCCTGATAAATTGTTTAGTGGCGTTTTGCAGAGTCTAATGCACAATATTTCTCCCAAGCACAGCATTTATTGCAGTGAAAAGTACTGAGGAGGGATGTAGTTATTATAAGAAATTGTTCACCCTTGCCTCTGCCACGTTTTGGGAGGGGAGCTGATTGCACAGGGAAACACTAATTGCATGAAAAATTGAACTGTTGGTAACAACAGGGTGATGGTAAACTTTGGAAGTGCCTTTTCAATGCCATCGAGCGTTAACTCTCATATAATGTTCTTTGAGTTTAGTAGTATTGAAATACAACTGCAGGGTGACCCATTGCTACTAGTGGGGCTCTGTGTGCAGCTCTAAGCCCATCTGGAAGGGTGATTTACTAGAGGCTTGGGCAATCTGGCAATTTAGGCTCTTTTTTACGATGTTTAGACTTCTACTTGTGTTATAAAGCACAGCCCAGGGTTTTTATGAGGATGTAGGTGCCTGCTGCACAAAATTTAGGTTATGGGCTGGGTGGTTTTTCCTCTTTGAGTGATTTTTAAATTTTAAAGGGCAGCTCTCGAATTAAAAAAAAAAAAAATCAAGTCTAGCAGCAGGCAGAAATATCCTATGCGGGATTTCAAAGGCATCACGTGTCTTGTGCATACCAGCAACCTTTTTTTAAGCCCTGTAGCCAAGTGGGTGAAGGAGCTTAGTGGTAACAGACCAAATTGAGTGGGATGGGAAGGGGGAGCAGATGAGCCCCATGTTTCTTCCTGTTTCCTGCGTCTCACAGCCTGCCCAAGCTGGGGCTGCCCCAGCCACTGGAGAACCTTCAGTCATTCCACCTGCATAGGTAAGACCTGAGAACTGAAGGAAATGACTCTTTTTGAGGAGCCTGAGGGTGCTGTGCAGTTAAACAAGCCAGCAAGGTCAGGGGCCTCCAGGGAGTTTTCCAGGGGTGAGTATATGGTGATGGAGCAAGGGTGAGGGTGGGTGGTGAGCTGAGATATGCAAAGTTGGAGAGACAATGCCACCAACACCAGGAAAGATGCATTTTCATAGGATCATAGAATATCCTGAGTTGGAAGGGACCCACTAGGATTGTCAAAGTTCAGCTCCTGGTCCTGGACAGAACAGCTTCAAGAATCACACCATGTACCTGAGAGCATTGTCTGAGTGCTTTTGAACTCTGTCAGATTTAGTGCTGTGACCACTTCCTAGGAAGCCTCTTCCAGTGCCCAGTCACCCTTTGGGTGAAAAAGCTTTTCCTAACATCTAGCCTAAACCTCCCTGTCACAGCTTCACTTTGTGTCCTGAGGACTCCCTGCGTCACAAGCGTGTGTTTCGGCAGGCAGCTCCTGGAGGCTGATCTAACCCCAAAGCTGACGTAAGCACATCCCTCTAGAGCTTCTTTGTTGGCTTCTCTCTACATCTGGAGGCAAGACTTGTCATGAAGTTGCCATACTTCTTTTTGAGGAGCAGAAAAAAAAATCTTTCCTAGGATGCCCTGGAAGACAGAGCCTGCGGGCACAAAGGTAGGGTGCTCCAATGTCTCTGGATATCCCTTTTCCCTTACTTTTTTTGACTTCTCTTACAAACAGACAGGCAACTTGCATAGGCCCATTATAGTTAGTCCTCCTCTTACCCGAGTCGTATCCCACTGTCAGCCTGTGGCCGGGAGGCATTAGGAGGCATTTTTTGTATTTTCTAAGATGCCATTTGGCAAACAAGACTAAAAATAATGAGCATTTACATTATGTGTTGGTAGCTAGGCATCCAGCAGTGTAATGTGGTAGGTTTATAGCTTCTGTTTATGCCAAGAGTCCTAAAAAATCGGTCAGCATCATTTGGGCCAGAAACAGTGTTTGCAGCCCTGCCTCTTTGTGTCCATGCCTTGTTCAGGTCATTCTTTCCTCATTCTTATCTGTGTGCTGTGATTTTTTTATTTTTAGCTATGTGTAAATGTAATTTTAGGGCATGTTTTTATGTCTCATTGATGTGATGAACCCTCGTGGGAATGATCTATAAAATTAAGTTAGTAGCTTTTCAACGCTTTTGTTTGTACTGAAATTGTCTTGCACAATGTGGTAGAGAACTAATTCATGTTGGTGACCTTCTACTTATGGTTCAAATAACCTGTCTAAGAGACATCCTGTTTCTGGAGGGTCCTGTTGCTTTAATTCCTGTTCAGATTGGTTTTGTCTTCTGTGGAACAGTGCTGCCAAAATTAAGTACTTAGAAATGCATTTTACCTCCAGATAAACGTTGCCGTTTGCATTTTCATTCCTAGTGAAGCTTTAGCAGACTGCTACTTTTGGCCTAATCATTTGTACATGTATAGGGATTTTTATTTTTTTTTAGTTTAAAAATGAATATTTTATTTTAAGCCCTTGGACCATCTTGCCCACATCCAGTGATGGATGTCTAATGAGATGACTTTTTGCCTCTGCTAAATGGTTATATTGTTTGCACTGATGTATGCTAAGACTTGATGCATTAAATCTTTGGTCATTAGCCGATGCCATTAGCAGAAAAGTCCAAATCACTTAGAGCTGGGACTTAAGACTTTTCATTAAAACCTGAATTTGCATGTTATTGGATAAATCTGTTAATACGGTTTAGCTGGACTCAGGGAAGTTATTTGAAAACTTTTTACAATGCGTGTGCAGGGTCAGTGGTGCCTGAGACACTAAAATTTGGAGAAAATGCCACTTCTGGTTCTTCCTTCATACCCTGTCTTGTGCTGAGCAACCCCTGCATCCATCCCCCCTGGCCCTGCCTGCCCCCACCACCCTTAATGCTGTGCACGCAGCCCCAGCTCTCACAACTGCACTTCAAGCTGGGCTCATGTCTGCTCCACTTCTGCTGGGAAATCCCTCCAAAGGAGCTAAAATCCCAGCAGCAGAGTCTCCTTGCTTCATGACAAAGTGTGGGCAGCCCTTCCTGCCACACTGGGGCCAGAGGGGGTTGGCATCAGTGCTGGTTTTCTCACAGGAGTCTTTATGCATCATCAGTGTTGTGGGGAACTGGGCTTGCCAGGAGCAAGGGCCAGTTGAGAGGAGTCATCTGTGTCACCAAATTCATCACGACTCCATCATTGCTCTGTTTCAATATTTCTTTCCTGTTTGTCCTCCATTTTTTAGAAGGGGGATGAGGCAGAAGCACTTCCAAAAACATGAGTCGTGTTGGGTAGCATGACCAGCACAGCGTGATCTCTGTTTTGATAGAATTAAGTAGTTGGTGCCCAGTAAACCTCTAAGTTGCAAACTTAGGCATGGTAAACAGAGGTTTTGAACACGTAAAGGTGTGGCAGGTGCTTGTACAGGTGTCAAGCCCTTGTCCTTATCTTCTGTATGACAGAGCTAAAATGACTTCCCCAATACATGTTGTACTTTGCATTTTCTTAATTGAGAACATTTCTATTCTGTGCAGCTTGAAAACTGCAGCTCAAAGAGAAGTTGACCCATTTCTCAGTTTTCTGGGCCTCTGATGGCCTTTGTTGTGACATGTAGTGTTGAATAAGCTGTAATATAGACTTAATGTAAATACATTTAAGAGAGGTCCTATTTCAAGCACTTTTGATCCACAGTGTGTGCAGTGCTGAAAGACATTTTCCTGTCACCAGGGTGCAGGATGAGTTTTTTTCTTGGTTTCAACCAGGAGCCTGGGTCCATATCCTGTGGGACTTGAGGAGGCCGATGAGGAAAAGTCATCCCATCCTGTGACGCACGATGTCTGCCATAACAGGAACGCTGGGCTTCAGAGGTTGTTGAACAACCCGCTTTCACACAAAACTTGTATGCTTATGTGTAGATCGTGTTTCCACTTGCCTGAGCGATTTCCCTGGCTTGAATATTGGACTGAAGCACATCTCTTTGCCTGTGAGAGAGGCACATTAAATTGTGAGTCTGAGTACTGTGGAGAAGATCCCAAAGTTGTTGTGAGCAAGGATCCTGATAACCTCGAGGCATGCAAAACAAGCTTGTGTCTTTGTCTTAACTCAGCAGACAGTTCTGGCGACAGAAACCAGAGCAGCTTTGTCCCCAGGGAAGAGCTGAAGATGGCACAAAAAGTGACACCAGGATGGACTGCAGCATCCTTCTGCCCACCCAGAACCCCTGGGGCTCTGTCACTTAACGTTCCTGCTGATGCCCCCTGGCAAACAGCTGGCCTGTGAGCACTGGTTCCTGCAGTGGCCTTCCTCTGGTGGCTTAGGACAATGGTCCTTATTGTCAAAGCAATTAATAAGTCAGACCTTTGTGACTGAGAGGCTCAAGCTTGGGCTTGTTAAAACATTGCTGGGCCTCTGTTCTCTTTAGCCAATAAAGAACAGAAGGGGCTCTGGACAGGTCAGGAAATAACGAGGAAAAACACCTTGCATCTAATGGGATTGCTTGTACATGACAAAGATGCACAAGGCAGAAGAGGGATGCTGCGTGGAGTAAAGGCCCATGTGGTGTGTCACCATCCAGAGTATTTGTAGTGCCAGCAGTCCTATTTACCAGGTTTTAAGGGTGTTTAGTGACCCCTGAGGTCGAGAGTGTGATTTGATGCTTCAGGTTCTCTTTTTAGGCTGTGGACTTCTTGAGGCTCATATTTACATCAGGAAAAGATGAACTGTTCAGGATGGGCAAAGTGAAAGGACCATCTTGCAGGAACCAAAGCTTAAAATGAGCATTCCTGGCAAATGTGAAGTGTTTGCTAGTAACTAATCTCTATCCAAGAGAACCCATTGCTGAGTTTGGAGAATGAAATGAAACACTGCAAAATATTTTAACAGGCAAAGTTTTCCCTGTGAGCATGTGGCTTTGCTGTCAATTTAATGCCCTATTGGTTGTATTTCTAAAACCAATGAGTTGTGTAAAACTAGGTGTAATCTCTATATATGTGCACTTGCAGTACAGAAATAGAAATGGGCTTGTCCTCCTCTAACTGGAGGCTTACAAGACCTGCCTGGCTCCCTGCATGGTTCACCAGCACTATAGGTCTCCTGACAGCCTTCTTGAGCAGGCAAGAACAAACAAATTAAGAAGTCACGGGAGAGAAAAAAATGGAGATAGCAGGGGATTTCTAATCAAGCTATTTTAATACTGGGTGTGCTTTAATCACTTACTTAATGGCAGTGCTTAATGAACACTTGAAATAAAGCATGTTTCTGTCAGAGATTCAACACCCATGTTTTTAAAGCTGTCTTGAGGGAACTCAAATGCTTATTACAACTTTTCAGAAAAACCTATCACAATTGTGCTATATTAATTTCCAAGATTGAAGGGAAAGGAGGAGGGGAAAAAGTTGGAAGAAGATAAGAATGTAGACAAGCCAGTAGTGTGTTGGTTTCTCACTAACTTTGCAATTCACCTGCATGTAGTTACTCACTGTAGTCCATCTAGATAGATACTTCTAGGATTTGTCAAATCACATTTGCGCTTTCGTTTACAACACTCCCCTGGCTGTTGCACTGAAGTTTTTATTGGACACTGACCCTTCAGGCTGCAGGCAGAGCAGTTTGCTCTAATTCCTCTTGCCTGTCCTTGTATGCTGCCTGCGTTTCCAGACATGACGCACTCTTTGCTTCAGGTGCTGATCTTTGTGCCCATGGGTTGTGACATGGCACCATTCCCTAGGAGGCTGCCTTTCCCATGCATTGCAGCCGGAATGCTGCTGGACTTCCCAAAAAAGGAAGGTGGTCTGGGCAACTGGAAAAAGGTCATAAACTTTTCATGCTCTCAAATAACCATGAGAAGCTCTAGCAAGGATCCTGGGTGCCTCCCTTCACCTGCTGGAGTGCTGGCAGCTTCTTCTCTCCATCCTCTGGGGTTCTCCTGGCATGCTGCAGCTCTGCGGTTTCCTCATGCAACATTTCCTGGGGAGAAGAGGGAAACTTTCAATGACTGACTTAAAGTAACTTTCTTGTTCTGCCGTTTTCTGACTTCCAGAACAAAGTGAAACTTAATTACATGGGAAAGAGCTGAAGTACAGTACGTGAGGAAAATGGGGACAAGGAGGACTTTTTTCTAACCTTGTTAAGCCATCAGTTTGACGCCCTGAAATGTGCAATTTTGATTTTAGTTTTGTTCTGAATAAGTGTTAGCAGTTGTAAAGCTGTAAAGTTTCACATCAGCATGGATGCAGCATTTTGCTTTACCTCTTTAAAATGGCAAGTCACTGGGGTGCCACCCCCACTGTTTGTAAGCATGAAAGGTCAATGAGATAAATGGCCTCCCATTGCCAGGTTGCAAAGCAGGGTTAAAAGACTGCACCTTATTTATTTGTCTTTTCATAAATCACAATATTCTTAGGCCCCCGTTTCCTTTGAGTGGTGTGTTCCTGTGGATGTGCTTTTCTGTCTCTGTTCCTTTTAGCTTCAGGTGAGGCTAAAACTAATGCTACAAGCCACCACTCCCATACCTACTCTGTCATTTTTCCAATGTACTGTCCAAGGATTGGAGAAGGTTTTAAAAAGTAAGCATAAAATTACCTCTGCCGTTAAGAGCCTAGAATGAAGTTGGCTCTGGACATTGTTTGCTCTAAAAAATGGTTTGGGGATGCGGGGAATAACCCGACCTGTCTTTATATTGACCTTGCTGCATCTTTGCAAAGTTGTCTATCAAAAGGGATTGTACAATATCTCCCAGGGAGCTGGCAAATTGTAATTGCAATTACTGCTGCTGTTGATGAGCTTGTTTCCTCTACTGGTAACTATTTTTGGTCAAAACACCTTATTGTTACCTCTTCTTATTCCATCACTGGTACCCCTGTGCTAAAGCTTGTGCATGATAAACCTGGACCTGTGCCTGGTTTTGACATTGCTCCAAAATGACATTCTTCTTCATCTTCCATTTTTATTGCAGCAACTGGTCAGCAAAGGCATAAATACAGAGTTAGTTTAGCCATTAAAATGCTGTTTGTATTTTGAGAGGACAGCTGAAACTGCTGTCTTCTGGATTTGCTAAATAACCTTCTGCCTAAGGATGATTTCAGGGCTTCAAAAACTAGAGTAGGCTAAAAAAGGGATGGATTTTTCTTGTCTCTTCAGATCAAGGTATCCTTAAATCCTCCTACAGCAAATGGACCACTTGATCCTTTTATTTGGAGGTATTGCTATAGCAGTAGTGGAAAGGTTTGGAGATGTTTTGGTGGTGGTGCTATTTGTTGTTGTGTTTCCCCCCTAAATTTAACATTTTCTGTCAAAAAGCTGAACCTGTGTTTTTTCAAATGACCCTCCCTTTCAAGAACGGGAGGGAATGCATGCATTTATTAATCTTTAAGTTTCTTTTTCTGTTTTGGTTTTTTTTTTCTATCAATTGACTTATTTTAGTCTGAATTAAGAAGACCACCTGGTTACAGTATCTGTAACCAATGCATAACTTGCTGACAGGGGAGGAAAAGTAGTCAAGCTGGGGGCTTTTTTTTTTTGCTTTTTAGAAGCAGCTTCGTGTTTAAAGAAGAGAGGAAAAACAAAACAAAAAACAATGCAGCACCTCTTTGGGTGTTGACCCAGGGATGCCTTAGGTCTCGTGTGCACAGGCTTGCTTGCCTCATGGTTCTCTGCAAAGCTCCCTGCCCATCTGCGACCTCCTTTGTAGATCCGTGTCCTTTGAAGGGTCATTAATTTAATATCTTTCTCTGTGCAGCAGCTGGAACAAATGGTCGCCCCAGCACCAGCAGGAGCTCCCAGCTGCCCGCCTCGCCCAGCACTGACCTACAGGCATTTTTGCCGTGGCTGTCTCAGGCTTTTTATAGTTTTTGGACACTTGTTGCATGTAGGATACCTTACAGGTGTGGGCCTTAGCTGAAGCATTAGCTAGCTCTTTGGAGAGGGCTTGTTATTTTCTCTAGTTCAACTTTTCTTCAGAAGCATTTCAAAAATGAGGGAAAACTTCCTGGATTCAGACTGAATTCGAGATGCAGCGTTTCACAATCAGCTCGCCAGAGATTAATTTGAACTGTCTCAAAGTGTGCTCCTCGGGAGAGAGGGCAGGCGCATATTTAAAGTAGTGAGGAACTCTGTGAGACCATGTGTGGCATTGCCAGTGCTGAGCACTTGCAGGAGTTACCCGGTCTCATGGCAGCAGCTGTGCCAGTGCCACAGCCAAGGGATTTCTCTCCTCCATCCTTGCCCGGCCCAAAATGTCTGAGTATGGTTCAAGCTTTATCACTTGCAGACTGTGATTGCTGTTTGCAAGGGAAATGTTTGCAGTTGTATTGACCTGGGTGATTGTTCCCACATTACTTCAACCCAGCAATAGCTTTAAACAGATGTCCGGTGCATGGCAAAGCTCATGCTGGGATAATGCCTACTGCTGGGTCAGGGTCTTCTTCCCTGCAAGTTCTTACCCTTTGCCTACAACATTTCATTAGGGATTTTAAGGGTTTTTTTCAGGTTAGTTATAAAATATAGTTATAAATATAAAATATAAAATAGTTAAAAAATATATTTGACCCTAAATGGCCAAATAATTTGGCTCCTGCTGTTTCTGATACATATATGCTCTCCCAGTCCTGTTGGTCTCCCTTCAGGGGATTGTCCCCTGCCTGCACTGCCTCATTTCAGCCTGAGAACATGCTTGGGAGAAATAAAAGACACCAACTGAGAAGGCCAAGCTGAGAAAAAGAGCTCTAGGGAGGGCTGGGAAAAGGCCATTTCCCAAAGGATGCTGGCATAGTCTGTGATGCAAGACTGTGCAATGGGACTGGAGCCCTGGTGGTCTCTGAGAAAGAGGCCACCAAGGTTTAGTCACTCAGGAGTGTCCCTCTGAGCTTAGTCCTCCTGTGGGGCACATCTGTGTGTCCCCAGGCCAAGAGGCATAGGTTATCCCTTTGCCATTAGCCTTTGGTGTTCATAACAGGTTATAACATATGCACGATAAGGTGCCCTAAACAGAAGGTCTTCAGGTTTGTAAACTACAGGTCCTTATTTTTAGTTATTTATTTTTTACAATTTGCAAATCTTGAGCTAGGCTGTATGTTCCATTTCCTTTACTTTCCAGATCATGTGAAGAGCTTAGGCACAGAGAAGGGAACTAAAATGGTGTGGTGTGGTAGTACACCATGTATGCCACATCAGAACTGTGTTAGGGACCGTTTCAGCAAATGTTCAGCTTCTTCAGATTGTCTTGGAAATGAGAATTGCATCCTCATCTACTTTACTGTGTTTTTAGAAGCTGCTTAGGTGCCAAGTAAGGTACCAACATACTGTGTTTTGGTGGGTGGATGAAGTATAATTTCTGTTCCGGAATACTGGACAACCTCATGTAGGACAGTGTGTAATTATGTGATTGTCTCATTGAAAGCATGTGGACTGATGGGGTTTTGCAGGAGAATATTTTCAGGCTGTGCTGAGTAGAAAAGGCACTCTGTGAATCATGCTTGTATTAGTTGTAAACATCACCGGCGTGCTGGGGAGAGCTGTGTGGTTGCAGGCTTGGTTAACAGCAAGCATGGAGGACTGAGTTCCCCCTGCACGAGGTCACATTGACCCAGATCGGGTCTTAGTCTCTTAAGTGTTTCTGCAGCTGTATGCACTGTCTTTGGAGGATTTGGGGAGACAATTGTAGGGATGGCATGTTTGTGGGAGGAGGAAGTCTGTGGGCAAAGACACTGAGATGCAGTAAAAGCATCAGTACAGTCCTGTACCTCAGTGTGAGATAAGATTTTGGCCATGTCTCTCAGCCCTGGAAAGCCTCTGGGGCAGCAGTGCCCACTGTGAGCAGTAGGTGGTGGAAGGGGCTTTGGCATCATCCCCAGTGCAAAGGGTGCAGGCCAGTGTCTGTGGAACTGGACTTATCCCTCACCCTGGCTTGGGGGTGGGAGGTTTGAGAGAGTGGTGAGAGAGGCATTAAGGTCTGCATAGGAGATCTTCGTCTCCTGCCCTCAACCCTTTATGTGAAGAGAGCTCAGATAACCCATCTGGATTGACTTGTAGGGCAGGTGCCATACCAGAACCAATTTAAGTCCACAAGGCTTTTGGAAAATACGTCATCAGGCCTTTCTGCCCCTGGTTCCATTGTGTGTGTGTTGCCCCGTGTGTTCTCCTGCTGTCAATCACCTTGGTGGGACCAGAGGGGACAGGGAGGCTCAGCCTGTGCCCACCAACCCCCTGTACAGTGGTACCCTGAGGTGCCCAGCAGGATTTAGCTGCCAGAGCTCCCTGGGTCTTCCCAAAGCCGTGTGGGGCAGGCAGGCTGGGAAGCTTTGGATTATTGCTATTATTTCTTGTTACAGTTTTTTGGTGTTTTTTTTTTTTTCCAGTTTCTGGCTCTGCAGACCTCCAAATGCTCTTAATGGAGATATGGCCTGTTTATATGTTAATTTTAAGCCCGCTGACAAGCGGTTTGCTTTTCTTCTGACTTCTCACGGTTCCTTTGCCCATTGAAAGCCGCTGCCATGGGCTTAGGGGATAAGGTGCTGCGAATTAGAAAATAAAATAAAATCTGCAGGATGCTGGAGAGTGAGGGGGTACAGGGATTGGCATGCTCAAAGTATAAATGAATGATTTCTGAAAGCAAGGAACCCTGATACCAGGGGCATGCATGACAATTATATCCAGTACAATACAAAATGTTAATTACTAAATTTTGAGAAATTAATGCTGATTAGCAGCTGTGTGTGTGTGACCTAAATACATCTATTGCTTGATCTTTATTCATAATATACAGTTTATTGTTGATAAAGTAATGGCTGAATTGTGGGCTGGCCCATGAGTCTCGTGCTAAAGACTGAGGCCCAATTTGTAAATCATCTGAAATTTGTTGGCGTCTGTTTTTGTGGAATTTATATGGATGGGGGAAGATGAATAGCAGTCTGAGCTATCCCCTTTACAACTCAACTCATAGATATTATTAAGAATTCATATTGCTTTTATTATTTGGTCACAAAAATGGACCTAATGCTTGTTGGCTTTAAAACACCTACTAACGCTGCTTTCTCTCTCCATCTTGCAAAATATAAGACAAGGCCAAAGCTTAAATTAAAATCCTCAGGTTCTTATCTCTTTCCCACAGGAAAGCAAATCTGTGTTGAAAACCGTAAAATTAAGAGGAGAGCAAGGATAGCATAATTTAGCAAAAATTCATGGCACCAGATTCTGAGCTATATGACTGGAGGGATAGGTCAGACATTAAGAAGATACTGCCTGCTAATGCAAGTTCCTTAAGGTGGTGCTCTGGAAACAAGGAAGGCGGAAAATACTGCACTGGTTCCTGTTTGCTCCCTTTCCTCTACTCCTCCCGGCCTTAACAATAAATTGAGTTGTCCATTTAATAAGCTGTCTGCTTCTAGAAGTCAAGAGAAATCATAGACTTGTGCATGGAGCTTTGTCCTAACATTTGTTTTGTGCTGGGATTTCAATAGTGAACTCAATTAAAATTAGTTTCATTGGCCTCTTAAATTATCTTTTTTCTTAATTCCTTATGTTTGACACACTGTCCTTGCTGAGTTTTGTTAGTGTGTATGTCTGAAGGACAGCTTTATTTTTAAAAAATTTTATTAAAATCCTGTTTGTTCCATAGTTGTTTGTGCTAAGGGGCAGCATAGAGTGGCAGGGTGCAAATGAGTGCCTGTTACATGCTGGCATCTTCACTATGGCTCACCCCACCATGGAAAGAGCAACTTGTGTTTCAAGTTAATTTGATGGAATTTCACTGGGACAGAGTTCCACTGTCTTGCAGCCTTATCTGAGAGTGTAATTTTGGGCAGCATCCTTCCATCATGCCAAGTGCCTTCTCCCCTTTGCCTGTGCAGGAAGTGCTGATGGGAAGTGTGTGTCTTGGCCTGTATGGACACCACCTTATGGCACCTGTGTCAGGACCCTCTTGGGTCTTTGTAGCACTTTGCCTCTTCTTTGGCACGATACAGCAAGAGGCCACTGCCAACCACTTATATATGAAATCAGGTTTTTAAGGGTCACTTCTTAGTTACCTCGTAGACAGACCTGAGAGGTTTCAACCAGAGTTTGTAAAACTGCAAGGGAAAAAACCTGCCATATCCTCTGGTAATGGCATGGGTTTGTCCCAGCCATGCTGTGCCACGGCTGTGCAGGTGAGCAACGGAGAGTGAAGTTGATGAAGCTCATGTTGCTCTTCCGGCTGGAAATATGGCAAACCTGCATTTAAAGCCCTTTTTTTGTTTTTAATGCTGTTCCTGTAATCACAGGGTTTCTTCAGCAGTGCTGCTGGCTGTGCCATCCTTTGCTCACAGCCCTTGGTGCACAGTGCCTACCTGCCCAGCATGTTGCTCCTCCTGCCCTGCAGCTCTCCATTTGCCATTTCTGCTCTGTGTCTCCCAAATGCCTTTCATCCTGCTCTTGGCTCCTACCCATTTCCCTGCCTTTCCTCAATATCTGCATCACGTCTTGGGTACTAGTGGTTTGAGGATGCTGCTTCTGGCAGCAAACCTGGTTTCCATCCACTAACCCCAATGTCATGTCTGTCCATCTGTTTTCCCTGCTTCCGTAATGCTAATGTTTAAAAATTGCATTTTGGAAATGTTTTGGGGGTTTTTTTTTCCAATGCAGAAGCCCCACCTTGCTAATTTAATTTAATTTTTGTTCTTCTCTTGCAGTCAAACAAGGTGCCCGTGGTACAGCCTTCTCATGCGGTTCACCCCCTCACCCCTCTTATCACCTACAGCGATGAGCACTTTTCCCCGGGGTCACACCCATCTCACATCCCCTCTGATGTCAGCTCCAAACAAGGTGAGCCCATCCTCTCCCAACACCATGAGGATGCAGAGTAGTCTCGGTAACCCCTGTGCTGCTGACAGAGCTTTATTTGTAATATTTTAGAGGGAGAGTTCCAGGTGCATATGCCTGCTTTCAGAGAGGGTAATTCTTCCAGGATGCTGATATTTAACTTGGCTGCTTAAATTTTTATGTTCTTTCTAATGTGATAATTTGGACTTGCTTTTCTCAAAGTCTTAAAATCTCAATAAACATCAGCCTGTCTTCACCCTCTCCAGTGGTGCCTGAGGCTTGCAGAATGCACATGCAGAAAGGGCAGTCATCCCTCACCTTCCTGAAAATGGGAGACAAATACTTCAGTAGTGGTGTTGTGGAAAACTTTTATTTTTCCCTTTCACTTAAAATTATATTTTGTGTCCTTGTATTCTGGTTGTCCATATTCTTCCATATGTCAGTTGGCATAACTGAAGCATTGCCCATAAAACTTTTGAGCCTGTGCAAGTTAAAGCTTTAAAAATATGACATTTTGTAACTTTCTTGTGCCGGCTGCCTTCTTCAGAAAGCATCTTTTCCGAGGTCTGAGTCACGGCTGCCAGTTTTCTGTACACCCCTAGGACTCCTTAAAGCAAACAAAAAAGCCTCCCAGATCCACATTTGGGAATGTCAGACCAGCCCTGCCCTGGGTCAGTCTGTGGACCCCCAGGGAAGTGCTGACAGTCTCTGCAGTGTCAAGCCCAGCCTGTGCCAAGAGCTCCTACCCAGTGCCCAGCAGAAACCAGTGGTTTCCTGGGAATGATGTGCTTGCTTGCATTGGGATGTGGGAGCTGAGGGGGAAGGTGCAAGGGGAAAACTGGCCATCGTGAGCACCTGAGGACAGGAGGCCTGCATGAGAGAGTGGGTGGCAAGGAGGAAAGGAGAGGGAGCAGATGGTTTACAAAGGCATTCACTGTATTCTGGATATTTGTGTGTGGGCATGAAGCCTCTAAGTGCCACGATTGGTCTGGAGGGTGCCTCTCCCTGCCCCTTTCTTGCAGACACTTGCATGTCCCATCATGTAGTGTGACACCTAGTTGGCAAGATCATAAAGCTCTGCTTTGCTTGGACACACATCCACATAACACAGTTGTCCCATTTATCTGAAGAGGTGTCCAGTCACCATTGTTCAGGGAGAGAGACTTCTTTTGTTCTGACTTTCTCTAAATGCTTAAGTTTTATTTTGGCTTTGCTATGCACATCATAATGTGGGCTACATGCAGAAAATACTATGACCTTGTGGCTCTGTGTGGTTTTTGCTGTTTGTTGGTTAGCTGTTTGTTTTTTTTTAGGGAGGGGGAATACAAAAGGCATTCTGCCTGGAAAGCCCAGCCTGTAAATACATGTATAATATCTTTTTCAGACTTGGAAGAAGCAAATGGAGACCTCCTGTCCTCATTTGTCTTCCTCCTTTGCATCAGTGCCCAGGAGAAGGATATTCACACTCATTCCTTGAAATCCCAGGGGTGCCACGCATTAAGAGAATGGGATTTCCACCTCTTGCTGAAGCTGGCTGTGACAGCTGGGGCACACCCTGCTGCTGCAGTTTGTGAGCTGAAGAGGTTTTTGGTTACTGCATGCTGGGTTGGCCCTCCTTTGCTCCATTTTTTTGCCTTTACTCTGGTTTATTTTTGTACTCCTGTACTGCAGACCCCAATTGAACAACATCTGATTTGTTGTTTCTGCTGTATGTTCTCTCTCTCTTCTGCCTCTTCTCTACACTGTCCCCTGTCCAGCATCCCACTGGTCACATCCTCATCCCTGAGCACAAGCCTGGTGAGGGGCTCTGCCAGGAGGCACAAAGCTCATGCTACTCGGGTGTTCCTGCCTGGGCTCTTGATCTCTTTGCTCAGCATCTGTCAAAGATGGGGATGGAAAATGCAGGCTGGAGACTACCGGTTTTGTCTGGGATGGTCTGCTTGATGTGTGTGGTCTTTCCATCCATACTCCCTGTTTTGGCGCCACTGGCATGTGGGAGCAGCCACAGTGAAGTAGCCCATGCAGTTGCTGCAAAGAGAGGATTTTTTTTTTTCCTCAGGTCCTCTGCCAAACGCCTCCAACCATTGTTTCTGTCTTTGCCTCCCACTGTGGGTCTGGAACAAGGCACTGCCCTGGCGCCCTAGCCCTGATGCCAGGGTGCCCTCCTCCCACTGAAATCCTCCAACGAGGGGGTCTGCAGGACCTTGCCCTCAGCACTGCTTCTTGCACCAGAGGCACTTTGGGATGGACACACAGCACCACCTTGCTAAAGGCAGTGACTTATTTTATTTATTTTTAATTTTATTATTTTCTTAACCCTCTCATGAGCAAGAACTTGCTTTGGAGAGCACTGGCTGTATGATAGCTGTGTGTGCTCCTGGGCATTAGGTAGCTGGTAGCCCACCGTAGCAGGCCAGAAGTTTTGGACTAGCAATAACATCTGTGCACTAGTTAAGAAAAAGCAATGTTGTCTCCATCGGTCAGAAATGCAGATTTTGGGAAAGGAGAGGCTCAGCTCCTTGAAGTGCAGAACGTGGTTTGTCAGGGTCAAGGTCGTGTCATCACTTGCAGGAGCATCAGTCGTCACCAGAGATGCGAGAGATGAGATTTGAGAGATGGATTTGTTTTTCACCTTCGTTGTTTTTTTTTTTTAAATCACTCAGAGTGTTCTCTCTCATGTAAAAATCCAGGGATATATAGTGTTTCCTGTCAGCTACCAGCTGTTTTACACCTTTGAAAAGACAACTGGACGGAAATTTGATCCTCATTCAGGTTGTGGTCCCAAGTCTGAAAATGTAGCTTTTTTTGAGATAATAACACCACCGGTATTGTTTTCTCTTTTTCGTGTAATCAGCCCTGAAAGATATACTTCAAATCTTGTAATTAAATTCAGAACATTTAAATACAAACTGGGGAGGGGAATAAATCGGTAGCATCAATCTATAAACTAAGTCTCAACGTAGCACACACTCAATCTTGGACCATTGGAGTGTCATCACATGAATATTTAATACCCTTTTAAAGCAACTGATTTAACACGTGAAGTAGACTTAACAATTCCTTCTTCACACCCTCTTCCCCAAACACATTTAAATAAACCAATGTCTTTGTGGCCTCTGCAACTGTAATTCCATGTCTCCCGGGGACACAAGGTTTAGGTGAAGAATGGAGACCACAGACTCTTTTGGGATGAGGATTAGCTTTAATCTTGAGGTGATTCTTGCAGTTGTAGGACTCTGTGTTCTGGGAAATGTGAGCTGATGGATCATTCCTGATGGGACTCTTATTTTTCCATGAAATACTACCAATGCAAAACAGATTGACCTTGGAGCCCACAGGAGTCAACTTGATGAAGAGCTTAGTTGGAGCTGGAGTGACAATTGGAAGCCAAATGAATCATATCAAGTGTGACCATTACAGGCCTGAAAATGATTCTTAATTAACCACTGATCCTCTGTGGTAACAAGTTTCCAAAATCTGTGAATCCATAAGGGAACTCGAGAAAATATAAAAGTAGCAATTTACCTAATCTAATAGCTCTGCTGTGCTACCTCGTTGACAATGCTTTATTTTCCTCTTGTTTCATGATGTGTTAGAAGAGGTCCTCAGAATTCAATCAGGTTTGGTGAAACCATTGAAGAGGGCAATATTGCCTAATGCATTTTACAGGAGGTCTAAACTTGCACAGGTCCTTCCTTACCCATACATTTATTTCTTCCTTCCACTTTGGTTTTCCGTTTTTTTCCCTTTGAATTGCAGTATTGTGTGCAAGTTAGTTATTATTTTAAAGGTGGCATGCACAGGCTTTTGCTTTTAATGCTAACCAAGAAGGTGGTTATTTCTTACCCAGAGCACTAATTCCATCGTAGTGTTGGCCGCATTAGCTGTGAACTGTAGGTCACATATGTAGTATTTGCAAGGGAAAGTTATTCATTCTTCTGTGCTCTTTAACAGGCATGTCCAGGCATCCTCCAGCTCCTGATCTCCCTACCTTCTATCCCTTGTCTCCAGGGGGGGTTGGACAGATAACACCACCTCTTGGCTGGTAAGATTTTTTAGCTTCTTTTCAGACAAAGGTTCATGTTCACACCATTCACTATTGTTGAATCAATTGCAGCATTTACAAAATAATAATGATGTCATTGCACGAAGAAGTTGCTACTTTATTTTAGTTGAAATTGAATCTGTTTTTTGAATGCATACAGAAATTGAAGTATATACTTTTCACTTTGAAGTCTATATTTCTTATGGCTCAGATTTGTGCCTCTTAGCATTTGGAAAGATAGCAGAAGAGAGTTCTCAAGGAATTAAATGTAAATTTTTGATAAACAAAATTGTAAATATTGAGGGAAGGGGAGGTAAGAAGGACCTTTGAAGTGTTTATGTGGGGGGGATATCTTGAAACTGCCCCAAATGGAGAACAAACTTTTATAGTCTGCTGCTTTCTACAGTTTCTGTGTGGAGAGAAGCCTCTGTCATTGGGAGATTTTGCTGCTCTTGCTAATACTACTGCTCTCAGGATCTCTTGCTACCACTCAAGGAGTGATATTCCTTTTGGAGGAAATGTGGTATTTTTGGAGTAATAGATTTGGCAGAGTGCTTCATGTCTGCTTGGAGTAGATATGTACTTGCCCTCTGTTCTGTTGGAGCAGGAAATAAGGAAACTCAGCAACAATTGCAGTGCTTTAGAATCTGTGTGATGAGTAGTCTGTGCCCACACAATGAGGGATGCAGATTTTTTGGGTTTTTAATGTCTCTATGGGAGGGAAACATGATCCAGATGACAACAAGCAAAGAAAGTAGAGAGCAGAAAATGCTCTATTGCTAGCATATCTTTCAGGAAGAGCCACTTGACTTTTTGAAATAAATTATTATCAGATATCAAACTAAAATATGGAAGTAACTAACTATTTATTTTTTTAATATTTTTTCCCCCCTCCTTCCAGTTTTGCTGCTAAGCTGACTCCTCGCCTCCACTGCCACTGAGCAGTTGTTGGCATGCGTTTTCCAGATGTGGTCAATCATTTTTTCTGAATGGTTTCTCAATGCAGAGGCTGGGGGGAGGGAAGAGGGAAAAGAGAAAGAAGAGGTACAAAATCCAATCTTACAAGACTCAGGGATGTGAGCATCAGCAGCACTCACCAACAGTGGGACATAGTGAGCTGTCCCTTATGCTACAGCTTCCAGCTGCTTGCTGTGAGATAGTGCCGTTGAGAATTCCTTCACCTTTTTTTTCCTTCCTCTCCCATTTGAGCACTGCTTATTTCCAGTAATGTACTCCAAGTATATGAAACCTTTTCCTTAATCTTACAAAGGCCACTATCCATTTTTTTCCCTCTGAAAGATGACTGGCCAGTCGGAAAGTAACTGAGTAGGACTGATGTGTGTGGTGGTCTTTTTGGCTAGTTCAGGTACTTGGGCTGGGTAGGTATTTGTTCACATTACCATAACATGCTACTTCAGGGTGTTCGTCATAGTCATGACTGAACCATTGTTAACTGAATGTAACAAAAATGTAGTGATGATGATAAAAACTAAAGGCCTTGAATGACAGACTGGTAACAAAGTATTCTGTATATGTGGGAGCATAAAGGAGGTGAAAACTTCACACGAGCTTCTCTTACTGGATGGCAAAGTTTGATCTTTGAGTAGTAAGATAGACTTGTGTTGCTGTGGGCTTTTAGGTGGTTGAGTTGGGTTTTTTTAATCAAATAAACTTCTTTGTTAGAAAAGCTGGCCATTTGTACCTCAATATAGCATATGCTAATGGAGAGAGTCCTAAGCTTTCCAAGACTTAATAAAACTGTTCAAAAGGCTTTCTAGCTTAATAATTCAGAGTCTGGTGTTCTTGCTCTGATCTACAGTAGATGTATTTGGAATAAGATGTGTTTTTCCTAAGACCTCGTTTAACAAATCTGATTCCAGTGGTATAAAACTAGGTTAGAGAAGGAGGGAGATAGAGGAGTCTGCATGTGCATATGTGTGCACTGGGGGAGGAAGGCTAGTTGTTTTGCTTTCCTTCCCAGTTGAAACTTAGGTTGAGAATCTTTCAATAGCAAGGGATAAAGTTTAAAGTGTTTAACTATTTGTTAGTTTTCTTAGGAGAACTCTTGAAAGTGTTAGCTCTTATTATTTATTTGTGAACAGTACTGAGTTCCCATCAAATGCTTGTAACTCTAGGGTAACTATCGAATACCATATCATATGATTGATGGGTTCCTTTCTTCTGTGACCTCAGGCAAGGTCAGCCTGTATATCCCATCTCGAGTGGATTCAGGCAGCCCTATCCATCCTCAATCTCAGTCGACCCTTCCATGTCCAGGTAGGTGTAGGAGGTGAATGACTGACTGGGGAGTAACTGCTGGCATTAGAGGGCAAGTTGCTCTTCTGCTTGTATCTTGATCTGCCTTTGCTTGCTTTTCAGTCAGCTAAAACTTTATGCATACATTTTTATTTAACTTATGTGTGTATATACAGTTTGCCTGGATCCCACACTGGTCTCATTGAGCATTTTCTTGTCAGTCTCTGAAGTATTGCAATGAGGAGCACCAGTGAATTGTCAATGATTAATTGAGCTATTTCATCTGAAATGAGTCATTAGATCGTTTCTGGATGCAACATATGGTGTGCATCCTTGGATTTTGCTCATGCCAGTATGCAACCAGGTGGTTTGTCCCTCTAGTCTGCGTTCTCTAGTTCCAATTTTAAAGTTGTTGATAATTAGTCTTGAATCATTTAGGTAATGCTCTGTGTGAAAACTTGCTCCCAAGTAGTTGTTTCATAACCCAAAGCCACTAATGGCAGGGGATACCAGCACATTGTATTTGTACTGGTGTGGAATCAGGCACTGTCTTTATGTCTAAGTGCGAGCAAGCAATGCTAATTGAGACTTGGCCCTGACACACTCCAGACCTCCTGTGCTCTGCTTTTGCATTCTAAAGACAGCTTCTGCATCCTGTGCTTGGTGTACACGAGGTTTGAATATACTATTCTTGGGTTTTATTGTGTGACCTTTAGAAGACACATCCTCTTGCACAGGGATTTAAGGCAGGCCACTTGATGAGTGGTGAGTCGTCTTGCCTCTTTTGTGTGGGCTCCTTTGGATTATCACTGTCCCTTCACTTCTTTACAGAGGAATGATAAGCATGTGCCTATTAGGGTGACTGGGAAGAAAATCCATTCTTTTTCCATGATAAAATGATTTGGTTACAGGGCTTTGTGTTTGCTTTATTTTGGTGGCATGAAGGAAAAGAGCAAGGGGACTAGGGAATGGTGAAAGGAGAGGCTGGATACCACTCCTTAACCATCACTCATTCAGCAAAACTTTGGAGCATGAGCTTGCTTTTGATGTTAATGGTACTTTCTACTAGTTTAAAATGAAGCATGCAGGTTTTCTGCTGCACTTGAGCTTGCAATGCTCAGCACCTTCTACATCTGTCTCAGCTATCCTTGAGAATGACCTGGCTTAGTAGGGTGGGATGATTCAGTTAGTGGTACTTCAGTTTTATTTTCCATTTTCCTTCTTGTATGAATGAAAGGAAGCTTTAATTAGTACAAAAGTATCTCCCTGCTCCCATCCTTTATCCAGGATGCAGGATTTTTAAAGTTTATTTTAAGCATTTGAGTGAAGAGTAGTGAGTTCAGGTGAAGTGATGTTAAAATCTTTTACCTTAAGTAAAGAGATTGCTTAAAGAGCCATCAGGGACTTCCTGAAAAGACTCTTCTTTTATTTTGTTTGTTTCTGCATGGCTGTTTCCTCCTGTGCATTGGCTGGTGGTGGATATTTTAAGATATTGGTGGAAAAATATTTTTTTGGTTAAGAAACGTGTATTTTTATTGCTAGCGCAACAGTACCAACATTAAATGTTTCTTATTTGCATTGCTAAAACTGTATGCCTGAAAGGTAAAAAAGTAATTTCTCTAAAACCAAACTGTTGACTGTTTTTCTTGAATAAACAGGCTACAATGCACAAATATTAGTCAAATATTTTTCATGCACTCTTTTAAGAGTTGTCTTCATTGCAAGCTCCATAGCGTTTGCGTTCTTGGGGCATTCTGCTGCTGTCACATGTGTTTGATGCCTGTCTTCAGTAGGGTTACAGACCTTGCTTTGTTTTCTCTTGTAGGTTTTCACATCATATGATTCCTGGTCCTCCAGGCCCTCACACAACTGGAATCCCTCACCCTGCTATTGTAACACCTCAAGTAAAACAAGAACATCTGCACAATGACAGTGAGCTAATGCATGTGTGAGTCTGCCTTTCTACACTAGCCCTTAATCTGTAAATGTTTGAGAACTAGCTCTACCTGAAGAAGAGTCAAGGATGTTAAAAAAAGAATGCTTTTCATGATCTCTTTGAATTTTAACTCTTCTCCTATAACTAAAACAGGAACTGTGGGCTCCTGTTTTGGAAGGGTAGTGAGATACGAAGACATTTTTCATTCCAGTCCAGCACTTTAAAGCTGTTGGCAACAGCCATCTTGATTCAGACATAATCATGGATCTGTCTACCTGTTGCTTGAGTGTGAACTCATGAACTTCTGCTGGAAAAGTTCACACCTGTAAAATTACTAGTAAAGAACAGCCTCACTGCAAAAGACCTAAGAAAGAAGCGATTAAGAAGTTATCCTCCTAACTGTGGCAGTGGTCTTTTAGGGTACTATGGATACCTTTTCAGAGAGAATTGAGACAAGTGATGAATTTGGAACAGATTCACCAGTCAAATGTTATTTGCTAGAGAATGGCAAGCTGAAATCCTCCCTGAATGTTAAACTAAGTCAATTCTCTGAAAAAATATGAAGGTGGATGGGACGTGACTACTGAAATTCTCATTCTTACTATTAAAGTACAACTGTAATCACAGGTTGGTAATTTTCCATTGGATCTTTTCAGGCTGAAGGTAAATTAATGGGTTTTTTCCTTCCTTTCCCTTTCCCCCACCACGTTTTAGGAAGCCTCAGCATGAACAGAGAAAAGAACAAGAGCCAAAAAGACCTCATATTAAGAAACCTCTGAATGCTTTCATGTTGTACATGAAAGAAATGAGAGCAAACGTTGTAGCAGAGTGTACTCTGAAAGAAAGTGCAGCTATCAACCAGATTCTTGGCAGAAGGGTATGTACAGGAGGGTTTGTGTGTACTCACGTGTGCTGCTAATTTGTGTGTTTCCCTTTAGTTGGGTGTGATGGCTCACTTTCTGCTTGAGGTGATAACTAATGTGCAACTATCAAATTAGCTATAGAAGATAAAACATGCAACTAAAAATAAAAGCAGTATCTTGATTTTCTTTTTTCAGCATTAGCAACATCATCTAATTGGTGTCTGTTCCACTCATGTTACGGTGTCAGCAGCTCAGGCGTGAAATATCCTCATTCACACATGGAAGGAGCATTCAAATCACCTTCTGGGTCTTCCTGTAGGCTGATGTCTGTCAGAGCAGGAAGGGATCATTCAAAGATCAACACTGAATGCCACTAAAGATGGAAGTCACAAGTGAATGCAACATGGTCCAATTGTAAAGTCATATAGGTTGGGAGGCACCTATGGAGGTCGTGTAGTCCAACAACTGCTCAAAGCAGGTCCAGTTACATCAGGTTGCTCAAGCACCTGTCCAGTCAAGTTTTGAATGTCTCTAAAGTCATTAGCTAGGTATTGATGATCCTAGTACATGTACCAGAGAGAGCTGAGAGCTGTTTGCTTCTGTGGCATTTTAGTCATGTTTTGTACTTTCCATGCTCAAAAAAACCCCTATGCAGGCCAATTCACAATTACAAACTTCATGTTCACTCTCAGTGTTATTCTTCCGAGGGAAGGCAGCTGAGGTAAATGCCTTAGGTTTTTGCAATTGACTCCCAGAAATGAGGAAAGGGGTGACTTTTGTATCAATTTGAGTTTGAGTGGGAATTATTCAAATTCCTGGTGAACACCTCTTCTCGACCACTGACCAAGGCATTATTGAAAGGCACTGCAACTCTCTGAAAATCCTGTGCTTTTAAGTGGGAAGTCAGTAAATGACCTTAACTGCTTCTTTTATGTTACAGTCTGAAGACTTCTCCCTCCAAACAGAGCAGAATTCTACTGGTACTTGTCCCGGTTCCTGCAGCCTTCTGCCTTCTGTTGTTCTTGTTACTTCCCCTTAAAGGACATCTTGGTGCTTGCCTTTTCCATGCTTTCATGCAAGTCTCTAGGATCTTGTTTTCATTCTCACTCCCTCAGTAATTGATCTTAGTCACTTAGTAAGTCAGCCTTGTTTTCTTGGCCTGAACAATGGCAGTGGTTTATTTATCTCCATTTTGGTAATGAATCAAGCCTCAGAGTTCCATTGCCTACTTTTTCTGCTGTTTATACTCCTCTTTTCAAGTTGCTTTCTCCATGAAAATACCTCAAATTCCACTTTTCTTGTGATGCAAACAATGCATGAGTAATCCATTATAATTGCTTTGGTATTGATTATTGTCAAGTGTTTTGTGTTCAGTGGTCACTGTTTGCCCTGTGCTATCCCAGAACAGGAAGCACCTCTGTTCTCAAGAGCTAACACTTCACATGCTGCTGGGCTCTCTGATGCCACACCACAGTGTTCACTACCTTCCAGTTTTTGAATGTGCATGTGAAGTTTGAGAGTTGCAAACAGGCTGAACTGCTGTGCTCTCAGTAACATCGAACTTGCCAAGTCAAGACAGACAAGCACTTTAGTTCACATCCCCTGACATGTAACAAAACAACATATTAAATCATACAAATGTGATCTGATCTGAAATCCTCTTCTATATATTATTCTTGCATGAGTGTCTTAATGATTTCATGTCTGCCTGGTTTGGTTTTTTTTTTTTTAATAACTTCTTCTACCCCTACTCCCTCCCATGCATGTTGTCAGAGTCAAACAAGAAGCCACATCTGCTGCAGCAGTGGAATCTGATTCTAAATAAAAGGCCTTTACTCTTTTTGATTCAGGTCTATGATAGATGTTTCAAGAAGAATAAAATTATTAGATACCAATGTAGCTGGTGCCTTTTCAAATGTGCAGGTGGTAAAGGTTTGGTTGGTTGGTTGGTTAGTTTTTGTTTGTTTGGGTTTTTTTTTTCCTTTTTGTGGGTGGGGGAGGGATTTGTTGGAGTTTTTTAGTACATAAAAGCAGGAAATTTATCCCTACTTGGCTACAAAGATGAACTTGTGTAGTTTGAAAGAGTGTAGCTCTGTGACTTCTGTATCTTAGAAACTTTTGCAGTTGCCATTTTCTATTCTTCTATTAGAACAAGAAGAAATGGTAAAGCAAGTACCTTGAAGCTCTGTACTTAGAGATTGTTCTTGGAACAGGAACCTAATGGTGTCCAGGAAGCCTTCTGTGTTGGCATTGAAAACTTAAGTCTAGCTGCTCCTTAAAACCAAGACAGCAGACCCTTCTGGAAGGCGAAGTTGCTGACCTTTAAAAGCAGCACAAACCCTGTTTGTTTTGTCAGGAGCTAGAGGATGGGTTTTGTCATTTTTTTGTTGAGGCTTGTTTGTGTGTGTTTGTTTGTTGTTGTTTTTAAGTAGTGTTGGGAGAGCATGGTTCTGTGAGCAGATTATTTGGTGAGCCCTCTTTCCATAAATGATTTTTGTCTTGCTCAAGGCACTTGGCAGTTGCAGAATTGACAGATGCCTGAAAGTTGGTTAATAAACACAGGTGCTTATAATTGCTAATGAATTTCATTTTTTGCAGTGGGGAAGGACTTAATCAAAGTCACTAAAACACTTGCTCATGTCACCTGTTGCTAGGTATGAGTTAATTCCTAATCTAATGCTATGTTTATTTTGTTTGCAGTGGCATGCTCTCTCTCGTGAAGAACAAGCAAAATATTATGAACTAGCTCGTAAAGAAAGGCAGCTACACATGCAGCTTTATCCAGGCTGGTCTGCAAGAGACAACTATGTAAGTCACTCACTTGAAGGCTCTTTTTTTTTAAATTAACTTTGCTTTCCTAACTTTTTTTTTTATTATTTCTTCTTTTCCTCTATGACTTGAGGAAAATTCTGGGTGAAGGGATGCTGAACATACATATAACATAAACCTTTTATTTGTTTGCACTTCAAGTATCCAGATAGATTTTGTTGTTGTTATTGTTGAGATGCTTCTTATGAAAGTCACAGTTGTTGATGGGAAAAAATTAACATGGAAAGTTTTTTCCTAAAGCAATGGCCATTACTGTCTGGATCTTATGTTCTACTGTACAGATGTGATTTTACCATCATTTTCTATTTGATCACTTGTTATCCATAAATCTTATTTAGACCTGAGAAAAAATGGGGTGTCTTGTTTTCAAGAGAACCAAAAGCCCAGGAGTTAATGCAGACTGAACTTTAGCTGGAAGTAATTTAAAATGGTCCATCTGTGAAATAAAGGCTACAAAATTTCTATGAGTAAACTTCATGGTAGACCCTGCTGTTATACCTTTTGATGAAGTGAGGAAGTTTTCCTACAGTTACTTTTGTTCAGTAATTAAATATCAAACCAGTGTTACTAAGACGTCACACAGCTTGCAGTTATACTGTTATACTAATATACTGTTGTTTTGCCACAGCCTACATATACACTAAGATACACTAGTGCCTACAATGAGGTGTCAGTGTAGTCATAGTGATGTTATGAAACTCAGAAGCTGCAATCCTGAGAGACTGATCATAACCTGAGATGTGAGCTCCTTTCTGTCCCTCCATTAGCTGTGGCATTACTTACTGTGATAGGAAGTGTACGTACTGTATCTGGCTCAGTTTTCCATCTGTATTAGGTGGACAGTTGTTTTTCTCTACTTCAGTGATGTCTTTGGACATTAAAGATTGAGGTACATAAACACGTGTTAACAACCTGCAGAAACTGGTGCAGAATGCATTGACACAGAAACTAAGTGATCACCTCTAAAGCAAATGCCTTGGTCTTACTGGTAGCCATGCCCAGTTTTGTAAGCACAGACACAACTGTAAGCCCTAGCAGCTTGTTTATGCCTGTTTTATACAGTCATCTTTTCTAGCCAAAAAAGCTGTCATGCCCTTATGCAGGTAGGGTTTACTTCCAGTAACCAGACCATGTCAACAGAGTTGTCTTGAAGTATAGCTGGCAACAAATGGGTCTTAGTGAGAGACCTTTTGGAAACAAGAGGATTTTGGTTGTCTTGAATTTACTTGCTGGAAAACCAAACCACTGTGGAGTCTTGTCAGCTCGTGCTTACTGGACATCAGCCTTCATGATTGCCCTGTGATATGTGGTCTTTGAGACTTTGAGAACCTGATGTGTTTTGCCACAGCCTACTGCCATACAGCACAAGCAATGGACTTGTAGTTTCTTAAACGCCTTGATAGACATTTGCAGTGTGTAAGGTGGCACGTATGATTTATCTCTTTGATGTGCTTCCAGCCTACATCCTGTGTGGAAGTATAGCTCTGACGTACTCCAGTCCTGTATGCTACAATGAAGAGCTTTGCTAGCTTCCTCTTTCATCCCTCCTCTGTGCCTCTCCAGGAATGCACACGATTTGCAGTGGTGGTGAGGCAGTAATCACGGTAGATCGGTTTTTCACTTACACCTTTTCAGATATACATCATCTCTTTTTTTTGTTTCTTCAGTTTTTCTAAATTAAGCAGTCAAAAAGTGAAATTGTATTAATTTAGCACAGGTATTACTGCAGTGTTTTGAGAGTTGGAAGTGGCTTAGGGGTGACTCTCCCCTAAGAAAGTTTCATATGGCTAAATTTCAAAGAACAGTACAAGTAAAAAACATATACTGTTTGATTTTAAATCTTCTATTTTGGTTTGCCTGGTTATTCAGGGGTTTAGAAATTTCAAGAAAATGTTAAACATTTTTATTCAACTGTTGAAATTATCTTTTTATTATGTTTTTATTACTGATACCAAAGTAGTCACACAAAGTTGTGTGTTAGACATGAGAAGCACACTGTTTTCACAACGTGATTGTGTCTGTGTGCACTGGAGTTGTCAGAAACTATCTCTGGGAATGCTGACAACTAGTTTTCAGCCCAGCCTTCTGTTCCTTCACTTCTGCTTATTTCATAGATAGATGTCAGATGAGCTTTCAGTATGTTTTAGCACTTGAAGTCAGCCTACTCTGAAGAATAAAACAAATTTTCCTCCCATGATTTTTCTGTGTTAACATCTGTACTAATGCACTTCCCTCCATAAAGGAGTATTGCCTTGGTGCCTAAGTGATAAAGCGTATCACTCTGAGTTCCCCAGAGCCCTTGAAATGTACTTTCCAAGTTCTAGTCTTGGTTCTGACTTTGGGAAGCATTGCCCAGCCCTGTTGCCAGTCTTGGGATAAATAAGGACAGGAGCTTAAGAGTCAGGCTGGTCCAGACTGTCAGAGCAGACTGGAAATGGCTTAAGTTCACTTTCCGTATTTTCACTGTAGCCTGTATTTGAAGCCCTTTATTTGCTGTCTGTCAGTGAGCACTGCAGTGGTTTGGGGTGGTTTCTCACATCACCTGCTGTCCATCTGTCACCTTGCAGAGCTAGCTGATGGAAAGATGTGTCCTGCCACCTCAACCCTTCCAGTCTGTGGCCACGGTGTGTGGTGGCATGTTCTGTGATGGGACATACATTGGCAGGTGCCAGCCATGCTGAGCTGGGGGCCTGAGGAGGAACAGTGGGCTGCAGCACTGCTCACAGCAACCGCACCAAGATTTGCCAGAGCAAATCTGGTAAAGCCTGTCTGAAGGCTTCTTTAACATATAAATGTTAATATTGATGTTAATGACAAAAAAGTCATACCACTTTTTTATTCAAACACACACAAAAAAGCTTTGACTGACAATACGGGGACTATAATGACAAGTCAGGTGGAGGAATATCAAAGTGGTAGTTAGGGTAAGGCAAGATGACTGGGGTTCAAAATTGTGGGTCTAAACTGACCTTTTGTTTCCTGAAAGAGTGTGTAAAGCAGGAGCTCTGGCCATTTCCATAGATGGGGGTGCAGGAGAAAACTGACTGTGTGGGTTGGTGCCATGAACACTCACTGGCACACTGGTGCCAGTGTGATCTCCAAGAAAGACAGCTTGGAAAGACAGGTGTCCATTTGTGTCCTGCACCTTGGGCACGTTCAGGGTGCTGTGCTGTACAGCAGTCTGCTACTTGGTTATCGCACAGTGCGCTCTCTGGGCACAGCCATACAAGACTTGGCTTTCTTTAAGGTACAAGTGTTATCAGAACAGTTTTAGTTGGCTGGTTTGCACCCTGGGGACAAGTCATGGTCGGCCTATGTACTTTCAACACCCTGTCTGCTGTTACCACGTATGACAGTGTAAGTATCTGAATGTGTGAAGAGTTCTTGTAAGAGCCATAAATTACGATATCAACATACATGTCATCAGATTATTAAGCGTGAGAAGTCTTTTAGATGCTTGCGGCTGCCAGTGTTAGTTGAAAAACTGCCAGAAATTGTAATTCCATGTGGATATAAAAATATGTATTGCTGATGTGCATATTTCTCCATAGATGCTGAGAGCAAGCTTTGTTACCATTGAACCAGTTTGGAAGCAGGATAGAAAAGGTTTTAGCTACCCTGAAAATAATTGGGTTTTTTTCCTAACCACTTTCGCAGTGTCGAGATGACTTTTGCTTCTACGCTGTGAGGTAAGCAACAAAAAAGAGTTCTGTGCATGTAACGGTATGGTAAAATTTCCTATTTTTCAGGGGAAGAAAAAGAAGAGGAAGAGAGAAAAGTTGCAGGAATCAGCATCAGGTAGGCCATGACCAGCTTTTACTTACCATTTACCTCAGGGATATTTTAGATACCAGGGCTTGCGCTATTTAATTTTACATGCTTTTCTCTAACACTTGCTTCTGATGGATGTTTTAAAATACTTCACTTTGAATGCAAGCTTGTGAAAATGCACACAGTATGTGCCTCCTTTCCCTTACACCCTTCCAAGCAGCAGTCCTGACGGCATCAACATCTTGGGCTGAACTTATGCATTGCTGCAATCACTGTCCTGCATTACCTTTGCTTTTCTCCTCAGTCAATGTTATATCATCCTTAAATTCAATTATGTCTCAAATACTGTGTGGGATTATTTGACACTGGAAACTTTACACTGACCTTCTTGTAGCCACTGTATATTTTTTCACTGTATTATACATTTCTGTGTACACTAACAGCTGCCTAGGAGGTTGGCTAAAAGCATCAGTGAGGTCTCCTCTTTGCCTGTAAAATTTATATAAGAAACACCCTGTTTTCCCCAACAAAAATGGCTGGTATAAGAACCATAAAAAAACCAAACAACAAAACCAAAAACACACCAAAAAAATTCATGTAACACTGTAGCAAACAAACTTATTTGGAATGTGCAAAAACTCTGTAACAGAAATTTGTTAAAGAAAAACAATCTTCTACAGGTACAGGCCCCAGAATGACAGCTGCCTACATCTGAAGCATGGTAAGAACATCTCTAAAGCTTTCCTGCTGATAAAACTGAATTGTACAATAAGCTTTCTTATAAATTTTATGCAATAATACGAATATAGCAAAAATTGCAGAAGTATCATATCCCAAAGCTAATGTTACTTTGATTACTGATGGTTTTTATACCGGCTATCTATTAGGTGTTCACCATTCCACTGCTTAACCGTAATATTTTCAAATTGACCATACCTCACTGACTGGCTGCAAGTCTGCCTGTGAAGCACAGGGATGGGTTTATTAAGCAGTGCAAACCCTCCCAGCCAGCAGACTGTCACAGTTCATAAGAGCAGGTTAGATGCTGGCCTTGGAGTACATTTTATGTGCTGACATCTAAAAGATGCTGGCTGTCTGGGTACACTTTTTAAAACCAGTTTATTCACTTGTATACTAACCAAATATCTGCAGAAAAAAATGGGACTATATTTCAATACTGTCAAGAATTTCTCCCTCAACTGTACAGCGGTATTTCATGTGTGGTGCAGGTTGAGTTTTTTTGTGGTTATTGTATTACCAGCATGTGTTTTGTCTCTTCATATCATATCATCTGCACGGAGGGTGGAATGACTAGTGATTACACATAGGCAGTAACTCCATCTAGTCCATGTGTGAGTGCACATATTACCACAGTGGTCTTCATTTCTCAATGTTTTTGTTGGAAGGCTCATCCTTCTCTTTCTCTTGGTGTGATATGTTTCCTAGTAGGAATGACATTCATTTGACATAATAGTTGCTTCTACACTGTCCAATTAACCCAGACTGCTCTTCGGAGATCTCAGAGAATTCCAGGAATCATGCAAAAAAAAACCCACTTTCTAAATTCACCTATGCACTTTGTTAGAAATGTGCTTTCTGTCCTCTCTTGCTCTGCCTTGTTTGGCCACATGATCCTTGTGGCACTCAGAGTGGTCAGCAAAGCAGGTTCCTCTTGGCCCTCTGCTCTGCTTGGACTTTCAGCCAAGTTCAGTTTCCTCTGTGCAGTGTGTCAGTCATTAGTCAGCAGTTATGTGTCTGAAGTTATGTCATTATGCTGGTTAGTCTAAACTTGGTTAGGTTAAGAGTTTGGGTTTGGAGTTTTTTTAAGCTGAAGTGAAAAGGCAATATGTGTGCTCTTTTTTTCTTCCCAATAAAGAGAAGTTTTTGAGGCAAGCAGACAGTCTTGCCTATTGCAATATGCAATTTATAACACAGAGTATGAGAACAGTAGTATCTTCTGCCATGAAAGGGGGAGTGTGCTGTTGACTCCATATATGCACAGGAAGGCAGCCTCACTAAATGTTGTGTGCTGAGTGAATGTGTGAGATGTGTAGATGTGCTCTTGCTGGAAGTAAATGCACAGAATGATTTAGGGAACCCGAATCAGCCAGACTTCAAAGTAAACTTCTGAAGGTTAAGACTCTTGCCCTCTGCAAGCCTAATCCAAAGAATGTTTTGCCCACAAGCGTAATACCTTACCAGGCCCACAGCAGAACTGTTGTAGTCTCTACTGGATGGAGATAATAAGTTTGGGAATAGCTTTCTTACTTGTGTGGATGGTGCAAGGAAGAGGGGAAAGGAGGGTGGGAGGTCTGGGAAGGAGACAAGCATTCTGTTATCTGAGAAGAATCAGAAATGAGTAGGTGGCAAGACCAAAGAAAGAATCTCAAGATCAGCACAAAGGAGATCAGCCAGGGCTGTAATTACAGTGATGTAAGTGAGAAGGATGAAATGGTGGGAGGGTTGTGAGGTGGGATGTTCAGAGGAAAAGTAACGGAAGAGACATGCAAACAGAAATGATTTAGGATACTGTGAAAGTTTTGGGTGTGGGTTTGTTTTTTTTTCCATGAACACTTCAGCATGTAACTGAGTTTTAAGGTGGACCTCTAACCTGCTTTTTGCCTTGAACATGATTTGAGTGGTGAAGTCAAGGAGGTAGCATTAAGTTGCCCCTTTTCAACCAAGAGTGGAATACAACCTGATAATGCTAAAAATAAATTTAGGTGAGGCCAGGAGGGAAGGGGAAATGAGGAAAGATAAATTAAAGACAATGTAGAGATGACCTGTTAAGCACGTTTCTGAAAGGTGAGTGTTTTCTTTTTTCTAAAAGACCAACATTCTAGAAGATTTGTAAATAGGAGCGATTCTGTGTTGGAAGTGGAGATTCCTAATTTCCTATTCAGTTTGACTTTTGGAAGGTAAAAAAAGGTGATTTTTAGCATCTCATGAACATTCTGAAATCAGCAAGGAAATAGAAGGGTACTAACAAAAATTCCTTCTGATCGTTCTGCAACATGGAAATAATTAACTTCTTATGACTTGCTCTGTGTGATAATTGTAAAAGGCACATCATTCGACATATGGCAGGATGCAGTTGGAAAACTACGTAGTTTAACTTTGTTTTTTGGCATATCTTCAAGGGCTAAACAGAGTGATAGGGAAGCTTAATAGATATTCAAAACCTGTGAGAAGTATATTTGTGGCTTGCAAAATTCCATGGCAATTAGCATTTACATTAGCAAAGCTTCCAAAAATAAGAAAACTTGATTAATACTGATTTATAATCAGAAGTACTTAAAAGGATCAGATTAAGACTGTTTAACTTTAAACAATTAATTATCTTAACATTTCAAACCTCCTACATGAAAATTGGAGCCAAATTTTGGTGCAGAAGTGATTTTTGGTTAGTGTTGTAACAATTCATGACTGGGTTATGTTGTCCTTATTACTTAGAAATAAAATGGAGTGAGACTGTGAAGGCAGACTATAAAGTGGACCAATATACAGCCAGAATACTGTGGAAAGGAAGGATCTGTGATCATGGCTGACCACAGGTTTCTGGCCAGCATTCTAGAAAGGAGATGGTGAAAAAAGATGAAAAGAGGATGTGGTACCTTGTTTTCTGAGGCGTGTGTTTTCAAACCTGGCTTGTCCAGTGCTCTTGAAATTGCTGCTGGACTAGTTGAAATTGAAACAAATGCTCCAACCCTTTCCATAGCTCTTAACTGCTCAGAAGCTTTAAACAGAGCCTGGAGCACTTGCACAGGAATTAGTGTGTGTGAGAATTTGTGTGGTGATGGTGGTACAGAGACATGACCTTATTGGCTTTAAAAATAGTTTCCTCTGTGACCCACGTTTCAGTATTCCCTGTTTTGCCTATGAATAATGGCCTTCAGCACAGGCAAGAGGGATAGAATGAAGAGAAGAAAATTGTCTGGATTGAAACATTTATATTATTTCAGATAGGCACAGAAATTTCCAAGGAAAAGGAATATAGCCCTCAGACAGATCATAGAATCAAAGAATGGTTTGGGTTGGAAGGAACCTTAAAGATCATCTAGTTTCAACTCCTCTGCCATGTGTAGGGCCACCTTCCGGTAGACTAGGTTGCTCAAAGCCTCATCCAACCTGGCCCTGAACACTTCCAGGGCTATGGGGCAGCCCCAGGTTCCTGAGCAACCTGTGCCAGTGCTTCACAACTCTCATAGTAAAGTTTTTTCCTAATATCCAATCTAAATCGACCAGTTGAAAGCCATTCCCCCTTGTCCTATCACTACATGTCCTTCTCCAGATTTCCAGTAGGCCCTCCTTAGGTACTGCAAGGCTGTTCTAAGGTCTCATTGGAACCTTCTCCAGGCTGAACAATCCCAACTTTCTCAGCCTGTCTTCACAGATAAGGTGCTCCAGCCCTCTAAGCGTCTTTGTGGCCTGATCTGGACTCACTCCAACAGGTCCTTTCTTATGTTGGAAGCCCCAGAGCTGGGTGCAGTACTCCAGGTGGGGTCTCACCAGAGTAGAGTAGAGAGGAAGAATCACATCACTTGACCTGCTGGTCACACCTCACATCACTTGAATCACATCACTTGACCTGCTTTTGATGCAGCCCAGGACACGGTTGGCCTTGTGGGCTTCAAGTGTACATTGTTGGGTCATGTCCACCTTCTTATCCACCAACACCCACAAGTCCTTCACCTAAGGGCTGGTCTCAATCCATTCTCCATTCAGCCTGTGTTTGTGCTTGGGTTGCCCTAACTCAGGTGCAGGACCTTGGCACTTGTCCTTGTTGACCTTCATGAGGTTTGCACAGGCTCACCTCTTAAACCTGTCAAGGTACCTCTGGCTGGCATCCCATCCCTCCTGTGTGTCCCCTCTTGCAACTTAATTCTGACCTGATATCTATCTTGCCAGGGTGAAAGGCAGAAAACCTCCTTTCTTTCAGGCTCTTTGACATCAAGGAAAACATCAGTAGAGCAAACCCGACAGAGAAGGCACCACCGTTGAGGTGGCAGGTACAGAGGGGCACTGACACCTGCTGGGAAAGGTGTGGCAGAGCAGACCCGGGTCCCTGTTTCCCTTTACTAACCTGGCGGAGGTCTCTCATGAAGTGCAGGAGGGAAGGAAGGAAGCATATAAAAGCTATTTTGGCTGTGATCAGAGCTCATGGGAGGGGTAAGGGTAGGTGAAGATAAGGGCAAAGCATAGGTTTTATAAATAAAAACCTGCAGAATACTTCCATATAGACCACCGGCATGGATATGGGATTAGAGAAACAAGAAAAACTTTAAGTATTTTTGCAAAATAGGGGTGTAGTATGGTGAGCTATGAAGCTGATTTTCAGCATTTCATGTTTTAAGCTGACACTGACAAATGGAAAAAATAGGTAATTCAGCAGTCAAATGTCTAATATCTGTTTGTCAGAGATGCTCAAGTTGCAGATGCTACTGAGAAACCAGAGATGCCTAATAAAGTTTGAACCCAGCCACATCTACAAGTGATTAAAAAAATCCATATTGTTTCACTTCTGAAGTGTTAGCGGTAGGCAGCCTGGGCTAGAATGAAGGAGCAGTGGGACAACTATTGTTCTAACTCTTCCTGTGGGATAGGGTGGGGACAGGGAGTTGACGGCTGGTGCACCATTCTTTTCTGGATAAAAATGGTGAATTTGGTGAATTTAGGAAACTCACCACCAGACTGAGAGTTCTGAGGTCATGAGAAAAACTCATGTTTATGAAACAAAGTATTTCAATAAATAAAACGTAGGATTTTGAAATGTGGTTTCACTTCCATTTGGAAGAAAACCTCAGGATTTTACTGTTCTTCTCAGGTCTGTATTGCATTTTTATCTTTTTAATGAAATTACGTGAAAAAGTTCAAAATGAGGAATTGATACTATATTCCTGAACAGCTAGAAAGCAAGTTGTTATGACACTGTCAAAGTCTTTCCCACTGGTTTCTGGAGACTAAACTTGGGTGAAATCTGTCTTCTAATTTCAACAAAATTGTATTCAAATGCAATTCTGTCCACGTTTAGCAAACCTTAGCACACCCTAGCACTGAATTTTGTTTACATCTGCCTCTGATTTTAGAGATTATAATTGGATTGAAGTGGTCTTCTGATATACATGAATGCAAAACCAGCCATCCTGAAGACAAAACCAACCAAAAGAACACAAAAAACCCCAAAGAGCTTTAAGTGTGATGTTGCAAAAGTTACTGCTGATAGAGCAAACCTTCTCATACCAGTTAGTTCCTTTATCCTCTACTTTAAGACTTTTTATGCAAGCCATCTTTTAAATCTGTGACCTGCCTGTTGAGCTTGTACCATATAAACAAGTGTTTAAAATTTGAAAGCTTGCAAATTGGAAAGATGTACAAAGAAGGAAGGTCACAGCAGAGCCAGCTGATGGAGCACTGCTGTCTGGTCAGTTAAACATGAGCCTGGCAGTCAGCGAGACACTACTGGCTTTAGTCAGAGCTTCCAGGACGCCAGCTTTTGACTCCTCCTTCCAATAGCAGGAGCAAATGTTGGAAGCATTTGTGCATTGAGGGTGTCATTGATACTGGGGTGTATGTAGTGTGTGAGCAGGGTTAGATGCAACTGAGGGAAGTGGTACCAGTGACCATCTCTGAATTAGTGTTCTTGCCACAGGCATCAGTAGAGTGGGATCAGGGGTTAAGAGAACTAAGGAGGCTTTGCTGAGCAGAGAGACATAATTTCTGAAGTTGCTTCCTCATTAATACTAAGTTGCATCACAGTTAAACTCGGGAGTTATGAGAGCCTTCTCTCCTTCATCTCAGGGATACCTGACATTGCACGAGGTAAAATGTTGTTGCCAAAATAATTGCAGGGAATTATTTTTATGGTATCAAGGCAAATGCACACAGTAGATGAGACTACATTTTGAGGAATGGTTGAGTTTCTTCCCATAAGCGTGTGTTTTGAAATATACAACAAGAAGCTTAGAGATTTTCTGCTGAGATGACTTAATTGCATCAAAGTGAAGTTGATGTGTTTGAATTCTGTAGTGGTTTCTATGTACTGCTGTCTTTCACTGGTAGTGTTGCTGTGTGGATGCCTGTGTGTAGAAGAAGCTCAAGAAGATATTCAGGTTACATCTGACTTGCCTTTTGTTTCATGAGAGTTAGTATTTAAATTATTTCATGTATTAGAAGATTTAACTGTTGAGATTGTCTTTCAAACTACATTTTAAGTCCTAACTTATGTTTAATTGTGGCAAAAAAGATGATCTATAAAGGAAACTTTACCTGTGTTCTTTCTCCTGAAAGAATTTTCACTTACTGCTTTACCAATACCTCTTGTCTTCTGTTACAGCAGGTGAAAACTGAAGTAGCAATTTCAGTGCCCCTAGAACTCAGTCTATAAAAGAAATAATTTAAAAAATAGTCTTCTGGATATTTATTATATGCCATAAAGATACAGAGGGGACAAGCCTATTTCTTTCTTCCTCTTCCTCATCTTTAGTATATTACTCCTCTTTAAGAAGCTGCTAGAGACAGCTGTCTAGAGGCAATCTGGTTTTCATTACAAACATGGAGCCTCTCTCCCCTCCCATCCCCAACAGGAAAAACATGTCCTGGGTCTTCCAGTAGGATAATTTTGAAGATTGTAGCTCAGTGATAGGGCTTGTAGTTTTGTGCTGCCTACACCAGGGGCCTTTGATAAGAGCCACACCTGCTTGGCATCACTGCCGTCAGCTGCACAAGGCAGGAACCCTAAAATATCTGGGTGTTTTTGATGCTGACACTGATCTGCTCTGGAAGAGGTCTCTGACTTGTGGAGGCAGGGGGAGGAATATTCCTGCTGCTCACCTAGTGCATCTGGCTTAGGTCAAACTAAGAGGACAGGAGTTAGGACTCCACATTCCACCTGTAGTTAGTGGAGAGGTATTTTCAGATGTAGTTACTTAAGGGCATTTAAACCAGCAGTGAATAATTTGCTGCTGGAGTTTTCATTCAGTTACCACAAGGTTATTAAGGCTGGGCAAGGCTAGCAGTAGCAAGGTGGATGAGGGGTTGGACAGGCCAAGAAAAACTTAATACTGACATGGTTTCAAGATGGCAGCATCTGTTACAGTTTTAGGGTACAATTTAGTGTCATTTCTTTCCCAACAAGGCAGCTTAAAAAGTTCCCCTCTGCTGCCTGCTGGTATCCATCTCTTGCAGAGAGGTTTTCCTGTCTCCTGTAGGTTTCTCCATCCATGTTCTGTAACAGTTTGTAGGACCCTGCAGCAACTCGGATTACTAAAATGACTGAGGTTTTGTTGGGAGGTGCTTTTTTTGTTTAGAAACAACAAAGGTTGTGGAGTGTTTGTTTTTGTTTGCCTAGAACATTGCAGGGATCTGGTTTGGGCTAAACCCACAAACCATGGCACAGCTGGGCAGGAAGAGGAGCAGACTGCTGCAGCACTGGCGTCTATCTGCTTGCGCCTGGAACCCTCTTCAGCTGTGCTGTTAAAGACAAGACAGAGGGACTTCACAAACAGCATGAACCTCTCTGATAAATAATGACCTGGTTTTGTATACACAATTTTCTGGAGTATTGAACAAACCCTGGCAGTAAACTGAATATGTTCATTTTGGACTTAAAAAGAAAATTACAGTTCCAGCTTCTGGGTCCCTGAGTTTACCATGTTGTTTGAAGTACTGGATTAAAAGCCAGGTTTGGAGGTGAACTTTTTCTTTTCGATACATATAACTGCTGTTATATGTAGTCTTGTCTCTTCTTACAACTGTATGAAAACAACCCAGAGTGAGGAATCATGTGGAAAAAAAGCACCTCATTTAAAATATTTACTTTCTCTTGCTCTCTGTGAAAGCTTAGCTATCTCTTTTACTCTGTACTTATTCTTGTACTGACCCAAACACTTTTGACTTTCTTGCATAACCCTTTCTGATTAGCATAACCTGGATGAAGCTGGCTAATCCTCTCCCTTGTTGTAGAAAAACTGAGACGAGTTAAAAGACTAGAGAAGGAGCACAGGACCTTTGTGGACAAACCCTTCAATCCAGCTCATTCTAAAGTATGGGAGGGACTTCTGATCCTCTTGTGATGCTTTTGCCCTCAGCCATTGAGCCTAGGCTTGCTAGGAGACTTTAGTTTTACTGTAGCAATTCCCGACTTACAGTTTTATCACTTCAGGAGTAAGGCTTTTCTTTTTACACTGTATTATCCTTGAATATTATTTCTGTTTCTTTCTCGAGGTGGTTTTGGTTTTTTTTTCTTTTTCCTCTTTCCTCCTGCAGTCAGTCAGATGTACACTGCAAATGGCACAGACAGTGCCTCCTATTGTGGCTCAGGCTCAAGACTTCACATATGTAAAATGTGACTTGCAGCACTTTCTTTGAAGCCTAACCACAGCCAGGGAGCTGTAATTGCAGTCTTTGATTTGTGCCGACTTCACTTGTGGATTGGGCTTTGCTAGGGCATGCCTTGCTTGGCGAGACTTCAGCTGCAGCCCCCCAGTGAAGCCTTAGATGTGGGAAGTCTTCAGTCTCCTTAGCACATGCCTGTGGTTTCTTGAAAAGAATCCTGATTTGACCTGTTTTATATCTGTAAGGCAACGCCATCATCACTCATATTTTTTAGGTATTATTTGGTTTATCAGCAGTAGAAGCAATTTCCAGTGTGTAGCCTTAATGTGCAGCTGGGTAAAGGCTGGGTTCTAGATGCTGTTTTCAGGATAGCTACTGTGTAATTTGCTGTACTGCAGTTATTCCCTTGGAAATAAAAATATGCAGGGCTTCAGTGTCCCCCCTCCAGAATCATAGTGGTGTCTGCAGCCTCTCTGGCAGAGCAGGGCATGGTTAGGTGCTCTGGAGAGGAGGCAGGCACTGCAAAAGCTGTCTCTGGATGGAGAAAGAAGTGATGGCTGCTGTTTGAAAAAGCTGAGGGCCAGAGCAAGGCCACGGTCGTTATTTTAACCTCCTGACTTCAAAGACAGCTTGCTGGTAAGGAAAGGGGGGAGGAGGCAGGGAACCATCTCAACAGAAGAGCATTTCATTTCCTTCAGTGAAGTAGACATTCCTGGCTGCTAATGGGGAGTAGCTCTGAATCACAGCACTTGTATCAGACTGCTGTGAACTACTGGCCTGGCGCCTCAAGGCCATTCCTCAACAGGAAGCTGAATGTTTTCATGTAAGACTGAGAGGAAAACCTTCCCAGGAAGAGCAACCTGGACCAAACCTTTGAAAATCCAGGATGAAAAGGCACAAAATAAATATAAAGCTGCAGGGTGCTCTCCCCAGTGTTTCTCTGCTGTTTGCTTGGCCTCTCTTTCGTGCTCCTTGGAAAGGTAGAGCCCTTCGTAGCTCTTTGATCCGCACGTGTTACAGAGCACTGTGCTACTTTATAAAATATAAAAAAAAAAAAGGCAGGAAGCTCAGAAGGCTTTTTTTAGTTGGGACATGGGCTGGTTTTATGAGGAAATAGGAACTGAATTAGTCAATACAGACCACCTCTGTTGAAACCGCTGGTTTGCCAGTGGACTTTTAGCTGTGCTGTTTAAGAGGCCTCAGTGGCTTTAAAAGTCCTTTTGTGTCTACCAGCAGCAGGTGAAAATTACTCATGTATCAGGGACAGTGGTATTTTGGATAGGAGAGAGTCTGCATCAAATTCAAGCTAAACAGAACAGCTTGATATAAATTCATGTTTGTCTTTTCTACCTTAGTGTGCAGCTAAACTTCAGGGTCCTCAACTTTCCACTATAACAATGGCCATGTGGGTGACCTCTGAATTGTCAACTTTTTTAGTTAGATTCTAGGCCTTGGCTTACGCTGATTAAAATCAAAGGGTACAAAATCAGTTTTGGAGGCTTTCTACCCTGGAGTACATTAAGCAGTGTAACTCTTTATTCAGGAGCTGTACTCAGCCAGTATGGGTGAAACGCTTTGTGCTGTAATGGTTTACAAAGAAGCTGTAGCAAATGGGAGGTAGGTGATCAGTTATAAATGGCCTTGGTTTAAATACTGCTGTAATGTAAAATTTGCTGACTAATTCAGCTTGTGGCTCTCGCAGACCCAAGCAGTCTATCTATTATGACTGGTCTAACAGAAGTTTGATGTGTGGTATAAACCACTTCTTCATAAACTTGTTCTGTCTTGCCTTGGGTGATTCAAGGTGCTGGCAGTGTAACTTCTTTATGTGACTAAGCATTTTGTGTTTCTTCTGGTGAAAATTCATTTACCTTCTCCACCAAACCGCATTCTTGTGCTCATTTTGGTCATTCTCAAAAGCTCTACTCATTGAGCCCTCTACTTGATGAGTAGTACATGGAGATCTAGAGGTTAATGTAGATTTTTTGAGATACCAGTAATCCTGAAGCTGTTACTGGAGAGCACATGTCCATCTGTGGAAACTGTCTGACTCATTAGACGGTTTTTGGGTGGAGGCCCTGTTATAACCCAGTTGTCTGGGTCAGAAGGGCAGGGAGATGGTCGAGTTAGCAATTGTGTAAGGCAGCTGATGTAACCCAGAGACCTAGTGATGAAGAACTGTTCCTGTCTGGATGAGCAATACTTACTAGGTTTGTACTGTGGGCCTTTTCACATGCTCTAAGAACATAAACTCTTCCAAGATCCTATTGAACTTTACTGCTAGGTAAAGTACTGCAAGAGGCCCATGGTTCTTACACAGCTGGAAGTTCTACTCTCCTGAAAAGCAGAACGAATCCTCCCAGTCATGTGGATGGATGGTAGAGTTAGTGTTCACACAAGCCTCACCCACCACACTCCTCTACCAAACTGCTTACAGAAGACAATGTTTTTTCATTTCTGCAGGGAGTAGAGCTCGAGACTCTGACATAGAGGTTTGACCTCAGCCACTGCAGTACCAAAGCCTGAGGATGTATAGCTTTGTAACAGATATCTGGGTCAAATGTCGTAGTTAAATGAAATTCACTATGAAAAGGAAGTACTTCTGTAACATTGGATGCTTAAACCCCTACCTTTCTAGTTGGTGTTGACATCTCTCATCCAAAGTACTTTCCATAAATATACTTGCAAACTTCACGCAAAAGCAAGTAGCAATTAATTCTGCATTTAACTTTGACATTGCAAATCCACATTCCTGTACTACAATTGTGTTGTAGAGTTACACTGATCCACCTTTATTTTTTTACGGCTTCATATAGTCTTTATCTTTCCCTCTCTCTCTCCTCTTCCCTGTAGGTGGGAAAAGAAATGCTTTCTCAACTTGCAAAGCAAAGGCGGCGACACCAGGACCCCTTCTGGAGATGGAAGCTTGTTAAACCCTAGGTGTGTCCTTCGTCCGCACAGGCCACCCCCAAGGAGTCTGTCTAGGATGTCATTCACCCTGATGTCACTGCTAGAGACACTGAATCATAAAGACAATCACTGCCAAAATCCTTCACTATCACGAGGTCCAGTCCCAATATATAAATAGAGCAAATGAGCTCCTGGGTCAGCAGAGCAGCTTTTGTCTTCACTCCACCTCTGCCTTGCACTCGTAAGCCCCCGTCTCATCTGTGTCCATATCGAGTCAGCAAACAAAGTAGCATGGCTGTCTCTGCCTGCTTCAGCCAACAGAATAACATAGACCACAGCTGCCCCATACAGAGCATCAAGGAATGGAATTTGCCTGGACCAGGATGACACGCTCAACCTTTTTATTTAATGGTGCGACAGGATCAACTTTGGTTTTAGCTTTTTTAAGAAACTTGAATGCTTTTATATTTTAACTTTTAGTTTGTAATTTCTTTGGTGTATATTTTACTAGGTATGAGCTTTTAAACAAGTGTCAAAAATCTGAAATACTTTTTAAATAAAAGAAGTTCTTTTTTTTTTTTTTTCTGCCAGAGGAAAAACCTGTATGGAAAAAAGGTGGCTGATTTGTTAAACTATTTGTAACAAATAGTGGCCTCTCAGTCTATATAATAGTGTCCTATAGAACTAAATAAATGTAACAACGGTCAGCTGGTCAGTAGACATGTTAGTCTTGCATCATCTACTCTGTAAACATAAGCAATACATCCAGCAAATCTGACTGCAGTGAGTTCTCCTTCTCACCCATTCCCCTTCTCCTTGTAAAAAGCCCAGCACTTGAATTATTACTTCAATTGTTCTGTATTTGTATCTGTTTTTGTTAGCCTGTTAGTGGGATTTTATGCCAGTTGTTGAAATGAGCATTGATGTACCCATTTTTTAAAATAGTAAGGCACAGCCTTTGCCAAAAATACTGTCAACCAATTTTTTTTTTTGTCATTCCAGTTTGAGTTAATGTGCTGAGCATTTGTTTTTTAATAAAAGCTTTGTAATAAAACTAAAGTCAATTGTCATAAAAATTGGCTTTAAAAAATGGGAATGCCTTGTGTTAGAATCCCTCAAAGGTAGAAGCAAGCCCAGGAAGGCAATCACTTCTAAGGCTGGAAAGTTTTGGCTCAGTCTTCTCTTTTAGGAAATGCAATGTGTCTGTTCAGCTGTTTGCTCATCTTAAGTGATTTTGGAAAATGACTTTTTTCTTCGAAAAGTGAGAAGTCTCAGTTCCATACCAGGATAAGGAATGAGCAGGCTCAATACTTCCTTGTGTGGCTCAGTTATCTTTGGCCTAAGTGGAAGTACCAAGGATCCCTCATTCTATCGTCAGTTTCCTAGCAAAATCTTAGTGAACACAGCAGTGGTTTTAAGCTGATGATCAGGAATATGGATTCCCTTCTTTCTGGATGCAGTCCATGCCCACACAAGAGCTAGGACCCTACAGTTAAATTTCTTATAGCTGTATAAATTATCCAGCAGTCAGCAACTGAAACTGGCTGCAGAATCAGCTGTGGAGGGGCTGGTTTCATGGTGTTGGATCCAGAGGGTCAGCATGGCCTTCCTACTGCCAGTGGTGCCCATGAGATGTTCCTGCCATAGCAAGCAGCACAGCTGCCTCACTTTACTAAAGGACTTCAAGGAAAAAAACCCACTATAGCCATAGATAAACTAGTCTAAAGATTTGTGAGCACCCTGGCAAAAGAAATACTATAATCTGTACATTGAATCAGCATTCCTTGATTTCCAGCTCCCAAATCTTGTTTGGTGTGAGACTGGACTGAGTCAAGCTTGAGCTACAAGAAATTACATAGATGACTTAATGCCTAAGGAAGCTTTGGAATTGAATTGTTTGTAAATGACCCTTTAACTCTGTTGCATAAGACATTTCATAATTAAAAAATGTTATAAAACAGCTTCCTCTTAAACCAGCGTGCACTGCACACAAACCCAATAAGGCTGTAACCAGCATATTAGTTCTTGCAATATTTACTTCTAGCAACTAGTGATTATGTTGGGAAAAAAAAAAGAAAAGCAAGTGATCAGGCTCTCAGTTGGCAAGAGAAAATATATCTGAGAGAACAGCAACTGTATACTGGAGTTTTGCAAGACCTGGCTATGTTTCCATTCTAGTCAATTATCCCAGCCTTTGCTGGAAACCTGTCTGGCTTTTGGTTTGGGGTTTGGTTTTGTTTTGAAAGGGGAAAAAAAAGCAAATACTTAGTGCAGTAATTGTTCTAAATCAAGGATTACTGCAGTGAGATCTGTAAATTGTATGTTCCAAAAACAACAGTTCTTTTTAAAACTTTATAAAACACGACTATTTAGATTTTTTAATGGCTATTTAGCAAGCCATTTACCCATTCTAAAAAAAAAATTGTTCCCAATAGAGATGTCAGCCTTATGTAGCACATTGCCCCAAGTACACTGTGTTGTGAACAGTTGCCTGTCTTAAGGAGGAAAGGTGTTTCAGCTCTAATAGCAAAGAAGAAAAAGAATTCAGGAGCTAAAAATAATATCTCTACTGTTAACAAAGTGAACAAGCACCACGTGTTGGGGTCATTCATAGATCAAAGACCTTTCACACATAGCAGCGATGGGAAAAGTTAACTAGTATGCAAGGGTTAGAATGCTGCCATGAGAGTAACCACACTATCCCAGAATATCCTCTGTGACTTGGGTCAGTGTCCACTCCTGCCCTCCACTGCTGATCAGAATTTGTTCCTGTGGGACCAAAGAGCAAACTGACATGGACCCTCACTGTACTGCTTCAGTTTGTCAGTGCAGACAGATGAGGTAGGAAAAATGGCCTACTGATGATGGTGTTACCCTGGCAATAAGACTAGGTTTAAATCCCTGTGATACGGAATAAAGTATTCCAGGTGAGACTCAAAAGCAACACCTAAATTCCTGATGCGCAATTTAGGCAAAAGTCAGAACCTAACCATGTCTCTTTTGGGTGCCTGAGGAGATGATTACCTTGTATTTCCCACAGAAAACATCTTTAAGGATTTAAATGCTACCTAACAGCTGAGTTAATTAACCAGACACTTCTGTACAAGCATTCACAAACCACTCTCTGCCCCTTACTTTGTTCTGTGCAGTCTCTAAAAGCAGTTCTTGCACCGATCACAGCACAGGTAGTCCATAAACAGAGACACCCCGGTACCTGGGAAACACACAGCCTCCTCTTTGCTGGAAGCAGCAAAGATGCAGAACAGTGGAGTTGAGCCAGGATTACATACAGCTATTCAGGCCAACAACACAGGATGGTCTGGTTTCTAAGGCTTCTGGATCACCTGGACCAGAGCCATTTCCCCTCTGTTACAAAACAGAACAATGCTTCAGGCTAACTTTGGCTTCTTATATAGCAAGTGATGACAGATTCACTGGTTGAGCTTATAAGGACTCACCAGCTCTACAGAATTATCTTCTGTTGTATTTTCTGCTTTAGATTAGCTAACAGAAAAGGCAGTAAGGTAGTTGTACAAGTGATAGTTTGATGGTTAGGTCAATTTGCAGCAAAGGTGAGACCTTAAGGACCCAATCCTTGCTCCAGACTATGGGACAGCAGAATCCACAGTATCAGTGCACTCCTTTGAAACCACTACAGTGCATAAGGCTTTGAAGCAACCATTCCATTTCCTGGTGGCCTCCTGCTCTGACCTATGTGGCAGCTAATTAGGCTAAAGCAAGACTGGCAGAAAATGAAGGACACTGCAGAGACTAAGAAATGCCTGGTAAGCTCTGCCATAAGGCAACTATGATTTGTTCCTTTCATTCACGAGGGCACCAAGATGACAGGAAGCCTCTCCTCCAGCATAAGGATGTAACACAAAGCAGAACATTAGAGGGGAAAAGTTCTCAACAAATAGCTAGAAACCTCTCAGCTATGAACCCATTTCTCCCAAGTCAGTGAAAACCTTCTGGGCTAAAGAGAAGGTACCCAAAAGGAGAGCAGCTGTAACAGGAAAATGATTGGCCATAAACACTTTCTGAGATGAAACCAAAAACCTAGAAAGTGTGCCCAAACATGAATAGTTTTCCACATGACAGGCCAGAAAGAGAAACTGGATTAATCTATCAATTTATCCTTGGGAGTTTCCTCACAGATACGAAGATCAGCTTTAGAAAGCAAGCAAGCAAACAGGAGTCTGCAGCCCCAGGACAAGAAACACATCTGTCAGAAATACGGGAAATAAACCTGTTAATCACCAGCTTTTGGCCAGGTCAAAGTAAGGACTCAAATATTGCTCCCCCTCCTCCCAGGTAAATGCTCATGCCTTCAGGCCATAGGTTTTAAATGACACCTTCTCTCTGGCTGACACACTCCTCCTGCAACAACCATAGCTTCACTGAATCACAGCAGTTTGCCTGGCTGAGATAACAGTCACTGCATACCTGGTCTGGGATACTGAGATTACTTCCTGTGAAAGATGTTCTAAAAACACATTTTGATAAACTCACCCATCCCACCTTCCAGAAATCCAACATACACAAGTAAGCAACAGGTTTGTTCATCCCTGTCAGCTACGGAAAATCAGCATGAACCAGCAGAGCTAGGAGAAAAATTTCCATCTGTTTCATACTAGCAGAGCAACTCACCCAAGTACACATCTGTCCTGTCCACTGTGCTGAGAAAAGGTAACTATGACATATAAAATCTTCAGCAGAATAAAAAAAACATATTCCACAACTTAATGGTGGTCAAGACACTTATTTTGAGGCAGCTCACTGAATTTGTTCTAAATTCCTATAGCTAGGTAAAGTGGCTAAAAAAAAGTCCTACAGGATATTTATTAGGCTGAGCGAGGACCACCTGTCTTTTGAGACAGAGTAAGTCACAGAAAGGACTTGGATCTCAACAAACCAAAATACTATAGAAGGGTTAGTTTTTCTCAGCACCTACCTGTGAAAGTGAAGTGCTGGGTAACAAAAGAGAAGACAGTACACAGCACAGCATGGCAGGAACTACATCTGTTGACTGAGATGAAGTTCCCAAGTCTGAGATGGACAAGATTCTTACATTCCAGTTGCTGCTTTTGCTACCCTGAAATGTTTCCTTCTTACTCTTCTCCGATGAAATGTTTAATTTTGTCATGACTAACATAATCAGCAACTTCTTTCATTCCACCCAATCCTAAATTAGATAGGCAGTAACCATATTTATAAACAAATCATGTGGCAGAATGGCCACTGCTTTTTTCCTGTAAAAACCTAATAGCTCAAACTCTACTCAGCCTTTTTTTACAATATCCTGAAAGAATTCACAATCAAAACACCTTAATCTAATATCCCTCAACAAATTTAACCATGAGTAGTTTTTTATTAGGAAGATTTCACATATGGTCTAAAGTTTCCCTTTGTGTGGAACTGGAATAACTTACTGCATGATCCAGAAATAAAACCACTCACAGCACTCACTTAACCATTGAGAAGTCTGGTTTTGCCTATACTGGTACTCTAAAACAGTTATTCCCCACATTTAATTGTTTTTTTAAGCGTGAATTTACTGAAATTACTTAGTGAAAGTAAATAACAAGCAGTTTCTCAATATCCAAGCAGTTTATTCCCTTATTCCTCCGGCCCATTTGATTTCAAGCCTGTTCTAGGGTTTCTCCTCCCTCTGCCTTCTTTTTTGTGTTTGACTGACTCCTCTTGCCTCTTGCCCTGTCCTCATGGGCAGTTGGAACAGCACTGCTAACTGCTCTTGTCCACTCAGAAGCAGTCTCCTCTTTCCAATGACCAAATGCTGGATTTCCTATGAACCTAAAAAGATGGACTTTAGCACAGGTCTAACACCCATACTTGTGTTTTCATTCCAAATGAAAACAAATCTGTTTGGAAACAAATACCGTTTGAAGAAATAATGGAGGGAAAGACTATTTTATAGTCAGTTGGAAGAAGAATTTCCCCGTATATCTGTTCCTCAAGCACATTTGAAGGATATTACTTCCTTAGCTCCCAGATACATTGTGAGGATCAGATACAATTATATGAAACTCAAGTAAACCACAGACAGATGAATTAAGAGATATTTTAAATGAGATGCATACAACTACACTATGGGTATAGTTATCATACCAACTACCACACAATTATATAAACATGGAATATACTGTATTTATCAACATTCAAAGCATTCTTCAGATCACCCTACTCCAGCAGTTGTCTCACTAGCTTAATCCATTGCCATTTTTGGCGGGGGAGTTACCTCACTTTCCGAGGCAATGGCAAGGGAACAAAGAGAAAAACAGAGAACAAGGCACAGAGAAAGTTGATGGGTGTGGATTTAAATGTCTCACTTGAACTATTTTCTCTTCACTGTTACTACTGTAGCATTACCCTTTCATGATCCCAGGGAAGTGTGGAGAGACTTATGCCTAGGCTGAGGGTGTAACTAAACAGAAGTAACAGCTCACAGAAGATAGGAAATGGAAAAGTGCTAACACCAGCACTAACTACCCACCACCAGCTGAACACTGAAGAGCAGGCAGCACTTTCTCACCTGTCCCTTTACCAGCTTTCATCCAATTTTTTTCAGACATTGTGGCCAATACTTAATTAAATTAGGTGATTTGCAGACATGACAAGTCCTAACTGGGACAAAAAAGCTGGCCAAGTTCTTCAGAGCATACAGTAGTTGGGGTTGAAGGATGTCCTTGCTAATTCTATTCAAAGGTATCTAAAATCCTCTAACACATGCTGGATTTCCAGGGGCCACGTCAAATATCAGATTTTGTTACTTTTCTATTCCTCAGCAGATTCAGCAAGTTCTCCAACTTCCTGACACTCCTTTAGATTTTCAGATTTTTTTTCCCAATTTCAATATAAATCAGTAGTAAGTTGAGCTGTGTGCCTGTGCACTACTCTCACAATGAGAATTAAAATGAAATTCTAAGTCAAACTGATACCAGCCTTAGCTAAGTCCAGTCTTATCTGTCACTGGAACAGTTCATTCCCTAAAAACACAATAAAAGCAATTTTCCAAATCACAGTAGTCATTAGAAACTTTCTTCCTTGTAATGTTAGAAATCTCTGCCACTGTAGAAAAGCTTTGCCCTTTGCCAAAAAGCAATGAGCTGTGGGTGAAGACTGTGCCTATTGTACAATCATATGATACATTCATTGTTTGCCATTATTCTCCCCTTCCATCAGCATGCTACTTAAAATGTCACATGTCAGTAAGCTAAGCAACATTTTCAGCTGTAAACCTGTGCAAATAATCTTTAGAATACAACTGTGTCCTCGAGGTAAATTACATGTTCATCTTCTACTCTACGACAACCAAATGTCCTTACAAACTTAGATCCAACTAAGAATACTGGCTTCAGTTCATAGATTTCCCAGTTTAGCACCAGCTTAAGCAACAATAGCTTTCAGTCTTAGCCAAAAATAAAATGTCAAGTCTCTAAGAAAGAGAAAAACTTCTTCCTCAGTTTCAATTAATGCTTTTAATGAACTAAAAAAGATGTTATCAGGAAAACCACTTATGTGAAATTGACAGCATTTTCTCCCTGTTCCCCCACTCCCATTCTCTCCTTTTTAAAAAAATTTACCACTTTAAAAACCTCATCTCTCTAGTACTAAATAAATTACATTCTCCAAGTATCTTCTTTGTCTTACTCTAAAGTAAGCTATTTAAATTCCTATCATCAATCTCACATTTCACAGACACTGCCGTTTTCCTAAAAGCACTCTGACTGGGTTTTAGAATCCACAGCCCCATTAAAATCAGCTCTCTCTCAATAAAGTATTTCCCTGCACCCTATTTCACCCATGCTACTTCCTCACAGGATTCACACAAGTTTTTTAAGGCACTTAAAACATTATTTGGGTGCCTATCTTTCACTGCTTGCTCTCTGACACTGATGTCAAAAGAGCACCCAGAAATCCATCCATAAGCAGTTGTGATAATCCTTTGACTCAAAAGAAAATAAAGGGACTTCCAAAACCAGGTTCTTCCATAAATACTTCTGAGAGGGATTTCAGTGCTGAGAAGAAATCATTGGAAGCTAGATGCTTCACCTGCTTAGACATTCTGGAAAACATCACTAGGCTTCTAAATGAAATAAAAGGCTTTTAGAAATTTCACCCTAAATTGCAATGAAGAAAGAATTGCAACATCAGCTGTAAGGAACCCATTAGCCCTCCTGACATCTTCAGAGAAATAAGGACTTCAAGCAGTTGTCAGAAACATTTTACCTTTTACAATCTTTTTAGAGAAAACCAAGAACTAAAAAGACTGTGAAAAATAGATGCAGTATATATTACACCTGCTTATGCTTGCAGGTCTCAAAGGTACAGTAAAGTAGGTGAAGATTCCAAGTTGAAGGAAGGGCTTCCTTCCAATGGCTGCAATGTTCCAGTCCAACTCAGGACATCAGTTCATCCAGAGGAGTCAGAGAACAGAATGGTCCCATCATTGGATCATAGACTGTAATGTTACCAACACAGGTCCTGCCACCAACAGAGCAGAGAAATGTCAGTCTGCACACATCCAAGATCCACTTACTGTAAATGTGTGGCTTTACCAATTTCTATTGCACAAATGTTTAATAGATCCATTTGAGCATGCAAGGATAATTAAGGAAAAAAAAAAGGGAGATTTTATTTGGTGCTAATTCACCACATGCAAATTCCAGCTGTTTACTGTAGACCTACCACCAAGCATACACTTCTTCCCACAGCTCATCAGAAAGCCTCTTGCTGGTGAAAGTGGTTAATCCACAACATTTTTGTTGCTGAAGCCAAGACTTCAAATGGGGGGTTTAGGTTACTAATGACAAAAACCTTGCATTCTTTAACTAGCGAATACTGTAAGTTTGTCCATTTACAGAAAACCAGCCTAGAAGTGGTTGCGGGCAGAAAAATTGGGCCAGAATAGAAGAAGCTGTTACCAGGCAGGACGGAGATACACAAAGCAAAGCAGCAGCAAACAACAGGCTAGGAAAAAAATCCTGTTATCTGGCAGCATGGAACAGCCAAAGTAAGCGACAAGTTCCTTAGTGCCCGCCAAGCAAAAGCCTTGTGCTAAAATATCCTCCTGTGCCCTGGCCAACTTACAGCATCTGACTCCAGGCTGGAAGCAAAATTTGGCCAAAACTTCCAGCCAGCATTAGAGCTTTATGGTGCTAGTTCCTCTGCAAAGAATGCACTGCTGTGAGTTGTTTGCAATTTACAGAAAACCAAATAGAAAACCTCTAAGGGAATAAAAGAGAAGAGTGAATCAAATAAATGCGAAGCTGCTCCATGGGCATACAAATCTAAATCTGATTAATATATTATTAGTAACAACCCTGAAATCATCACAGACTGTTGTGTGACCATATACATTTAATTTAAAACTCTGCATAGCAATGCATGCATAAATGAAAAATTATACTGGATAGCAAATGGTATATAAAAAGTGATTTCAGTTTTGATGTGAGCTTTTGAGAAAGTAGTAAAATTCCAGGCAGATCATTCTACAAATCATCTTTACAGTTACCAGATTGTGGCTCTACTTAACCCTTCTCTAAATTCTACAGAATTTAGAAGCACTTCCCTCTGGCTGTGAACAACAGAAAAAGCTACTGAAGGAACATATAACATGAAAAGATCTAGCTCTCAAAAGAATAATAGCATCTACTTTTGCTCCTGGTCTTCTCAGCTCTTCCAAAAAGCACAGGGAAAAGGCATGATTCAGGTCAGTTTTATAATTGCTCACTTGGCTGCAAACTGTAGTGAATAAAAATACTGAGATGTGGGTCACTGCTATGGTACTAGTAAGAAAAATAAAAAGGTAGCACCACAGCTACAGGTGCAAGACTATTGTCTCTCTTGAAAAAGTTAGCTCCAAAACTGTTAGTAAATTTTTAGGTAACGTTGGTCTCTACAAACTCAGGTGCTGATAGCTTAACAAAAATTATTAGTATGAACATTGGCTCATTAGTATTGGTTATTAGTATAACCATCAGCTATATATCTATAAAAACAGACATGAGCTTGGGGAGCAATACTATGAGACATGGAAAACATTTTGGATCTCATGATCCTACACAGTGGATGCTTACACAAAGAATTCACTAAAGAACTACAAGCACCTGTAGTTTCACACACATTTTCCAGTCTCTCTGTGAGAAGGATGATTTTTCATGACCAATAAAAGTCAGAAGTGCTTTCCCAAAGCAGCTGCAAACAGCACACACTTTCTTATGGCTGGTCATACTTTTTCTTTTTTTCCCCAAGGAACAATGCAATCCCATCACCTTTATGCTCCTACACTTCACACACTCAAATGACTGCCTTGGGGCACCTTGGGCCTCAGTGTTGCAATGCACTTACAGTACAAACTGACACAACAGAGATTGCTAGTACCTACATCCTCCAGCACCTACCCTTCTGGCCACAGGAATACATTACATTGTGTGACCTTACACCTAACTCATTTGCAGACTTTACTGACCAAAGCCTGGCACAAAGTCAGGAACACACACGACCTTTTCACACCAAGACCACCTTTGGGCAGGCAAACAAAATACCTCCTTTTCAGATGCCCTTCTGTTCCTAGTAACAGATACAGATTTAATAAGTCAACCATAACTCACTACACTTTGCTCCCTACAGCAAATGTCTTATTTTTTGCTTCTTTGCCCTGATAAACATTCACTAACTTATAGTAAGTGGATCTCCAGAAGAGATCAACTGACAAACCTCAAAAGTTTCACAGATATGTGGAAGTGTGTATGAGCCCTATCCACAGAACCAACCACCAAATAGGCATTAAGAAAACAAAACCAAAACAAAACTGTGAATCTCATTTAGAAGCTATTACCATGTTTTTCAGAGACCTCATTCACCCCTGGAGCACAGAGTTGGTAGTACTGGATCTCATGGCTCTGAAGAGCCTATGCTAGATGCTGGAATTAACTTCTGTCTAATTGGTTTTTGAAGGACATTTGCATTGTCACCTCAAAACCCTTGGGTCAGATGGTTTGGGGGACAAACACAACTGGTCTAAGAAAGAAAAAAAGGTACATTTCTGAGTTATTTTTTGCAGTTGCTGAGTCAACCCTTCTTTCTACTGTGTAAAATAAGGCCTAAATTCACAAAACTCTCATCTGGACAGAGCTGGGCTATTCATTTCAAGACAGCTACTCATTTCCAGGGGCTAAATTTCCACCAACAGACAATATACATTAAATTATTTGGCAATGCTGTTTCTCCAACTAAATTCCTACCAAGGTGATGTTCTGCAAGTCCCCACAAGGAAGGAAGGAGGAAGCAACAAACTCCTCTTTCCATTTCAGATTAATAATTAATTTCCATTCCAGATTAATAATCCATATTGCAAATTGATAGCTGTATCTTCCAAGAAAACTAAGAAACACTAGTACACTTGAAAAGCCCAAAGACATGCAAACAGAGATGCATATTTACAACTTCAGAACATCTGCACTCAACAGTGCACACGTTATTACTGACCCACATGCAAGTATTATTGTGTTCAGTGACATTAATGAATATTTCATTTGTTACAGCAAAGCCAAATTTTAACTCCTACACACCCAATTCCTCTCCAGATCAAACTTTACTGCCACCTCTAGCACTTTATACTCCATAAGCCACTCATGCAGAGCACCCTCCTCCAGTTCAATTAAGAGTCTGCTTTCAGCTCCCTCCGTAGAGTTTGCTGTGCTCCCATCTTCTCCCCAGCTGCATCAGCAGCTAGGTTGACCACAGACAGAACACATTTGGCAGCTGAAATGGCCCAGATGCTGAATCTGGAACCATCTTCCCAGCTGCAGTAGCTGGGCTCGCATCCGACTCCTCAGCTGTTGGCTGTCAAGCTGCCCTTGAGCTGTGCCAAGTATGCATCTCAAAGCTTTGACCAAATCTGTCAGGCCTGCTCAGAGAGAGGATAACAAAGACTAAAGGTTTCTCTTTTCTCTTCTATCCCTCACTTTTTTTTCTACGATCTCGTTTCCACTATTAATAAAAATTTAAAGCAGACTGGTGAGAGCAGGTCTAATGTACCACATCCTCATCTGAGGCAGTGACCAGGAGATTCCCCTTTGTCAACACTATGTGCAGTGGAAGGTGGCTCATGTACCTCTGGATCAAGTCACAGCCACAGCAAGGGCTGGGAAATAATCTTTACTGAGGAAAAGGTGGTGACAGACAATTCCTTTATTTCACTACCTATTCTTTAAGCCCCCTAGAAATCTTTAAACTATGAAAGCTGTAGAAATTCTTCTACAATTCAGGAGCAACTATTTAATATCCTATTTCTGACTAATTTCCGTATGACCTTGAACCTTAAAAGGGAATTCTCCATTCTCCATGCCTCCCCACTGAGGAGCAGTGATCTAGAATTAAGAGGGAGTATTTGAAGTTTTTATCCTTTACCTCATCTCTACTCATCCTGGCATATGCTGATAAAATAAACCATGCCCACCCACCAGTAAAGTACCTCCACACGGCCTATTTGCTACTGAGAAAAAGAAGTCTCTCATCAAATAGCAAGTCAAACTCACAAATGCCTCTCTTTCAGTTTTCTTGTATGTAATTACGTATACACAGACTGTACCTGTTAGAGCTCCTGAGAGGAAAACACTGTTTTAGAGAAAGTTTATTTTTCTAAAATATCATGTTTAACAGTGAAAAATATTTTGCAAACGTAACATTAAATAGCCCATGCCTTGCTATAAACCTACCCATTTCCAAATTAAAGATGATGTCCAAGTAAAGGGAGCAGTAACAAGTTAACTCTGCTTAAATATTTTTGTAAAAAACAAATAGCATTTTTTAAGACACAAGAGTAACATCCATTCCCATCTTTAATTACTACTGAAAACAGTAGTACTGAAGCTAACTTCACCCTGCAGCACGTCAAAGTCATTAAACTGAGCTACAGACATTAAGAACCTCCAAGTAAAATAGACTTCATTTGCAAGACTGTATTTTAGTAAAACCAAGTCAGTTTAACAATATATTAGTAAAGGAAACAGACTGTCTACAGTACCATTTCTTTCCTTTAACCTTTTTCTTTCAAGACAAGTGGGTGATCTGTAATTAGGAAACAGGATCCAAATAGCAAAAAAAATTATTCTCTATTCAGAGACTTCTTGTGTGATCATGTGCAAGGAAATTAACATTTGTCAGCCTGAGTTTCTTTACGTGCAATTTGAATCAGATGGAGAGAGAAAGAGGCAACTTAGTGTTAAATAATTATTCATAATTTCTTTAATTAAAAAATATATATAAGCACTTAGTACCTAAAGTAAAGGAGCATTACTACTCAGTTGAACTGGAACACCAACCCTCAAGCTCACCTTGTTCTGCAGTATTTGGAGGAAAGACAAGATTTTATGTGCTTCCACCATAGACAAATTTAGGCTTTACTAAGGCCTACGGAAATAAAGTTGCAAAACAGAAGGTGCCTCACACAGCCAGACACACCTATGTGTTTATATAGCACAGATTCCCAACTGCAATCTTGAAAGTACTCAACTACAGTAGTAGTATACTGTGTAAAAAATGACACTTTAAATAAAGCAAATTTACAGGATTTGAGAAAACATACAGAAGCTTTCACCAGTTTCCTGGCTTAGGCCCTTCAGAACAGAAATCACCTAGAAATCTTCATTGTGTTTCATTATGCTCCAACACGTAGCAAAAGTAGGCTCTCACTGCTAAATGAAAATGCTAGAAAATCACAAAACAAGTCATGAGCTCTGCTTTTAAATGCTGTATTGGGAACCTTCTGTCCAGGTGACAGTCTGCCATTGTGGGATTTTTTATTTATTTTTAAATACGACTTTCAAAAAATTATTGTTCAAGGCACTGTAATTTACACCTACAGATTAGCACTGCACTTAAGAAAAATCCTAACGAAACAACTTACTGCATTCCTGTTGCTACATTTGCCAGTGTGAAAAGAGACTGCCACCCAGTGGGCTTCATCCAAGTACACCAACTGCAAGCCAAGATGTTCAATACAGAATTGCTGAAAATTTTATTTTTAAGAAAGTGAGGTTATCTTTAGGATTTTTCCCATCAATATAATAGTGTTTCAAATACTTGAAGTCACTTGTCATTCTGTACTGCACCTGAAAAGATCAACAATTCATGAAGGCACTGTACATAGAAAGCTTTTCTGAATTACAAGAAAAACATAATCTACCAAATCAAGTTTTGGCCACAATTAACTAGTGCAATCACTCAGTTCAGAGGTGGGTTTTGTTCTAAACGCAGCTTGTGCCATCCTTGGGTAAGTTTAAACAGAATCCACTAGTAATACTGAGTAGCATACACAGATAGTTTCACACCTCTTGAGGGCTGGAGTTCATTTGCTCTTGTAAAATCCTTCTCCAGTCTTCTTACCCAGCTTCTTTTCTTCTACCAGTTTATTCAGGAGTGGGCTGGGTGCAAAAAGAGGATTGTTGGGCTCTAATGAATGCCATCCTGGAAAGGAAGTGGATGAATTAGTAACAGCTCTGTTTATATGCAAAGATAATAGATATCTGCAGAGGTCAGAAAACTGAAGGAGGTCCAGATCTTATGGTAGGCTTTCTGAGCTTCATAAAGCACAGATCAGTGTTGATGATTATGAGCAAATTTCTCAGTTAGTCTTTGGGCATAGTATACTCTGAACACCTTATAATCTCAACGACTGGGGATTTTTAATACTTTTAAAAAATTAAGTAGAACTTTTGAAACATAGTTAAGTACAAGAACTAAAACAAAGGCTATGTTGAAAAGAAATTTAAGTGCAAAGAAATACCAAGTTGAATTTCTACCTGCGAAAGACATGGTCAGTTAAAACAATGTAACACTACTCCACAGTACTAACTAAAAGCAAGAGGTTTCACTGAAAACGCCATTTTCAAAGTGACATTCCGCCTCAGAGAACATTTAAGCTGCTCACTCAAAAGAACACAACGACCATCAACAAGCCATCACCAATTATGTACAGTTTTCTTTCTGTATTGACATTCATTCACTTATTAACTGAAGTGATAGGAAGTTGTTTTACTTACATCTTTTGAGGTATTTACTGGGTTTCCTACTAATTAAGAATGAAAACATGGCTGGTAGAAAAAGGATAGGGTGTCTCAACATTCGCTGGTTTTCATCAGAATTTCTCACCTCCACTACATGTCTCTTCCCACTGATTTTTTTTGGTTATATAAAGTACCATTAATATTACTAGTATTTTCCCATGGAACTTGATGAAGTCAGCAAAACCACCACTGCTTTGTTCCCCATATACAAAAGGTACAAGCATGCACTACAAATCCTGTACTCACACAGCATTCTGAGCTGAATTCTCATTCCTTTCTTCTGAACAGTTAAAAGACTATGCCATAAACATTCAGTTTAAATAATTAAGAGTCACATTTGCATTAGAACATCTACAGTATAGCTAAAAAGGGAGAAAACAGAACAAAATAAGTATGCAGTACCATCTATAATGTATTTACTGGTATCCAACCCAACATAGTCCAGCAGTTCAAATGGACCCATGGGATAGCCAGCCCCAAGCTTCATAGCAACATCAATATCTTCCTTTGATGCATCTCCTACAGAAAAGATTGACAGTTTGATGAACAGAGAAGATTCCACATCTACTTGGCACCACTTATAAATAATTAACAATGTGTTATTTCACCCTGGTGCATCTCTTCACAGAAATCTCTGCATGTTTCAGAGCTACAAAAACTGGAGTCAGCATACACATGTGGAGCATAAAGCAGGCCTGCTTTCCACTTTCCTAGCTTCCTCTTGCATTTCAATATAGATTACTATACTACTGATGGGGCCACAGGTACTGTGCAGAACCTATCGGAAAGACCGAAAGAAAAACTGGTCACTATGAAGAATCAAGAGCTTCTATTAGAGGTAGAGGAATAGGATAAGTAAGGAAACAACTCGATTTCAGCTTCACGAGATCAGCAGCAGCTTTTAAATGATGCACAGGACAGAGCTACCCTTACTCTACAGCTGCCAGGAGACAAGTGCTATCCAGCTGATGGATAAGGCAGGCGTGGAGAGTGGAGCAGTAGCAGCTGAGCAGCATGCAACTGTCACTAGAAGATATCTAATGGCATCAGAGATGGCACATAGGAGACACCTAGAAAGACTGTGCAAGCGCAGTTAAATCTGCGAATTCCAAAACTGTTAAGAACTCCCCCCAAATTATCAGAGATTTGTTACATCTACTTCAGTCCTTGCCTACAAAAACACAAATCCTCTATTGCCACATTGTCACAGTTAATATCCACCTCATTCTTCTGCTGGGAGTACATATTTTATACTGTCATTAAAGCAGATGCACCTTTACTGCTTACTCCTAATACATATTTTGATAAAGGCAGTGCACTTTGCAGATCCTCTAAAAAAGGGTGAAGTTATACAAACCCCAGAGGTACTTGTTAAGTAACCTCCATGCTCGATGCTTACAGGCATTCAGGGTGTCCAAAAGCTTGGCAGACATAGCCTATGCAATTTATATGCCTAAGATCAGAGATTCTTAGAAATAAATGTACAAAATCTCTTGTAAAGGCAGTAACTCCAGTGACAGATCTGTATGAAGTAATAATTTATAAATATCTCCCTTTCCTCTTTAAAGTTGACAATGTTGATTTTTTTTAAACCACGTCTTATTTCTGAGAAACCTGGAAAAGTAGCCTTACTTAATTCTAACAATTTCAGTTCCCCTAACTCAAACACACCTAAATCCTCAGCTCATCTGAAGTTGATGCAGGTGTACATACTTTTTCTATCAATAGGTTTGTCTCACTTTGTCAAACTTAGGACTTTGCTCCTCAACAGTATATAGTTTCATTACCACAGCATCAAATACAGTAAAATGGCAAACAAAGGTTATACCCATAATTCATACTAGTCTTAGTATAAAGCAGACTTTATAGAAACTTTATTGCTTTTTCCACTAAGAACAGGGAAGTACAGACCACCATACATTAATATTTACAATAGGCCCTGTTTAAATCACTGTTAATATACTAAAGGCATTTTGTCTATGCAAAAGTGCACATTTAAGAGAATGAGATTTTGTATAAATAAAAACTCAAGTACTGGCCCAATACAAAGGTATTTCAGTGCTTGGGATTGCCAGGAAAGAGACAATTTAATTCTAATGTGGATAACACACAAAAGACATGTAAAAATTTAACCTGATTCAGTGGAGAATATGAATTAAAAGACAGCCATCAGGCTTCTCAAAACATAAACCACTTTTTTAAACACATTTCATTAAAAACTCACAAATTAACAAGTTTGGAAATATCACACTGTGGAACAAAATATAAACAGAACAAAGATTAAATCAAAATACCGTTTTGCTTGCAGAAAACAGTCAATCTTAACATACAAACTCAGTGACTGTTTTCTTCTGCATTTAATTAAAAGTTCTGTTGTCTCCTGAAATATGTACAATGATACATGTTACTTAACAAAGGCAACTCTTTTAAACACACAAACACCCATACACTTTATTTAAAATTGTGACTTTTTCTAAGAGAATAATGCCCCCTCATATTCATGCCTTTGCCTTTCAAGTAACTAAATTTGCTCTTTTCTCCCTTTGAGATGTAATTAGGTACATCTGTTGATGGATAAACAAGTAGTGTTGTTTTATATTTTTTCTGGAGATCAAACCATCCCTTCTGTGTGCATTAAAAGAGATTTTTAATATTTAAAGCATATTTGGTAGAATCTTGAAAATGGAGTGCTTTCATCTGTGAAAAAACAATGATTTCAAAAACAAAATGCTTCAAGTGACATTCTTAGTAGCATGCAGTATGAGTAGAGCACTTGAAATAAAAGCAATTACACTCTGTAATTTCCTCTTTATCCACTACATTCATTATTGGCTTGTTTTCTTTTCAAAACAAGTACAAATGCTTTATAAAATTTAGTGGTTCTTTGGGGATTTGTGATTACTTCTACCTACCCTAAGTATCAACGTAAGAAAGACCAGCAGTGAGATGGGAATTCCTGAAACACCTATGTCTCAAAAAGGACATAGAATTTTATGTGGCAATAGCTGAGCCCAAATCACTTATATGCCAGTACCACAGTGTTGACAATACCATGCTACTTACCTCACCTTAAAGTTGGTGTTTCTTTCAGAAGCCCCATATAAATGAACTCAAGAGAACTTTGGTAATGGTCCCGTTATGAGATTTTCAATCATTTTTGTCAAATCTCTTGGGGCAGAGAGAGGGAGGTTCCTGAATAGCTGGCAAAGGAAAATTTTTACAACAGCACTACACTCACCTTGTCACCTCCAAGTCATTTTCCATCACCAGGAATTTCCCACACAACTAACAAGTACCTTCCAACTCTGCATAACCTGACATTTCAATGTGAAATACAGGTCTTCCCAGTTACACACACTGGCTCATATTTGATGTTCATTATTCACTTCCAGCCTTTAAGGTCTGAAAATTTTGAGGGAATCCCAAGGCTTTTCTGAAGTGACATAACATTTAGTAGTGTTATATGTCAACATTTCCTGAAGTCAATATCCCAGCAAATACCTCTCTCAAAAAGTCGAACAGCTTCCATCATATATGGCACCAAGAGACGGTTGACAATAAACCCTGGAGTATCCTATGAAAAATAAAAAAAGGATTTTAAGTAAACATTCTTTACCAGTACTACACTTAAACAATACATGACAAATAAAACAAGTGGATGAAGAAACTTATTGTAACATCAACTTATGATACTCTCTGAACAGTTTCTTTCATCTGATTTATCTGCTCAGTATTAAAACAAAAAAGATGAATTTCACAAACAAGGAATGGCACATAAACATTCATCATGATTAAGAACAATAAGGCTACTACAAGCTCAACTCAAAACAATTTCATGTGGTCAGTTGGAAAACGTCTTTCCTTTATCACAATTCTGATGATATCATTTCCTGAAGGACAGAAGAGCAGCTCTTCTCTAATGGGTTTTTTTGTGTGTCCCCACTATCAGAAACTTCTCCCTCACTGCTCACTGGTAAACCAAAATTTTGAAAGTTAGGATCCTTTCAATAGCAAACATCCACACCATCAATGAAAAGATAAAGATATGTGCTATCAGAAGACAACAAATGGATACAGAACTTCGGTACACAAGCTTTAATCAAAATCAGTAATACAAACACAATAGAAAGAGCTTTGCAAATATAGTATTACTTTGTATACTACTACTTGCTTAGATGTTTATTGTTCGTTCCATTTTATCTCAATATTTAATCTGGAGAATTCTATGCAATGTTTCTTCTACAAATAAGAATTGAAATTAAAAAAAGTTCAGACATGGAGCCTGTATTACCCTCTATCCAAGCTACTTTCTAACAATTCATCACATATTCCACACAATAAATACTGCAAAACTGTGACAGAAACAGGAAAAAAAGTCAAGTAAGGCCAAAGAGCAATTTAGCAGCACAGCCAGAATTAGTGTCCAGCATCCAGATGCTGAGTTACTGGTAACTACCAGATTGCAGGCCCTTCTTTTTATGTTCAAGTGTCTCCTGGGGGCTGTGAAACTCAAGGGGATAGCTTGCATAAGGCTACCCAGACCACAACGTAATGGATTGGGAAAAGTGTGCTTAGGAAGTAGGGTGTTACTCTAGAGAAAAAAACCAAAGCTGCAAAGCAATGTAGATTAATATGTGTCTAGTTACTGCAGTCTTAAGAAAAGCTTGAAATAAGTACACACCAGAGAGGATTTATCCAACTGCCTCACAGTACAAGAGGCAGCAGTCTTGTCTTTGGCATGGCTAAAAATGAGCTCCTGCTTAAGCTCTCCAGTCTAGGCTTTTGCAAAACTTTAAAAACAGACTCCAAAACTGTAAACCCTGATACTTGTGAGTTTTGCTGCACTAGGTAAGATGTCTAGAGTACCCTGACTTTGAAGAATTCGTGGTAATTGTGGGTATTTTCTTTGTCAAACTGCTTTTAAAAGGGAAGAGAAACTGGACAAGAAGCAGTCTGGAAATTCTTGAAGTGCTCTTATATCTACTAAAACCTACCACCTTAACATTAACAGTCTACAAGAACAGATCACTTGAACACTACACAGTCAAAACATACTCACCTTACAACTGACAGGACTCTTTCCTACTGCTTTACTGAAATCCATAAGAGATTCAAAAGTCTTTTGGCTGGTCATTGGTGTCTTGATGACCTGGGCAGAGGGAAGGTAGAGAAAGCATAAGCACATTTATGAGCAGAATCTCTCTCATTTTCCCATTACAGCAATAATTAAGTGGTAATCCAGAACACCCTTCCAGAAATTCACAAAACATTTGTTTTGCAAATAAACAGCTTCAAAAGATGTATATTTGATACATATGTAACAGACATAGACATCTATTTTAAAGGTTGATACAGCATTTTGCACATTTTGAAATTATACATTTCTTTAAAACACTTTCTCACTCAGCCACTATGGATGGATGGATGGACAGATGGTAAAAGGGACCAGCCTTTGGAATCACACTTGAGAAATGTTAGTATAACAAAGCAACTTTAAAAGCTACATGGTATCTATTGTCTTGGGAAACAAAAGACATCACTCTAGAGAACCATATGAACAGAAAAAGTTCCCGATTTAACAGGTTGTAACATCCACTCTGTGCCTGATCTGAACACAACGGACATTTAATTCTAAAGAAAATTTAAAATCTTAAATTTGCAACAGCTTTCTACGCTTTTCGGTACTACGTTTCCATCTTTGATTTTGTTCACAGCTGACTCTTTTGTTACATGCAGTATTTTCTATATTTTACCACCACTCCCTGCCCCAAATCCCACCTCCGCCAAGAAAAAAAACAAAAAGGACAGACTTGCAGAAGCAGAACTGGTTGTAATATTTGTGCTGAAACCAGCCTCCATATGCAATAACCTAAAACTGCTACTCATAAGTACGTGAGGCTGACTTCCTTGTTCATACCATTAAGTCACAGAATCATTAAGGTTGGAAAAGACCTCCAAGATCACTGAGTAAAACTTTTCACTGAACACCACCATGGCAATAAGTGCCACGTCCAGTTGTTTCTTGAACACTTCCAGGGATGGTGACACCATCAACCTCCCTGGCAGCCCATTCCAATGTTTAACCATGCTTTCAGGGAACAAATTCTTCCTGATGTCCACAATGAACCTCCCCTGGCACAGCTTAAGGCCATTTCCTTTCATCCTGTCACTAGGTGCCTGGGAGAAGAGGCCAATCTCCATCTGGATATGATCTCCTTTCAGGCAGTTGTAGAGAGTGATAAGGTCTCCCCTGAGCCTCCTTTTCTCCAGGCCAAACCCTCAGCAGTCACCTCAGCTGCTCCTCATGTGATTTACTCTCCGGACCCTTCACCAGCTCCATTGCATTTCTCTGGACCTGTTCCAGCACCTCAATGTCCTTCTTGTTAGTGAGGGGCCCAGAACTGGACACAGGACTCAAAATGCAACCTCACCAGGGTTGAAATCACTGCCCTGGTCCTGCTGGCCACACTCTTTCTGATCCAAGCCAGGATGGCACTGGCCCTCTTGGCTACTTGGGCACACTGCTGGCTCATGTTCAGTCAATCAGCCAGCACCTCCAGGTCCTTTTCCTCCAAGCAACTTCCAGCCACTCTTCCCTCAGCCTGTAGTGCTGTAGGGGGTTGTTGTGACTCAAGGTAGGATCAGACACTTTGAACCTCATAATGCTGGTCTTGGCACATGGATCCAGCCTGTCCAGACCCCTCTGCAGAGTCCCCCTACCCTCCAGCATATGAACACTCCCACCCAACTTAGTGTTGTCTGCAAATTTACTGAGGGTGCACCTGATACCCTCACCAGGATGACTGATATCAACATTAAGCAGGGCTGGCCCCAATACCGAGCCCTGGGGAACCTCACTTGTGACAGCCTGCCAGCTGGATGTAACACCATTCACCACCACTCTCTGGGCCTGGCCATCCAGCCAGATTTTAACCCAGCAAAGAGTGCACCTGACCAAGCCATGGGCTGACAGCTTCTCCAGGAGAATGCCATGGGAGACAGTACCAAAGGCTTTACTGAAGTCCAAGGAGACTACGTTGACAGCCTTCCTTGTCATGACTGGCAATTTCAGTAGTATCTTTCATACTTTGGTGATTCTCTTGATTTTCCCCTGATTGCTTCAAACTGAAACATCTGCTTCACACAGAAAATGTTCTACAGTGTTTGTCAATGCCAATTCTGATTTACAGCAGTAAATCTGAAACAAAAACAAAGCTTTAATAATTCTATTGATTCACTAATATTGGCACCTTTCTACATCAAGTTACTGAAAGCACAGGTTCTGTGTTTAAAAGTTCTTCAAATACTACTTATTAGCTGGAGTGGCTCTGGGGCAGGACCTAAGTCATGTGAAAAACCCCCAAAACTATAAAGATTGAGCACAGCAGACAGACAGGGATTGCTTGGTTTTGGTTTTTATAAAGAAATGATAGGCACCTTTCATATTTTTCTAATCTCACAGCTACTTAGTTTAGATTTCTCACGACTATGATTTGTTTTAGGCTTGAGACATAGAATACTTCGTTCACAGAAATAAACTACTGCCAAGAAGTCCTTCTTAGCAGAAGGAACAGAAATCAATAAAGTCTATGTTAGCCTGAGGAATTACACTAAATATTTTTATCTTAAAAAATTCCTCCCCCTGCTTCCACATTTCTCCAGAACACTTGGTCACTATATACAAGGTACAATATTAAAAAATACATCTGGATACAGAGTTAGTGAGAGAGAATTTGCATCTGTCTGAGCCCTCATCAGACAACCATACACTGAAACAAATTGGTTCATTTCAGCCAAAAGGTTCCACTACTTCAAAATGGGAAAGAAGAGAATGATAGATGCAAAGATATAGAGCAAACAACTGCATAATGCATATTTTACTGAGAAACAAGCAAAAACTATAATAGCACGAATCTTGGGTGTTCAAAATGGAGGCACAACATATTTGAAGTGTTTGTCACTAAAGCAATACCAGAACTAACGACCCACAGGACAGAGGAAAATTATTTACAGCACTTAAGGGTATTAAGTATGTGAAACTTTGGGGCAGAGTGGCCAAATATGAGAGTTTATTTTCACTTACTCAAAAGACTGGAAGTTCTAGTGATCAAGGCAAGTATAACGGGGAAAGGTGAGAAAAACAAGAGAAACCTGTTGTTTTGTCTGCAGTGTGCCCGTTACTTTGGAGGCTCAGATAAACTCATATTGGATTGTTATTCTGCTCTTCATTTCAGCATTATTAGAATCTGCATGATGTAGCCAGAGAGAGTATATTTAGAAAAGACATCTAAGGAGTTAAAACTTTTTTTTAAACTTTCTTAAAGACTGAGAAATACTGTAATACTCCTGGACAGAACATCTGAAACATTGAAACAAACATGACTAATTTTATTTCAAAAGATTTCATCTCATGCCATTTTCTATTGATTTCTACACTGGTAGCAGCAGTTCTTATTAGTCAGCCTGCCTGTGTGCCTGAAATGATGATTATAAACAGCACCTCCATTGGCAGTCCAGTGGAGAACTCTGGAGCACCAAGACTGAAGGAGTTACCTCTGTCTCTTCAACCTGCCTCTCAACAGAGACTGCATCACCTTCTTATCACTAGAAACAGCTAATTCTGTATCAGAAGAGCTGCAAATGGATCTATTCTTTCATTTAACTGAAGTCTCACTGATGACAATTGCATTGCTGGGCTGCAGCTGTTACTGTGATGGAAAGTGGTCATAATAACCACTGTAAGCAGTGGCCATAAGACACTTACTTCCACAAGCTTCATCATGGGCACAGGATTGAAGAAATGGAGGCCTGCAAATCGGTCCTGCCTGGTGGTCGAGTTCGCCAACTTTGTGATTTGCAAGGATGAAGTGTTGCTTGCAAATATCGTATGCCTGGAAATAAGAATTATATGGATTGCATAAATGACAGTAGGAGATTGATGCACTACACATAAATAGACATCCATTGGCTAACCATACACGGAATTCTCAGGAATATTCCTGCAGTTTATCATGGTTCTTCTGCTGAGGTGTAAGTACAGTCACTGTGTGACTTTCTGCCTCTCGAGGAATTTGGTTGAATACTTATATTAGATGCTGGAAAATGAGACTCTGCAAGTAGAAAACTATTTTTAACCCCCCAGGTCCATTCCAAATAATTCCTTCAGCAATCTTAGAAACCGAAGAGTATTTTTCTTCGGTTTTCTTGTTAATCATTTACACATCTTTGGAAACCAAATCATTTGCCATGTTGAAAATGTACTTTGGAGCCTTAAGAAAAATTGGGAATGTACTCTTTTTTTTATAATGATCAATGGCAGACACAATGAGAAAACTTGTCTTCAGAGCAAAGAGGTGATGGGGAAAAAAAAACAGAGAAAAGATAAAAACTGCCACGCATCGGGCACTGCAAAGGATACAGAAAATGCCAAGAATTTTAACACATATTTGAAGTTCTTTTCCACATAGACAGACATAAACCAGATTTAAATTCTGCAATTTATAATGGTTGGTTTTTGGTTTGTTTGGTTAGTTTTTTTCCCCAGAAACGTCTCAGAACCTCAACAGCACTGCTACAGTGACATCACAAACTTACAGAAATGGCTTTTTCTTCAAATCACAAAAGTCAGAAACTAAATTAGAGATGAAACCCCACCTTCTACTCTGGGCTGCATCCTACTGTCCTTTCAAAAGGTTATCCTACTGGACATATCAAATATTAACCTACATTGATACTTTGCTTACATTTCACTGAGATATAACTGCACTTCACAATAGAGCTTTCAGAAAAGTTATGTCCAAGTCATGGGAACATCTTATAGTGGTATTAAAAGAAAACATTCCAGAACAAAAACACTCATATGGTTTTGCATTTTTTAAATTATGGGTTTTTTTTTTGTTATAGAAAAGGAAATTAAAAAACCCTGGAAATTCCCATTTACTCTTTCCACAAATATTCTTTTGTTATTTCCCCACCATCGGGTGGGCCTTATATTGTTCTGAGGTGTATTCTACACCTAAGGAGTATTCTAAAAGGAGTATTCTACAATTCATAGTTTTGACCTTGCAAGGTCAATGCATACACAAGTCTCTTATCCTCACCGAAAATCTGCCACTGTATATAAAAGTTCAAATATTCACGTGAAAATTAAGCACATTGTTTTGTGAAATGTAATCATTGCTAAGTTTATATCTGGGTTCACTTAAGTAAGGGATTTTACCTCAGTTATCACTTCTGTGTGTGAATACCTGTACCTTCACACAACAAAGCCTTGGAAAAAAAAAGCATTAAATTTGCACTGCACGTACAAGGATGTTTTATTTACAGTTTCTGCTCTGACCAAACCAATTGATTTCAATTATAATTTTCATGCTTCTGTGACTTAGAATTACATAATCCATGCTTCAGGTGACAGCAGAATCAAAAGGCTTTGGAAAGCAACATTACTAGTGAAGCCACAGCAATCTTTTTCCAGGCACCAGAGTGCTTTCTCTTGGTGCCATCTAGTGGGTCAGGAGAAGATGTCAAAAACAGAGCCCAACACGAGAGAAATGGACCATTTCAATAAATCTGACTCTTACAGTCCAGCTCACTTACACAGTGAGCACTGAACAACACTTGTTTTGTAACAGTTTTATAACACATTCATTCTAACACAGTAAACAGCTGAAAATCACTGGCCAGTTCCAAGCTGAGTTTACACAACAAAAGACAAATCCTAGACCAAGAAATGTTGATAGGCCTTCTCACATCCCAGAAATGAACAGAAAGCAAGTCTGGAGCAGTTGTTAAAGTGGATACTCAAAAATTCTCTTGTCGTGTTTATTATGACCCTGACAGAGTGCTGCAGTGCTTAAAGGCCTAAAAGCTGCAAAGAACCTGGGAATATTCTACAAAAATCCTTGCCTGATCTTCTCAAAATGGAAACGCAATACTGACTCAATTTAAGAAAAGGAAAATAAAACTGAACAGTGGGTAGGAATGCTTTATCCTGTTCCAAAGATGATGACCATGTAACAACAGTAACAGTTACCATATTAAGAGGGTGAGTGTAACACTGAGAGAAATAGAATATACACAAGGAATTTTGCAAAGCTCTAAGAACATAAGTCAGCACACTTTCAGACTGATGGCATCCAAGAAACAGCATCCACCATTTTACTTGGACAGTTACCGAGTCTCCAAGGTGCTTTGGGGTTGCCAGACTCTCCTGGCTCTCAGCAGAGAAAGTCACTCCTCACTCACAAATACAACTACTCTCAATAAAGAATAGCTTTCCCACTCCCCTACAATTACAGATTCACTTTCAGAGGAATTATAGTTCTTTTATAAGAAAAGGCAAGAGGAATTAATTGTGCATTACTTTTTCAATACAATATTTTAGTTTTGTGCTGTCCCCAGACTCATATTCATTGGCATCTTCAGTCATCATAGTGCAGAAATGGGAGATGAACACGTAGCTGTTGCAGTTGAGGAAACACATGAGACATGAGATAGAATACAAGAAAAATGCAGGGTTTCACACAGCTTGTGTTCCACACTAGAATTCCTCATCTTGTCTGAGCAATTGTAATACATAGCCCCTAATGTTTTGATCTGCTACCAGCTACCCCCACAGTAAGGAGAGTCCTCCCTCCTCACAACCCTGGGCTTTCCCAACCTCTGCCTGTACCACACACTTCACAGGGCCAGGGCCCCACAGACGCTGAGCCTGTCCTGAGACCCAAAGCTATCTTTAAACAAAGCCTGTCTTTGTTACAAATTAACCATAAGTTCACCACCCCCATGTTGCTGACACAAGTTAGTCTGTAAAATCTGTTTATAAGTTTTGAACTGCTCAATCCTAGTGGAGGCTTAGGATGCCTGCACTCACAGGGAGAGCTTTCCATGCCACCCCAGTGCCATGTGGGATGAATAAAGCCCACTGCTTCCTTCTAATACATGGAAAAACACCAAGTAGACATTTCTGCCTTTCCCCATACTACTCACAGGATCTGCAACTCTATACTAGTCACATGATTACAAATTATCCTTTGCATGCAATAGCTAATATTTTAAACACTTAGCTACTAAGTTTCACTATTTTACTGGTTTTTAATTTTCAGCTAACTTTTCTACACTGCAACCATATTCTCTGCCATCCACTTTACTTTCTCTGTCCTGCATGTAGGAGATCTGTATGTTTATCCTAATTTCCAAATACCATCTAAAAAGGAAGGCTTCTCGTCTAGTCATTTTTCCCAACCCTGCAAAATCATGCCTTTTGCTATGGGAAGGAGCATATCTGACCAACTCTCACTATCTTTTTAACACTCTGTAATGTAAAATTTGATGTTTTAAGGTAGCTATGCTGACAAACAGCTCAGACCTATGAAAAATAGCCTCACATGTTCCAAATAAACATATTTTTAAATGAGGCTCCAAGTCCCTGTGCCCATATTTCCTTCCTGACTGGTGTTATTTAGTACTATAAAGACTCAGGTAACCAGTGGCCTGTTTTCACAAAATAGGCACGATATAACTACTACAAGGTATTGCTGAAGACAGTACCTTTGGTACTTTCAGAAGTACCATTTTAAATACTGACCATAGGGAAAGGCCAGAAATCTCCCCAGGCTCAACTATTGATAACATCTTTTTCCCTTGATATTACATTCAAGCCACAGCTTGAGTAGTTGACAGTCTGGCTAAGACTAGCACCTCTTAGCCAATACCCCCAGATTTTAGCTGTACTAGTTAAAATCTCAACCTGCAAGCAATAAAGGTCTTGTGATCCCGAGTCAGCAATCACAAGGCTCAAGTTTCTGAGATTGCACGCTCAGCTTAACAGCATTTTTGGGTTTGGATACAATTCAACAGTAACTTCCAACAGTTATCAAACATAGTTCAAAGAAAGTTCCAGGGACTGTAACTGAGTAAGTGCATACTAAAAAATTATTTACACCACACACAGTAACAAGCAACAAGCTGTTTCCAAACTCTTGTAATACAAAGTAAACTTAGTTCACTTAAGTCACTTCTGAACTGATTGAGACTTATGGCTAAGGGACTGAGACTTCTTAAAATTTGTTCATGCCAGGCATGCTGACAGTAAATATTTTATCATTCCAATTCTCTATTTAAATATAGGAACACGAGGTTAACCACAATCCATGTGTACCAAACAACTTTATTCCACTGTTGTGCGCTTGCATTTGGATTTAATTTGAACTGTGTGCATAGATGGGCAAACTTTATGACTAAATATACCTGGGACAACAAATTAATCAATGCAACAAGCAAATAAACCTGGTGAACACAGAGTGTTTCTAAAACATGCACCCAGTACAACTACTCCATACCAACATGACAGTCTGGAGTTAGTCTAAGAGAAAAAATCTCTTGTTTCTGAAAAAAAAAAAAAAAAAAAGCTAGAAACCAGAGAACTAATGTAAGTTTAAAAACAGAAGACACAATAGCCTAAGTTTCAAAATGTAACAGGAAAAATATACCTACTCTGGAGCAAACTTATCCAGCGTCTTGAAGAGTTCATTTTTAACTTCCATGTTCTCCACAATGGCTTCTACCACCAAGTCTGTGCTGTGGACCACTGCTGCTGCCTCTGTGCTTGTTGTGAGGTTCTTTAATGTCTTCTCAATGAACTCAGCACCAGCCTGAAACATTTTCAACAAGTTGTAATGTCTGTTTACAATGACTTAATTTACTTCTACGTGAAAATCCTCTTATGTGCTCTGAGGTGTTTTTGAGCCACCAAGACTGCAGGCAGTCTGCCATACTTCCAAATCAGTCAGCAAGTTCTAACCATGTAGAGATACAATGCCTTCTACTGACAACATTTTCCTACCCAGTCAAATCTGCTTTGAAGCAGAAAGGAGACCTTTCAATTAATTCTTTTAGGAAGACCATTTGCTGCAGTCCAGCCTTCTGAGTCTGAGTGATCAACTGGCTGGTCAATCAGTAGCTATAGTTTCAGTTCAAGTGCAGGGAAAAAAATGTTTTCTCACTAGTAAATCTACCAACTGCTGACACAGTTTGTGAAGACAGAAATCAAGCAGAACTGCAAGACTTTTAACTAAGGGTAAATGAAGACATAGTACAAGTGAAAAAGACTCTGCATAGTAGAATATGTTATAAAAAAGCATAACCATTAGGTGGACAATTTTCTTTTGTATTAAAAGACTCCACATAATTATGTATGTTCTGGTTAGCCTTGTACAAGCCTTTCTCATTTCCTTTGTCTGCTGCATCACTTCTGCTGGCAATCATCAACACAGGTATACATTATATACGTTAATATGTATTAAAACAAGAAATTAATTTGCTGTGGAATTTAGAGAAACAAGCATAGCAACAAGTACCCTTAGGATACAAATTTAGATGCATCAACTGCTCCACAGTGGCCTGCTGTATGCAAGTCATTCTCACTAATGCAAATGCACAGTATTGTACACAACTAATTCATGTTACTTACACTCTCCTTTCCTTTGCAATAATCCTGTGCCCAGGTCTTGGGGGGAAAAAGAAAGAAAAAAAACCAACCCCCCACAAAAAAAGGACTCCTTATAATTTTGTTACTATTTGCTTCTGGATAAAATAAGTGCATTTCCAGATAAGCACTCAAAGATAGCTTGCTATTAAGTTAGGATGTGTAATTTGACTCCATTTCTCACTTAGCACCTGTTTTAAAAGATCACCAAGTTGGTTTAAATCTTTATCACAAGGCTGAAGTCTACTAAGGAAAGAAATTGATGTAAGACATCTTTCAACTCTTTAAATTAAAAAAAAAAAATCCAAGTTCTTCAGCATAGTGGAAAAAGTTTTCTTTTTAAGGCAGTATATTAACACGCTCTATAATGCACAAAGCAATATCACAACTTGAATATGGTACTTTCCACTTTCCTAAGTTTTCCTAGAAGAATAAAGTAGAAGAGGTCAACCTCAGGCTTATCTGCAAACTTCTTCTTTGTCACTCTCTTCAAACTCTCTTCAATTCCTTTTGTAGACTTTTTAAGGATTTCTGCTGACTGGTCTACTAACACCACAGTGTGACCACTGGCTGCTGCAACCTGAAAATGTAAAAAAAAAAAAAGATTCAACATCAATGTCATAAAGGAACCAAGCATATTTATTTATGTTGGGGCAGACAATACACCAGGCAATGAATTAGGCAAAAGAGAGCAAAAAAACTTTACTAGAGAAATCATAAAAACCTGCACATATTGAGGTGGACTGGAGGGATAAAGGTCCCAAACAACTCAAGGGAAAAGGAAAAAGAAGTCCATCCTTCCCTCACACTGTCTGCAGAACTCTGCCTGTGCCTGGAGACATCTGAATGGCTACGGTTAGAGAACAGACATCTGCCTTGAGAGGAACAAGTGGCTTAGCTGTGATCCTTGGATCTCGTAAGGAAAAAGGGCTGTGGAGATCAAAACTGGACTGCTGGCAGGGTGAACAGGTGGCACAAAGGATGGCCAACCCTGTGTTCCCAACACATAAATGTAACACAGCTCAGCTGTCAGGCCTCACGTCCCTACAACAACAGGAAGGTGACAGTGGGGCTGGGAGTAGTGATTGTTTGCCACTCTAGGACTCTGCACAGACCTGAACAACCTGCAATCTTGCCTTATTACATATTTGGTGCAATCCTTGGCTCAGCTANATTCAACATCAATGTCATAAAGGAATCAAGCATATTTATTTATGTTGGGGCAGACAATATACCAGGCAATGAATTAGGCAAAAGAGAGCAAAAAAAACAGAATCAAACATGCTTTACTAGTCCAGGGAAACACCCCTGCACATATTGAGGTGGACTGGAGGGATAAAGGTCCCAAACAACTCAAGGGAAAAGGAAAAAGAAGTCCATCCTTCCCTCACACTGTCTGCAGAACTCTGCCTGTGCCTGGAGACATCTGAATGGCTACGGTTAGAGAACAGACATCTGCCTTGAGAGGAACAAGTGGCTTAGCTGTGATCCTTGGATCTCGTAAGGAAAAAGGGCTGTGGAGATCAAAACTGGACTGCTGGCAGGGTGAACAGGTGGCACAAAGGATGGCCAACCCTGTGTTCCCAACACATAAATGTAACACAGCTCAGCTGTCAGGCCTCACGTCCCTACAACAACAGGAAGGTGACAGTGGGGCTGGGAGTAGTGATTGTTTGCCACTCTAGGACTCTGCACAGACCTGAACAACCTGCAATCTTGCCTTATTACATATTTGGTGCAATCCTTGGCTCAGCTACAGAACCTACTACTGGTTTTTTGGTTGGTATTTAAATTAATTTCAAACACACAACACCACTTTCTCACATTGCATCAGCATATTAAAAATCAGCTGTTCATTACCTGTTACTTCACCATTCATTAATGTTCCTCTTGCTAGTTAGCAACAGCCTATCTTCACTTTCAGAATTCTTGAACTAACAGAGCTGTAATATAATAACTGTGTAAAACAGATGTTAAAACATGGTTCCACTAATAGTTTTAAAGTCACACAACTTCAGAGCTTCCCTTCTCCAATCTTTTACCTTACATCTAACTTTATACCTAGAGACTAAAGATTCTCATGTGCCCACAAGACTTACTCCAACAAAGCAAGTTAAATGAAAAAATACAGAGATATCTCACAAAGAAAAGCATGGTGATATTCTCATCTAAATAAAGAAATGCCACACTGTCTCTGGACAGTGTCAGCAGAGCTTTAACAAGGGGTCAGTCTGCAGAAGGACATTTCTTTATCCAACTTTTTTATTTCACTATGGTTATTCCATAAAAACAACTGGATCATAAAAAACATTCAAACCAAGCTTTGACTTCCACTCCTAACACTTCATCTATTGCTGGTCACTTGCAATGGTAAAACAAGACCCTTCAATCTTCAGACGAAAAATCAATACCAAGCATATTTATAAGAGATGCTTCAATGAGTATCCATTTATGACACCATCACTGACCAGCTGGTGAAAAATCCTAGAAAAATTAACATCTTCCTTTTCCCACATTTACATGTACAAGAAAGAATAACATGTTCCTAGACTCTACTGTCCAATGATCTTAAGAATGCTAAATAAGAAACATGAGTGCTAGGAGTCAATTAATGCTTTAGTGTTTAATTAATAGTCAATTAATACAGAAGTTTTTTCACATGACAGAATCAGAAATTATAAACTCGTGGCTTTTAACTCTGCATTTTAGCACAGGTTAGCTTCTCTGGACAGTATAAAAGCAAGGAAATAGGAGACAATTACTTAAGTGTCCAAAAAGGGAGGAAAAGCAGCTTTATTAATAGGTCCAGGGAAACACCACTCAGTGTTATAATCATCTCTGCTTTAAGATAATTTTGAATTGATAAGTTAGAGGCAGATGGTCAGCAAAACAATTCTTTTTCCTTAACAGTAGGAGAAGCCTGCAGCCTGTTACTGCCAAATACCAGACATGTTTCTCTTGACAAACCCCTCCCAAAAATGTACAGTCTAACAGAATATGAAGATCCGCTCACTTTCCTTGCAAAATTATAAGCTTTGCATAGCATGCTTCTCAAACATAAGAACAACTTTGAAAAAAGTTGTTCTTTGATAGTTCCTTCCATGGAAGCCTCAATCTCTAGTACCAAGATACAGAGAAGTGTTTTTACCAGACAAATGAATAACCAACTAGCTAATTCCTTAGCAAGAAAAAAAAATAGTCTCTGTATTCCTCCTGCTAGAGATTTGCCAGGAACATAAGAGACCTTCGGTTCCAAGAAGGAAACCCATTAATTCATTAAAACGGAGAGTTGCTGTTTATGACCTTCAACCTCATTGTTGGTTTCTGCTGGGGATGTTTTCATACTTCCCTTACTCTTTGTGAAGTTTATGAACTACCCTGTGTATCCTGGGCAACAGGCTCTTTCTCTCAATTAACTAAATATATAAATTTTAGATCACCCACAGGACCGTTCAGTTTGGTGTCTCAAACGTGCCAAGTTAAAGGTGAACTTGAAAGCCAAAGGCCTGAGATTAATATTTAAATAGGACTTATTTTCCCAGTGTTTAATCACTTCATAATTCTGCAGATGACTAACAGCTACATGCTCATTCTACTTGTAAAATGCCACTTGATCTGGCAAATTAGAAGAAGCTTCTTTCTTGGACCAACATTTTCCATGTATTATTACACACTGTCTGTCTTACATGTAGTCCACGCATAATCTCAAAGAAATTAAAATACAGACTTTTGTTCTTCTTGCCGACCCGCCTGACCTGAAGATATGTGGATTAAAATTGGGCAACCAGACAGGAGCGGTGCAGAAACCCTTCCCCCTCCTCCCCCGCAGCACCCCCGCCCCACCCACCCCGCCCCGCACAAGCCTCACCGCGGGGCACAACGGGAGCGGCCTCCGCGCCCGCACCGAGCCCACAGCACCCACTGCTTCCCGCACAAACACAGGCACAGCACGGAATAATTCGAACGCGAACTATAACGCATTCAGAGAAGTGTGAGGTTTTCTTTTGTTCTGTTCTGGGTTTTATTCACGCTGGTCCGACGGCGGACCGCTCGAATCCCCTGCGCTCGCCCCGTCCCGCCCGGGGACAGCGTGGAGCGCTGCGGCGGGGCTGGGCTGAGCTCNCTTGGCTACTTCTGACTCCTCAGGAGTCAAGTGAGCTCGGCCGGAGCTCCTGCTGGTCCCCGGCTGGCTCTGGGCTCATGCCCGCCCTTTGCCACAGAGGTCACCGCGCTGCCTCCACTGCGCTTACCTTGCTGCAGCTGCGGCTCATGTTCACAGAATCAATTAGGTTGGAAAAAACCTCTCAGGTCACCGAGTCCAACCTATGACCGAACACCACCGTCTCAACTAAACAATGCCACCAAATCTTTCCTTAAACACCTCCAGGGACAGTGACTGCACCACCACCCTGGGTAGCCCATTCCAATCACCCTTTCTGCGAAGAATTTCTAATGTTCAATCTCCCCTGGTGCAGCTTGAANGGGCCGGGCCAGGCGGGGCGAGGGGAGCGCTCCGCCCCGGAGGCGGTGGCCGGTCCCGGCGGCCTTCCGCGAAGAGAGTTGCGCTGTGTCTTCCACCTTGGCTACTTCTGACTCCTCAGGAGTCAAGTGAGCTCGGCCGGAGCTCCTGCTGGTCCCCGGCTGGCTCTGGGCTCATGCCCGCCCTTTGCCACAGAGGTCACCGCGCTGCCTCCACTGCGCTTACCTTGCTGCAGCTGCGGCTCATGTTCACAGAATCAATTAGGTTGGAAAAAACCTCTCAGGTCACCGAGTCCAACCTATGACGGAACACCACCGTCTCAACTAAACAATGCCACCAAATCTTTCCTTAAACACCTCCAGGGACGGTGACTCCACCACCACCCTGGGCAGCCCATTCCAATCACCCTTTCCGCGAAGAATTTCTAATGTTCAATCTCCCCTGGTGCAGCTTGAAACTATTCTCTTCTCCTAGCGCTGGTTGGGAGAAGAGACCGAAGCCCCACCTGGCTACAACCTCCTTTCATGTGCTTGTAGAGGGCGGTAGCGTTACACCTGGATCTCCTGTTTTCCAGGACAAACACCCCCAGCTCCCTCAGCCACTTCCCATAGGACTTCCTTTGACCCTTTGGTGCCCTTCTCTGGGCTCTCTCCAGAACCTCAATGTCCTGACTGTTCACATTGTTAGAAGCTCGCTCTCCATAACAAGTGGTTCCTGACTAGAAGGGGACTTCATTTCCAGGCTAGCACAAGCTAGATATTAGACAAAACAACTCCAAAAAACGCCCCCTCCCCCGCCCCAATCCTTCCATTGTAAATACCAGCAGATGAATTAAATCAGACTGCCCTGATTTTCCATCTAAACCATTTAAACCAGAAAGACTGGGACTTCAAGCCAGCAGCAGCTGACAACACAGCAATTACAGCATATTCTACCTGAGTCGGCATCAGGGTAAACACTAAGCAGCTTGTTTTATTTAAATAAAAGAAGCAGAGTATTCTCATATCCCTGCACTTGTACCGAAAGCCCAATGTAAAAATTTTATCATTTCCTCACTTAGCCCCACCTGAGAGTACATTAGGCAGCAGCAGGAAGTGGCTGTGGAAACAGCTTTATCCAGAGACTCAGTGTTGTGTATACAAATGACAGCTCAGTAGGTAATTAGTGAATTTCCCTAAACAAAAATAAAAACCACACTAAGCCAAGTTATTTGCAGCCTAACCCCAGCGTGTAAGACACAAGATTTCCACATACAGCACTTGCCACCAAGTGCCCAGCTCATACTCACTCCTTCCCCACAAGCACTTCAGTTGTCTCCCCTCAGCCCTCCCTTTCTATATGTAAGGATCCCGTGTCTCACTCTGGGCTCTCTCTGGGCCAGAGCCCCCAGTTCCCTGCCCTCCACTCCAGGCTCCACAGGGGCAGCCCTTTCTCTCTGTCCTCCACACCCCTCTATGCCAGGAGTCCAACAAAACTACACCTTGGCTTCTGCCCAAGATTTTCTTTCCTGCAGATTTGTGCATCTCTCTCCTGGTGACAACTCATTTGCCCTTTTACCTTCCCCATGTCTACCCTTCCCTCTCCTTTTATTCCATGTGTGTGTTTCTAAAACTTGCTTTGTAGTATTTGATCATAACATGCCTAGCAGTGCATTTTTCCAATTTCACTTTGTTCCCTCAACCTCCTTCACCCCTCATCCAAAAACATTTTGTAACATTTGCTCACTCAAAAGCCTTCTTGGTAAGATATAAGACACCAAACACCACAAGCTTAGTCAGTAAGTGAAATGACTATGCAAAGCTGTCAAACACTTACTTGAGAATTACTTTATTAAAAATAAAAATACATTGAAGCAAAGTCTGAAGTAATTTTTAGACATAAAGTTATTTTCAGCATTCAGAAACAGCCACCCACTTATATAAACATACATTTTTCAACAAGGCATTTGATATGCTTCCTCTGCCAAAAAAAAGAGAGGGGAAGGGCATATTTACAAACACAAACCAAATCAGTTACCATTTTACTTACAGTCTGTCAAAGACAGCAACACACTTGGAACACCACAATTGCTTTTATGCTATTGTTTAGCTGCTATCATGGCATCCTGTGAAAATTTCAGTGCATTTGGAAGGCATGAAAGGCAGGTCTTTACTGTAATTTCCAACAGCAACTTTCATTCTGGCAGACATTGACACTATTGAACCTTCACATCAGTATTTTTAGTTTGTCACACGATGCAGCATTTGATTACAGATATCACCAAAACCCACATTCTCAAAGTACTACTTGTAGGTGGATAATTTTCGAAGGCTAGTTTTCAAAGGTGACATTTTCAACTAAACTCAGCAGGCAAAACAAGAACAAATATGTACAATTTCACATACTAGGGGATTATATGACTTGTGTTTTCTTTGGAAGCTGTAAAAATAAAATACTAAAGTGCTTTTCAACTGTGTCCTCATTGATTAAAAGGACAAATATTTTATATAAGTGATCAGTTGCACACCAACATCGTTATGTTGCTTAAAGAGGCATTTCAACAGAAAGATAAATATTATCAGCACTAAATTTTGGCTTCTCAATCAAGCATATACTATTTTAAGGATTTTCAGAAAAAATCCCAACTGTACAGAGTTATTTATTCACTGGAAAATACAAAATTAAATAAGTGCTTAATTCTCCAATACTGTCAGCTTTTGAGCAAGTCCACTAGCATTGGTATCAAACTCAAAATTTCATACAAATAAAAAATTTAACAGAAGCCTATGAAGTCCAAAGATAGCCTATATAAGGGCTGGAAGTTCTCACACAAACAGTGGGATACCTGACCAATCAAATATATAATTGAGAAATTAAGGCACCCTGTTATTCAAAACAGGTTACAGAAAACCTTAATTCAAATCCAAATTAACTATCTTACAGTCTTTGTTAGGCACTACCCGGCTTATAAAGCTTCAAGTTTAAAAGTGGCAAAACCAGACATTATTTTAAAGCTGAAAAGTTGACTCTTCTTCTACAATTTAGGTTTAGCTTCTCCTATGGACCACCCGATTCTAATTTACAGTCAAATTAACATTCCAGTCTTGTAAACTTGTCATTAGGAGGACTCCTAGGGTTCTCTAGATCTCCAGTGAGGGACACGGGGGGAAATCCTTTAAAAGAAGACATAAGAACTAAATTCATTTGACATGAAATTCTGGTAGATCAAAAGGAACATAAAGTGATTTAAGAATGATTAACAACAATTAAAGGTTAATTGTTACATATTCCCCCAAAAGATCATTTTCCATGTTTGAAGGATCTTTCAAATACAAGGCAAGACTGACTGCCCTGTTCAGAAACACCCAACATGAGGTTTCCTTGGCAATTGGTTTGACAGTGGTTAACAGCACTAAGGTTCTGCATATGTAAAGTGTAAGGTACTGACACAGTAATAGTGTATGAACTAGATATTTGTACTCCACATGTGAGACAGGAAAAGGCATTATACTCAAACCTCAGGTTTGTCAGATTCCTCCTGTTCCATGGTAAATGGAACCTTCACCTGCAATGCCATAGTGATGCTGTATTTGAAGAGTCCAGTTCCCAAAGCTGAAGAGGCTGAGGCAGTACTGTCCACACTGCTGGTCAATGAAAACCCTGAGTGCAAGCCCCACCTTGAGGATTGCACACGTAGTTTTCCCCTAGGAGTGGCTGTTGGTCTCATCCAGACAGCAGCCACTGCTGCCGTGGGGAAAACAGAGAATGCAAAGAGGCAGCACAGATGTTGTCTTGAGTATCTGCTTGGCGCCAGAGAGAATGGACTTCGCTGTTTCCTGTTACTGAATCCTGCTCTCATTTACATTCTGAAATAAAACATCTGCATCCACATGCTGCACACTTCTTTCATGTTGAGAATATGGCATATTCAAGGATTCATTCGGCCTCAAAGCCTGGGTTTTCAGTTGGTATCTGCCTGTTTTTAGTGAGCCTTGATAGTCAAGAGTATTTAGAGGAATCCAGACTGATTCGATCTCATCTACACCTATGAATTACTTGCAAGAAGGAATCCTCCAAGGTTAAAAGAAGTGTCATTTAGTAATTTCCCAAAAGCATATGTCATTATTTAAGTGCAGTTACAATGTTTCTTTACAGAGACAATGCTAACACCCTCTCATTTGTTAAATCTTTTGATATTACATGATGTCCTTCACTCCTTTGGTAAATTAAATGTTTATGTGCTGCTTTTACAATTTTTTACAACTACTATCTGTTAAAGCATTAGCAGATGTTTTAGACAATTCTCCCATAATTAACATTTCAAAAAACTGACATTAATATCTTACAGACGGGGTTTGAGCCCAGCAAGTTTTCATATCTAATTAAAACCTATGCTGTCAGTTTGTTTGTGGAATGCAACGGCAGACAAAAAAGATCTTCTCTTTCCAGAAGACCAAATGGACTGATCACTGACTATGAAAGCCTATGCAGTTGGTGTTTTCCTGGCAAAAAAACCAACAAAATAAGCTGGAAAGAAAAAAGACTGGATTTTAAAAGTGCAGTGTTTCTTGGCTTGATCCTTTTTGATGTTAAATCATTTCTTCAAAGCTATTATGTTGAATGGACATGGAGCTAAAGTTAAACCAAACCTCCCCTCCATGGGTGGTTTTGAAGCATTCTCAGGGTACAAAAAGGTAAAACTTTGCATTAAACTTGTGAAAATCAAGAACAGCTCCATTTTTGCCAACTGCTCTCCCATGCACACACGTTTACCTAAAGAACAGTTAGAAAAGATATATTACTGGCTTTATACAGTTGATCCATTTGTTAACACTCATGTAATTCCTGTGCTATCATAGTCCAAAGACAGAAAGGCTTGAGCTACTATTTATTAAGCTATGAACTCTGCAGCTTTGGCCTCTCATGTTTGAGTCTGAGTCTTGCTCAGCAGTACTACTTCATATTAACAGCATTTATATCCACAGCAAAAGCACTATCAAAGGACAATTCATACTTTCTGTCTGGTGACTGGAGACTTCAGGAACTCAATCCATTTTGCAACTCACCAACTGTAGTAATAAAACAGGTTCTATAGTTGATCCTATGTGCACCTTTTACACCTCACACCTCTCTGCATTTGAAACAACACGCCCCCAACCAACCAACTAATGACTCATGTGGATTATCTTACCCATTCCAAAAGGAATGAATGCCTCTTTCTTCACTAGCTGGCCACTTTCATCCAGAAATCTTGATGGCTGAAATTCATCTGGTTTCTCCCAAATGTTAGGATCTCTGTGTACTGACCACAGGTTGGGCACAATCACACTGCCCTTAGGAATAGTATATCCCTGTAGCACTTGAAACAAAAGCACAGAGACAGAGACCTGACAAGCTGCTAGAAGGAAACACGGGAAACACCACCAAAAAGACAACTAGAGGACATCACAAAAAATTATATGGATCCCTAGCAGTCAGCTGCAAAGGCAGCAAAAGCTTAAGGCAAAGGTGATCTCTGCTACCCTGCTTGAGTCAGAATCACACAGCTGGAAAGACATCAAGTTACACTAACAGCTCCCTGTGGAGAAAAGGCAGCAGCAATTGTAAGAAATGCACTCTGCAGCATGCAAGTGCTGTGACTCAGTTTTCTTCTGTTCCTGTGCTGTCACAGAGCCCCACCACAGTCAAGGGCTGGGTTTTCAACTGTTGTCACAAAAGGATTTTGAAATGACTAGTCTCATTTCAGCTTGTTGCACCTCACTGTCCTGAAGCTAAAACATTAAAAAAACAGATCAATTCAACACTAGGTTTGAAAGCTGAGTATTGCCATCTCACACTGACTTTTGCCAGTGCTCAGCTATGTTTAAGAAAACATATAGTTAGTTGGAAAAAGGCATTCATATATGTGGAGGTCAATGGTATAAGCCTTTTGCAAACCAACTGGTCTAAATTGATGTTTTCAGACCTCTCTGTCAGAGTGCCAAAAATAACTCTGCTGTTTCAGGTACAAAGGTGGAGTCTCAGCTGCCAACTACCACTAACACATGAGCCAATACAAGTTGATCCCCATAAAAGAAATTGCTCTAAATTAGGTCAGATATGCTGCTTAAATAGAGGAGTATCTCAAGGCCATCTACACGCTATAAATGGCATTTTACATACTTGGGTTACAGGCCTAAAACACAAATGAGGTCCTTGTAAATTATCACTAGATGTCCCAACTTTATCCTCAAAAGAAATACTATAGTAATAAATCTCTAGAAATGCTTACCAGCAGTTTCTGAGGCCATTCGAGGAATAGAAAGGGGAACAACTGCAGTCATCCTCTGCACTTCCATAATGGTTGCCTCTGTGAAGGGCATTTGAGCCTTGTGAGCAAGCGAGGGAACTTTGTCACGTCCTAGAACTGCTTCAACTTCTGCATGAACCTTCTCTATTCAAAGGGAGCAAGAAAAACAAAAAATTCAAAAGATGCACGATATGTGAGGAGACATCTCAATTTCATTTGCCTGTGCTTCATTGTTTACACAGATTTCTCAAAAATTACTTCAAGATGTGATCCCTAGCTGAAATAACTATGCCAGCATAGGCCTTAAGAATAGACCCAGTTAAGAAGAAAACAACCAAGCACAATCTTGACAACTGTCAAAAGTAAAGCTACCAAGATGACACACCATTGCTGGCACTCCTGTATTGGAAAAGTACAGGCAAAGTTCTGTTGCAATTCCAAATGTTTTCATAATCTTACTTTAAGAGTTTAATTGTACAGTAGTTTGAATGTTGAAAACATCAAGCTTCTGTCCTTCATTAAAAAACTTGAACAAAAAGAGAGCTGTGTGCAGTACACGCCTGAGTGTGAAGAGACTGGAAAGCTTTTCATGCAGTTGCTTTAGATACTTCATTTCTGGAGTAGGAATTTTAGTGCTGGTACTGCAAGTGTTGAAGCCATTTAACTTGTTCCTGATATTTTCTATTTTCTATTCACAGAACTTAAAATGAGCTATTTCCCAGTTCCCTCCAAAAGGCAGCAGCAGATGCTCCTTCCCCACAAAACCCTTCTGCAAAGGCAAAAAAAGAAGTTACTGAAAAGTTCCTTTCTCATTCATGGGAAGCATATAAATTGTCAAAATATTTGTTTGCCCCTTTCATTTCTCTAAAGGCTCAGCATATAAGTAATTCTCTTCATTCAAGTTTCCAAGATGCAAGATTTGCTTCACCTATGTACATACAGGATGATGTGCCTTCTGTTATGGGTAACTTGGAATCTGGCTACACAGCAAAAGAATCTTGAAAGAGAAGACCTCAAAACTAACCTTTAATCAAAAATAATAAAAGTCAGTTTTCAACTTTTACCCTTCGTATCCTGAACACTTTGTGGTTGTCCTGCTTGTCTTATCTGACCAGGCTGCTGACACTCAAAGTTTTTGCCCTCTTCTCTCCTTACCAGTGATAAAAAATAAAATCAAAGCTCAATGCAAAAAAAGTGCCCCAGTTTCCAGAGCAGCATTCCAGAATCGTTGCCTGAACTATGTCCAATGAACCGCTGCTGCCACCTAACGGTTTTGCTAGTAAAAAAGTTCGTGTATGAGGAACATTTAAAATACACAAAAGATACAGCAAGGCATGCTGATGGCGTGGCTCTTCAGTACCTTCTCTGTGGGGGGTTGCTACTTATATTAGTGACACACCATAGCCCTGTATTCAGGTATGCACATCCAGAGTAATTTTAAAGAAATAAGGTTTTCAACTTTAAAAATAATTAAAAATTAAGGAGACTGTCTCATGCCAAATGTCACGCCAGCAATTCATTCCAAACAAGTAGTTTATTAGGAGTTTGTAAAGATACATTGAATTATCCAGACAGCAAAGTGCTGCTCACATTGCCAACTGCAAAAACACAAACTTCAGCATCTCTCCGCTAAAAGCATGCTATTCAAACTGCTCCACTACTTTTCATATATTTAAAAACCTCACAGATCTTCAGAAGTTAAGGACCAAAACAAAGTCAGGGAACAGAACAAATCAACTACTCTCCATGGCCTCACATTATTGTCTTACACCCATCCTTCTCTTTCCATTTAAAAAGCAAAATTGATTTCCAAAAAAGAAAAAGACTATTTCTGATTTTTTTTCCCCTGATAGCCCTTAACTTGCCTTTCCACATCTGCAAGCAACATTTGCTACTGCTAAAGATACACGATTTAGTTACTTTCTTTAGGGAAAAAATATGTTAATACATCTAAGAGAAACACATTACCAGCAGGGTGGGAAAAGGCAGGGGGAGGAATAGAGGCCCATATGTAACTCCAAGGCAATCAGGATAAATGAGAAATGCGATACTAGAAGTAAGACAATCACATTCCATAGACTACTGAGCTTATTTAGATTACTTGACAACAGCCACAGCATAAAGAGAGGTTGAAGTTGGAGAGAAGTAATAAAACTTAGAGATCAGCAGAAGAGGAAAAACTGACCAGCACATACAGATACAGTAATATGCTGTAGGGAAAGAGGTTAAAAACCCCAAATCAACACAACACTCTTCCAGATCTCATTTGTGTAATTTAGAATATATCTAATTCATGTAACTGCATATCAAGTCGTGATAAGATACACGCATTAAAAATAGAAGAATAAGCCTATGCAATAAAAGTTTGGTTTGCAGTTGTCCACAGTGAACTCTCTCTCCCATGTATTGCACAACAGGGCAGCAGTTTGATCTCTGATCAACAAATCGGTTGACTTTGTGCAATAAGCATGATCTTGACCTATTTAAAAGTGATTATCCCAGACAAATGAAACTTTGAGTGTAGATAAGACTACTCAGAATCATATTCCACTGAGTTTTGAATGCTTCCAAAGTCAGAGATTCTGTTAACTCTCAGGGCAATCTGTTGCACTCCTATGTCATCTTCAACAGGGAAATTTTGTTTGCTAGTATCTGAGAATATTCTTGTTGTAGACTATTTCCACTGCTCCTCTCTTTTCCACTGCACACCTCAGGGTGTCTTCCAGTCACATAGGTGTAGACAGCATAAGGTTTCCCCTCAGTCATCTTTCCCCAATACTAAACAAGACCAATTCCTTCTTCTATTTCCTTGGGGCGACGTGTTCCACGTGTCTCCCCGTCTCCCAACTCCCATCATCAACAACCTACTCAACTGCCATGACCATTCAAGACTCCTGGGGAGAGGCCCTCAAGACTCTGACCAGCTGGTGCTGTGCACTTGTGTAAGTCCAGTTTGCTTCAACTGTCTCTGACTTGATCTTCCTCTACAGGGCGTGGTGTTTCACTTCCCCAGACTCTGCCACTAGGCTCAAGAACTTCCCTGCTCAGGAAGGTATAAAAGCAGACCTTACCACTATGGATCTCACACATCTTATATCGCTACTATATGCCTGGAATGCCACAATGGCCATGGAATTGCTTGGAAAAGATAAAGTTGTCTGAAAAGAGAAGAAATGCACAGATTAAGAGGCCATTTAATTTTTAATATATAACACTAACCTAGAGATCTTCATAGCACAGCAGGATAGAAGATGTCTGATTACAGATCTGCCTTTCAAATTGCACATACACACGTACTGTTTGCACTCCAAATGATTTCTGCACTGTCACTGTTTGCTTCTGTTTCTGAGCATCCATCTAAAGCTTTACAGTCTGAAATAAACCACGTAGAATAAACAGTCTTACCTTGTACTTCTGGGTAAAGAGACATGTAGAGCAGGCACCACAGTAATGTGTTGGAAGTAGTATCTGTGCCTGCAATGAAGAGGTCACCAATGATAAAAAATAGGTAGTCATCATTAAAACTGCTGTCCTTGTTCTTTTCTTCTTCTGCATGGATGAAGTACATATCAATGAAGTCCCTGGGATTTGCTGCATCCAGTGTATCCCTGTGCTGTGCAATTATTTGCTTTAGAAAAGCAGTAATATCTAATTCTGTCTGACGAAGCTCCCGGAAAGGCCCAAAGGGAAGGTAGTACAGCCAAGGGCAGATGTTGACCAGGGTTATGTAGCTGTTCACACTCAGCTCTAGTGCACGGGCCATGTTCTTCAGCATCGTCTTGAACTCAACATCTTCGTAGTTAAAACGCCTGCCAAAGGCCATGGAACAAATAACATTGGACACTGCATTGCGAATGATTGGAAAGGGATTAAACGAATCCTTTCCATGCTTCAGCATTTCTTCCTTTATAAAGTTCAGCTCCTCGATGATTTTAGGCTCTAAGCTGTATCTCCCTACTCCGAAATGACGCAGTGTTGAGAGAGAGAATTTCCTCTGTTGCTTCCAAACGGGGCCATAAGGTGCAAAAATAACACCTGAAAGAGAAAGTCTGAAACTAGTTTCAATGAGAAATAATTAGACAGTCCTGCAACCCCAGACCCAGAAGAGATGGAAATGATACACAGCAAATCGATCCCAAGCAGTGGTCTAGGAGCTAAAGCAAGAACACAAGGCTCTTTATAATAGCTTTGGGAAATCCTGTCCCTCCTTCTCCCAATCAGTGAAATTAATATTAAAAGTTGGATCAGTAGTTTTATTAGTCCTTGCAAGACACAGATGGAGAAGAGGTACCATAGATGCTTCATTACAAATGATAATTTTGTAGGAACTGTTATTCTGGGACATGGGTTAGCTATAGCCTTTTCTACTCAATGTCCTGAGATCCCTTCAGCAAAGCAGAATAGAAGACATTAAAACAAACTGGCTTGCATTTCTTTTCCACTTCATGTTATATAAACTTCTCAATACTTTTTGCATGTGTTTCTATTACTTGAGAGTTTTTTTCTCAAAGTTATAATAAAATACAGGATACACATGCTCTGAACAAACTGGGAAGGTAAAGACAGGTACAGAGCCACTTGTCAAAAACCTGCTTGATTTGCATTTCAGCAGTTTTGATGCCTCTAGGCACTTGTTCTGCATGATTGTGTCATTATGAAACATTATTTAAATTAAATCTCTTAGCTTCAGGTATAACTATTGCTCACTTGCAAAGAGAAACATCTCTTCTGTTGAATTGAAGACCACACCAAAGACACCACAGAGTAACAAATACACAACCTGCTATTTCTAATGTAGTCTATGCTTAATCTGAGAAAGTTTATGTTCATCAAAACATGAGCTAGTTCTGGTTTTGTTCTTCTAGTAAAGTGACGCCACTCTTTTTCTGGAAATAAAAAGTTACATTATAAAAGCAACATCAAATCTTCTGTCAAGTCTTCATGTTGAATTTAAAAGAAGTGGCTATAAGAAATTAGTACTAGAAAGATGCACCATGTTTCAATACTTAACATTACACACATTTCTATAACAAGTTAAAGCTCATAGCCCCTAATGCTAATAGAAGAATGAATGAATGAATAAATAAATAAGAATAATAAATAAATAAGAAATCTATGGCTAGAAACAGAAGTCTGTAGATATACTCAGAAGACCCTGAGCAATCCCAAAAGTAGAAATAGTCCAGCATAACATAAAGCTGGAAATCTTTATAGCCAGATTTTCTGATGACATTATCTGCTCACAGTAGTAAAAACAGACCAAAGAATACAAACACATGACCCAGCTTCAAAGGTCATAACTAGAACATTATGAAGAGTCAGGACAAGGTCAGAATAAGCTGAATTTTATCTTCACTGCATGAAGACATTCCTTAGGCAATCTCTTGAAATGCCCACTCCCTGGCCCTTCAAAAACAGAACCAAAAACTTCTCAGCTTTCATTTCTCAGCTAATGTTTCCTGGTAGCACTGGTGTCCTCAAGTAGGGTAAATGAAAAAATAGGCATATTTGGGACTGAATTCAACAAGAACCAACATGCATTTCCAGGGTTTGTGGCTGGAGTGGGGAAGAAACATGAATTTCTTGGAACAAAACAGAGTTAAAATTATTTTTATCCCATGACAAATATCTCAAAAACAGCCTATACATCCACAATCTGTTTCCCTTTCCGTCATTAGGAAATTTAGTTTTAGGATCCAACTACTTTCATAAAATAAAACCAACCCATTGTTTTGAATGTAAAAAAGACTGTCCTAGCCCCACAGAAAAGCTAACACTGACAACACACCTTCTCACACCCAGAGTCTCTTCACAAGTCCTGCACAGAGCGTGGCTGCATAGCATGGTGTTTTCTGATGTCCCAAAACCCCAAATTGCTGCAGAATGCTAGTAACTGATTTGCAAATTGAGAAAGAATAACATAAGAGACAGCTTGAGGAGGAAGAGGAGGATAGATAACAGAAGAAAGCAAACTGTAAAATGAATCACTATCAAGCTACAACAATGGAAAAGTCCTTCGCTGTTTTCAAAGAAGAGCTGCCTGCACTGAAAAGTCAAGGTACCCAGCACAGACAAGTCTACTCTTAAAAAAAAAAAAAACAACAACAAAACCAACCCCAAACAAACTAAAATAAACCAAACAAAAACTCTGAAGAAAATACAATAATGAAGTCTGGCGCAACAAGAATAACCAAGACTTCATGCTCACTACAGAGAGCTCATTTCTATGAACTGATAAGGAAAACTTTTTAATACAACCCACAAATTCACAGAATCAGAGATTTCACATTATTCTCCATTTTTATATGAAAAAAAAAAATCAAATCCTTACAAGAAGCAAGTTCTGGCAAAGGCCAAGTTACAGCCCTTCCACCCCAGTTCTTACTGCTAGCTTTAGTGTTGCTGCAACACCATGAATGCTGACTAACAAAAATTCATGACATTAAATGTTTAACTTCTGTGTTGTCAGATCTCCACATCTGCATGTACACAGGGCAGGGCTAAAAAAGGCAGACAACCTCTCAGGCTCCATCCACCCTAGAGACTGAATTGTTGCTACCTCTCATTGCTATAGAATATAAAAATGCTTTACCAAAACAAAACCACCTAAATCTGCTTTTTCCCCTCAGTCTAGTATTTCTCTTCCCACAGATGTATGTGTGGAAGCCTTCAATTAAGAATTGACATCTACCTTCTCCCTTATGTTCTCATCGCACTTTCCATCCAGCCAAGAGGGCCTCCCTTCTTTGCTAATCAAGTTGCTGAAATGCAATATTTGCCATTTCTGATACTTCTACTTGCTCTCCCCCATGCACGATATTCTGTTTGCATCTTATGTACAACAGAGCCACACACCTAAGTCCTTCTATCTTCCATAGCATATCCAGCAGGTCAGCTTGACTCGTGGAATAACTCTCACAATTCAAAATTGTAAGAGAGGTATGTTTTATTCAGCTGAGACACATGTGGAATCATTTCTCAAAGCCATGCATACCAGTTAAGGCTGAACACCTTGCTTATATCAGTCAGAAATATACATATTCATTAGAGTTCTCAATTCACTATACATATTAATATCCTGTCCCCACATTCCCCGCTTCGTATTATAACTAGCTTTTATCAGTTCTGCGCTTGCTCTGTGCCTCCTGGTGCTGTGAGTAGTGGTCTTTTTGATAGATTTCAGGGTCTTTTTAATAGATTTCAGGGTGTCCTTTTGATGACCACTTCTTCTACGCAGGCGTGTAAAAACCTTGGTTTGTTGTTCTGAACTCTGGACTTGAAGAAGCTTACTTGGTTGGTTAAGTTTGCCTTTCTGTTCTTATCAGGAAATATACGTTTGCTTCAGCTTATACCAGGGTTGAGGTGCACAGAGTGGGCTTACTAAGTAACAAAATTATTTACTCTAGCTACATGATTTTAAACAAGCCTTATACATAGTATATATCACTTTAATCATATAAAATTTTCTAACAAATTTATCCGAACTTCATATCAAGCTCAGCATAAAGGCAAAACTACAACAGAAAATGTAGCTTACAAGAAAATAGCCCTGTAAGTTCATATCCCATAGCTTACTTATGGAACAAAAAAATAGGAACCCGAAATGAACACTTACTGACTTAAATCATCCCAGTGCTATAGCAGCCAAATTGTGAGCTGTTGATCTGAAGTTACACATCATCCTGCTTCTATCACTTCCCTTCCTAGTACATACTAACACAACTGCCTCTGTCCTGACTGTAGCAAAGTCTCACTCACAAACTCTTGAAACTATGATCAGGAGGCTCCCAGACCAATCTCTAGTAGCCTCCAGTTTGAGTGTTGTAACCCAGCCGCCTCCCCCATGAGCCACACATAAAAAAGAAACATTAGTCTGCACAAATGCAGCATTACAGAGGTTCAGTCACCTCCTCATGCCAACACTAAACCCAAGCCAGCCCAGTGAGAGCACCTATAACTTCCATCAGCTTTTGGAGAACCAGGTTGTTGGCAGGGACAGCAGCACACACTGCCCATATTCACCGACTTTTCTCTTTGTGTACTCAAAATACACCACCCCTGTGGTTCATTCTACAACACTTTCACATCTGTGGCAACTCAACACATTGCACCAGCAAACACACGCACTACCTAAGAGATCAGTACATTTTATGGACAGCTGGGCAGTCCCCATACCCAAGTGCAGCTATGGTGATCTTCCAGATAAAACTAAACGTAAAGCAATGTCGTGTCCCTGCTGCAGAGCAACATGGGCAGGGCACAGTGCCTGGGCTTGGCTGCAGCCACTCTGGCTCTGGACAACAGGCTCCTGATGCTCTCAACTCCCCTGGTACACCCACCAGCAGGAAGCTGCTAACTGCCCTGGCTAATCTTGTGTCACCATGTTCAAAATAGCCTAACACAGGACAAGAAGAATGACATTCACAGCATTCAAGGAAAAAAATCCCCATGAGCCTGAGCATGGAGTTTTACAGCACCACTAAAATTATCTAACTCTTCTTCCCCTTTCCTCCCCCAGTTCTTGCTAAAAGTACTGTACCTAAAAATACACATGATAATGTACCAGTAAGAGCTGTCTCAGACCAATATCATTAAACCAATATAATTTATCTTTTTTTTTTTTAATTCCATAAACCAATTTCACCACTGGCACCTGATCAAGTTTTAATAAAGATGACCTAGGTCCCTCCCTTTCCTCTCATCCTTACTAGTGTAATTCTGGTACACTAAAAAAAAACAACAACAAACTCCCACCAAAGATAAATGTTTCAAGCATTTAAAAAATAGATTTCCTTGATCTTTGAAAAAATAAAAAAATTACAGGTTTCACAACAAGCTAGCATACTAACAAGCCTTCTGGGCTACGCTTCCCACCTAAGAAATGAAAATTAGTTTTCCACAAACACTGAGACCACAATGACCTAAAAACCAAACATGAAGAAATTGTAACTGAAGTATTGCCAGCATGTGTTCAAACTCTTCACATTCTTTTCTTGCAAACGCTAGTAAACTCTCCTTTGACCTATTTAAAAAAACCCCACCAAACCCCAAATATGTTCAGTAAGTTTTGACAAACAGAATAATACATCTGCAAACATCTCAGCAACAGTAGTTTGCACACAGGCAGCACAGACTGCACAGCTATAGGACTCCATAGCAGCCTTCTCTTAGCCATTGTTACCTTGATAAGAACTGGAGAAACACTCAATTTTGTACCACTGCCCAAGTATTCAAAATTTCTTCTCCTGACATAGGGACTTTCTAATTTTGGCTAAGTGACACACCCGCTGCTCCTTATATCCCTGTGCAACACCAGTCACACAATCATGGAATCAGATCGGAAAAAAAACTCTGAGAGCACCAAGTCCAACCTGTGGCTGAACACCACCCTGTCAACTAGACCATGGCACTAAGTGCCACGTCCAGTCTTTCCTTAAACACCTCCAGGGATCATGACTCCATCGCCTCCCTGGGCAGTCCATTCAAAGTCTAGTTACCCTTCATGTAAAGAACTTCTTCCTCAAGTCCAACTTAAACCTCCCCTGGTGCAGCCCGAGGCTCTGTCCTCTTGTTCTGTCACTGGTTGCCAGGGAGAAAAGACCCCTGCCGCCACCTGGCTAGAACTTCCTTCCAGGTAGTTGTGGGAGCGGATAAAGCCACCCCTAAGCCTCCTTTTTTATTTCGCCCCCAGGCTAAACACCCCCAGCTCCCTCAGCCGCTCCTCAGCCCCCTGACTGTGAACAGAGCTAACGGGATCACGCATTTCTCATTCAGAGGTGCTGTGGATGGTGGTCCTGCCCAAGTTCACGGGCAAGCTGCACATCCACCTCCTGCGAAGGCGAGTTTATCTCTGCGTGCTTTCTGTCATTTTTCTGGCAGCAGCGGGACGGACAAACGCGTGGAGCAAAAAGCAAGTAAATGCTTCAGTCTGCAATTCACAACAGTTATTTATAAATTTCGGCAGAGCAGCCACGAGCCCGAGCAGCTCCCGCTCGGCATCGCTGCTAAGCAGCGCCCTGGCCACCCATCAGGCGAGGGGCAGCTCCCCAGAGCGGGACCCGCGGGGGCCGGGGCGCCCCCGGGCGCTTACCCTTGTTGTGGGTGATCATGAGGACGATGGGCACGGAGGGCCGGTCGCTGAACACCTCCGCCTTATGCACCAGCGCCTCCCNGCGAGTGCTCCCCACAACCTCATAGGACTTGCTTTCAAACGCTCCTTATGCAAACACCTGGAAATTATGGCTCCTTTTCCCCCATTCCCAAATAAAAAAGCTGGCGGTTCTAAGTAACAGACGGAAATTTTCTGTTTTCATAACTGAGAGGAATGACAGATTTGTGGGCAGCTCCGCAGAGCGGGACCCGCGGGGGCCGGGGCGCCCCCGGGCGCTTACCCTTGTTGTGGGTGATCATGAGGACGATGGGCACGGAGGGCCGGTCGCTGAACACCTCCGCCTTATGCACCAGCGCCTCCCGCACCGCCTCGAAGGTGTTGAGGACGATGAAGGGGCGGCTACCCATGAAGAGCCGGAAGACGCTGCCGTACATCTTAGAGAGGCCGGTGAGGAAGACGTGCGGGGAGAAGGCGGGAAAGACACGGTCGCCGTCCCGCACCTCCACCGCCCACCTGCGCAGCAGCGGCGGCGGCAGGAGGGCGAAGCCGAAGTTGCCCACGAGCGGCCAGGGCGCGGGGCCCGGCGGCAGCC
>WEIV01018151.1:228229-250744 GCA_013390005.1 Calyptomena viridis
TTGCCTTTACATTAGTACCACCTCAACACTTAATGCAGTTTTATTTTTGCATCAGGTTTTACTGAAGATTTGAAAACAATATTAACTGCAGAAATTAATCCAGAATATAAATGGTTAAACATAGTATGATAATTTTCTATTTCGCTTTCCCAACAATACACAACATAAACCAACAAGAACCAGGTGGCTGTTACCTTGTGGTTTTGTTACATGTTTACCCCATAGTAATTTCCCACATTCTCAGCCAGCTTGTTTATGTAGCCATTTTAGTTGAACTGAAGCCCTGGGAAAAAAAGGCATCTACATGTGAGCTACTGCAATGTCATTTAATATGAAATGACTTTTGTTGTAATTGAAGAAATGCTGCCGTTGTGAGTATTCACCTTGGCACTTCGTTGGTTTCTTTTAAAGTAAGTTACAGAAACATGTGCCAACAGGTTAAAAAAAAAATTCACTGCAGAACTATGGCTCCCAAGCAAACTTGCTACATAGCTTCAGCAAGAGATAGCTACTAAAGGTTAATTTTAAATGTAGCCCCATTGTGGACCTGGCCTTGCATTCCTCAAGCAGGTGAGCTGTAGGAGTTTTGCCTGCATCAAGAACACTATGATCACTCTTCCCAGTAAATAACTTTGCTTAGAGTGTGCTTTCACGTGTATATGCATGTACATACACTGACAGGCACTGTATAGCTATATACACAAGGCCAACTGCAATTAAAGATTTAGACTTTGAAACTGTGTCTCTTATTAAAAATAAAATTTTAGGCTCCTTGAGCTCTGATGTTAGCAGCTATTTCTAATTAGCAAAGTCATCAGGTAGCACAACAATTTAAATATAAAATTACTAATAAAAATGTAAAAATTGGTATATAGTAGAATATATGGGAGTTTATAGTGGTAAGCAATATTTTAGGGTCATAAGATATTCATACCCACAGTGTGTAAAAAATTCAGACTTGCTTCCAGCTGTACCAGTCACGCAAAGGCCTTACCTTCATTAGCAAGAAAAATGCAAACCACTTCCCACCACTGTGTTACTATTTTTAATATACCTCGATACGCCAATATCATGCCTTTACATTTTAGCCTGGTTTTGCCCATATGCACTCCAGAACTCTGAAGATGAGACTTTTGGGTGCTTCTGTGGATGAGTGATAGTAATGAAAGTGTTACTGTGGTCTTTGGCACCTCTATCTCATTAGTAAAGTCCTGCTCCATTTTTTTCTGTAATAAAAAAATCCCATCAGTGGTGCATTTCATTAGCACTGAGGAGTGGAATAGGTCTATACAGCCTGATGATAGGAAAACATCTGAAATGGCAATGTGTGTCTACAATTGTTTCTCCAATCAATTGCACAGAAGCTTGGTCCACTTCAGTTACAGTATAGTCCTCATAAGAACTTTGGTTACAGCATTAATGTTTTGGTAAAAAAAAAAAAAAAAACAAAAACCAAAAAATCCACAGAGCAGAAGATGCTTTCCTTCATTTCTTCAGGTAGATTTTTCATTGTCCTCTCCTGTCTTCTGAACCCGTGAATACTTTTTGCATGAAGATTTGAAGCAGCTGGGAGGCCAAGATATCGGCCAGGAAAAGCTGCAAGGAACAGAGCCCTGCACATTCTTCTCAAAGAAATAAAATATTGGGTACCACCATGCTCGAGAGAGAAAATTCGTCTGCGAAGAGACCTTTAAAGTCTGTATTGGTACAAGTACATGGAGGAAAAGGAAACAGGCAGTCAGTTTAAAGCATTCTAATTAATTACATTGAGTCAAGACAAGCACAAAAATGCAATATATTTGCATGCATTTCTGCAAAGACAAAGAGTATTTAGCCTAGAAAACAGAAAACTGAGATAGAGCATACATCATAGTCAAATACATATTACAAACTGAGCTTCTTTAACATAAAGGAATGTTTTGGGGAGACAAAGCACTCAAGTCTTTTTGAATATGAGTGCTTCTAGGCATGTCATTGTTCCATTGACGACCAATAGTTGAAAATTGGATTAAAATGGCTTGAGAGCTATGTTTCTACTTGAAAATGCTGTTCAAACAACTGCAGCAGATACCTTCTGAAAAGTATACTTTTAATGACACTTACAGAAGAACTGTTACTAGAATTTTACAATGGTTTTTAGTCAGCCACAAATGTTATTACTAAACTACTAATTACTCAGCAGCTGAGACAAACAAGGGCTATTCTGTACATCAACTAGAGCAATAAAACCTCAAGGTCCAAAAAATGGTTTTAAGGCAAATTATTATTATCTCCTTAAGCAACAGTAAAGTGAAACTCCTTGCCCATTCTGTTTAAACTTCAATATGGAATCTCTTTTTTTATTTTGAAATCAAGAACTTTGACCTTTGGGCACTATTAACAAATGCAGACTACACATGGATTCTAAAGGTATTTCTCACTCACCTTTTCATTTGCCATTGAGTGGTACCACCAAAAGAGCCGTGTGGTGATATAGTAAGCAATGATGACATCCACAGTATAGTGTTCATGAGCAACAAGGATACAAATGATGCCAGCAGCACTCATTAGCCAGCAGATCAAGTGATACCACCAGAAATGACGTGGTGAATCTGTGAAACAGGGAGGTGATGGGAAAAAACACACCAAAGACATATACATTATTTTTACAATCCATAAAAGGAAGAGGAGAAGAAAAACACTCATTTAAGGCTACTAAATTGGAAAATACAACTGATACCACACAGTTACAGAACCCCTGTTTTGACACAGAAAATGAAACTAAAGCATTTATGCAAACTTACTGAGGTGTTCTTTGTAAAACGAGCCCAAGATGAGCCTGCAGTTAAACAGCACCACCACCCATTTTCTACTCAAATTAAATTTTCCAGTTAAATGACTTCTAGGATATGGGGTGCAGAGGAAGAGACAGAACTGAGGCAAAACAAACTTAATTTTACTTGGGTATATTAAATCTTTGCTCTTTTTACAGTCTAAGCTCAAGTACACTTAAGTATCTAGAATTGATACAATCCGAGCAGAGATAACAGATTAACCAGGAAAAGACACTCATTTTAATTCTCAGGTTTTAACTACTTCTCATGAAGCCTCAGTTCTGTGAAACACAATACATTGTACACTGGAGGACAATACATGAATTTATACCCTTTAATGAAAGATTCAACAAATAGCAATGAAGCTATTCTTCAAAATGAATTTAAGCCACATCAGTGGAAAAGTTCTCCTGAGCTTCTTTTTGCAATGACCATTCATAAGTTCTGACAGGCTAACTGGCTTCATTTCACTCACAGTGGGAGGTTTTGGCACCCCTTGCCATGTGGGGCAATGGTCAGCCTTTACTTTCACATAATACCAGCAGAAAAGTTCCTGATCTAAGCAAGATCTACCCAGTGGTAGTTTGAGAGGCCTGTGCACAATAACAACAAAAAAGAATGGAAGATAGCAATCCAAGTAATCTCAAGAAGTTAATGAAAACAGCACCAGGCAAGACAGACTTACCAATCCTAAAATACAAATAGCTACTCTGGTAAAATAGATAGAGTGCAGAGGAATAAGTGAAAATGTGGCAGAGTATGAAAGGAATAGAAGAGCAGAGCAAAAACTCCATTAAGCAATAAATAATAAAACCCTCAGAATGCATCTTGCACTGAAGACATGTTATCAAAAGAACAGAAAAGAACATCATAAGTAGCTTCTAATTCAGAGAAACTATACGGCTTATGCCCTTTTTTTCAGATAACATTTTGCTATTTGTATGTGAGGCAGAAAAAGGAAATTATGCATTTCTCATTTATAGAGCATAACTCCACTGAAATACATGTCTAACAATTTGGCAACAGTCAAAGGGCTTATTACAAGAATTTGTATGATCCAGTTTCTCCAGTCACTTATGATACTAGTACAGGAGTAGAACTAACCCAGAAAATACTGGGTTGTCTGCGTCTTTCCTGATACTAAAAGATAATTGAGTATGTGAACAGCATTAAGAGGCAATGTAACATACACAAAACAAGGCAAACAAATTATTAGGCTATTTTCCCAATACTGTTCTGGTAATTTTGATGAGTTACATATGCTATTCCCCCAATAATGTTCACAAGAAAGACCTAGGCCTAAAAATCAAACTATAATCAGCATCTTAAATCACTGTTCAAAGAATGTCTCACATCTGCAGTTTTAGAGTTTATCATATTAAAGGGACCTTTCTATACTGAGACACTTGTTTAAGGCAGAATGTAGCACTGCAACACCTCATTCCCTCAACATTTTATTAAAAGGAAAGCACCCAACTAATGCTGGCTAGTCTTACTTTTGTTTCAGTGAGAATTATATTCTCATGAGCCAAAATACCATTTGCATAGTTTGGGATACAACAAGAGGAGAGAAGAATCCAATTCCAAATGTGAACTGAAAAAGGAACTCCTCATTATGGATTCAGGAGCAGCCAAGTTCCCAGGACAGAAGCATTGCTTACCATATATCAGATTTAGAAGTTGGTGCTCAATTCTCCAACACTTCAAAGGCTGCTGTGCGTGCAGCACAGATAGATTTTCCTCCCATGCCCCATAACAATACAAAGCAAAGGAGGAAACCATAACTGTATCTTCTGTGTGCTTGCCAAATTCTTATCAAAGCAGCATTAAGTAAAAGACTAGCAAAGACATCCAAAAAGCATGAATCAACTTTTCACTGCTTGCAGTAACTAATGTACAGCACGCTTGAGAAAAGTACCTTTGCTCCTGGATGTAGTGTAAGTGGGCAACAGTGCTGTGTTCAAGCAACAAAATTCCTTAAAGTCTAAGGCAGATCAGCTAACCTGCATAGAGGTAGTAGGCATAATTAAACTAGTGTTTTATCCAAAATTTGAATAAACTGTCAATGAATGATGAAAAGCTAGCCGGCTTTAACCAATCTATAAACACTTATATAAAGATAGAGGCAACAAATTTAGCCACATTAAACCCTTAATTAAACCTCACACTACTTTTAGTAAGCCTAACCTCAACCCCTGGAAAGGTGATGGAGCAGTTCCTCCTTGAGGCCATCGCTATGCATGTGGAAGACAAGAAGGTGATCAGGAGTAGTCAGCATGGATTCACAGGAGGGAAAGCATGCTTAACCACCCTGATTGCCTTTTATGAAGGAACAACTGTCTGGGTAGGTAAGGGGAGAATATTGGATGTTGTCTATGTGGACTTCAGCAAAGTTTTTGACACCGTCTCCCATGATACCCTCACAGGCAAGGCTGGACAAGTAGAAAGTGAAGTGTATCAAGAACTGACTGAAGGGCAGGGCTCAGCCTTTTCATCAGTGGCACAGAGTCTAGTTCAACTCAAACAATACTGGGCCAATTTTAACCCTGGAGTTGCACACCAATAACTCGGATGAAGGGATGGAGGGCATCCTCAGCAAGTCTGCTGAGTACACAAAGCTGGGAGGAGTGGCCAATACTCCAGAGTTCTGCACAGCCTTTCAGAAAGGACCTCACATCAGAAAGGGATGGGCAGAGAGGAACCTTTTGAAATCAACTATGCTGGAAAGCAGCTCTGCAGAGAAGTACCTGGGGATCCAGATGGACAAATTGTCTGTCAGCCAGCAGTGTTCCCTGGGGGATAAGAAGGTCAATGGTATCCCAGGGTGCACTAGGAAGAGCATTGTCAGCAGGTTGAGGGAGGTGATCCTGTCCCTCTACTCAGCTGTAGTGAGGCTGCATCTGGAGTAACGGGCTCCCAGTACAAGACAGACGTGGAGTGAGTCCAGGGAAGGGCTGAGGATGATTAGGAGACTGGAGCACCTCTCATGAGGCAAGACTGGGGGAGGTAGGCCTGTTTAGACTAAAGTAAAGTTTGAGGGGGGACCTCAATGTCTGTGATTATTTGAAGGGAAGATGTCAAGAGGATGGCATCAGGCTCTTCTCAGTGGTACCAAGCAACAGGACAAGAGAGAATGTGATGTACAGAAAGTTCCATCTGAATGTAGGAAAGAATTTCTTTACTGTGCAGGTGACCAAGCACTGAAAGAGATTACCCAGATAGGATTGGAGTCTCCCTCCATATTCAAGATACACAAGAACTGTCTGGATGCAATCCTGGGCAAGGTGCTCTAGGAGGATGACCCTGCTGGAGCAGGAAGGTTGGGCTAGATGACTGACCTTCAGTAGTCCCTTCCAACCTCAACCATTTTATGATCCTACTACACCCATGTTCTATTTCCAGTCAGAATCATGACTTGCATTTCAAACCCATATACATACAGTCTGTGTACAGCTGACAAGTAACTTTTGGAGGGCAGTAGTTTCACATGCACATTATCACACATTTTCCTGGAGGAACTTGAACAAGAGCATTGAAATATAATCACTTACACTCTTTGATGAACAGGTAGACCAGCGTTAATACTACAGTGTGCCCACTAAACAGGAAGTCTCCACACAGGATGTGTGATCCAGTTATGGATAGACCACCACCAGAAATCAGTCGCAGGATTCTCTGAACCTTTGCCTGAGAATCTCCATTTAGCTAGAACATCAGAAAAAAAGTACAAAATAAAGATTAAGATATACCATGACCAAAGTAAACTTCTTGCCCAAACACATGTGGCATAAAGGAGAAAAGGATATAGTTATCTTCATTTTCTTTGGCTTTCTTTCATATATTCTCAAACAAATAAGCATGCACATCAAAGTTGACAACTAAAAGCTGATAAAGCTTAGTCTGGTAACACTAGCATTCTGATCTATACTTTCCCAGGCTACTTTGAAACACACATTGTATGAGAATGGGATGCAGAATACATTAAAAAGGTAAACACTAAGAATTTGTAAAGTAAGATCTCGTGACAGCAGTTGACAGAATGGATAAAACCCATTCAAAACTGGTACAACCTTGCATACTACTTTTGTCATTCCACTCAAAGCTGAGCAGTGTTTCCACAGAGCCAAAACCTCAAACTCACTTAACTTCAGATTTGGTTACAAACTCAGTGAGGACTTACTAATATTTAGAGGATGTATGTTTTTAAAACACACATTAGGATCAGCTTTTGATTTCTCACAGATACTAGCCAAACTTAATTTCACCTAGATATTTAAAAGTTAACTCTAGGTTAAAAAAAAAAAAAAAGGATAACTGAATTTTCCATAACCATAAAAGTATTCACATGGACAAAAAAAACAGAATCCAGAAGAGCTATCAAGTTTTTTTCCACAGTTCAAGTAATTCATCCTGGTTTAATGCTAGCAAAATGCACTATCAGCAGAGACATTTAAGTTTTCCTTAGCCTACCTCTTCTCACTCCTCAATACACAGTCTGCTACACAAAGTCATTCCTCAAGCTATTAGAACAAAACAGTTAAGTCTTGACAATTGTGGTATGTAAAAGTTTTTCCAAATAGGTACTGATTCATAAGAGTAGTTCTTCCACTAAGTGCTCAAGTTGTTTCAATGCAAAAGAGAACAGATATGATGCTGTACCTCAACACTGATAAGATCCTACTCAAGGTGATGAATTCACCCCCCAGTAAACTGGCAATACTTTTCTTTCAGCACAGCCAACACAATACAGTTTTTTCCAAGGCAATTTTAAGTCTACACCATTTTATTGCTAACCTAAAATGGCAATAACAATTCTTCTGTGCCACCACTTAAATAGAGTGGTGTAACTTTTTCAAAACATTTTTGTATGCATATAGCACATCCATGTTTCTTTACATATCAGCTCATTTAAACTGCTGAACTTTTAGTCACATTTCTATACACCTAGAGGGCTGGAAGCAGAGACAGGCATCCGACTTCAGGTATTGCAGTAGCTCTTGACCAAAAAGTGCAAGAAACAAGACAAGGCATATAACAGTGTGTGTGTTTTTAAAGGGATACAGCAACACAAGCTTGCATATCAGCCTACAAATCACAATATTGACCTTGGGGATCCTACCACATAAAAAAAATATCGCTGCATTATTGAGCCGCAGAAGAAATCCTATTGATTTGCTAGTAGCACTATTTCAACATAGGTACTCCCCTCAAAGCATCCTAACTGCAGCACCTTGAGGCTCTTTGACACACCTTCTGATTTATCACTGCCTGTTTCTGAGGACATCGACTGAAAGAAATTTGTGTTATTTAATAATACCTGAAATATTATCTTCTATTTGTTCTAAGGAGCCATAAGGACTTGGGCATAGACTAAGGCAAGAATTAGAGAGCAAAGGCTCTTACCTTTGGTGCACACTGAAAATGCATCCCAGGCACAGGTAAGGTGGTAACATACATAGTAATGCAGCGGTACAGATACAAAGTTCCTATTATAAAAAAGAACCTGCGTCCCACTATTGATCTGAAAGTAAGGGAAGCAGGAGAAAAAGATTGAGTACAAAGTTTACATGCAGAATATACATATAACAGTTATGGAGCTCTAGCTTTATCAGACAGCTAAAACCCTAGAATCAAAGAGCCGCCCTACTTCCAGCTCTTCACTGCCCACTTCTCTAAATAAAATACTCAAAAGCCCTTCTTCAGGTTTTAGTCCTGCTACCTCGTAATAGTGCAAAGCTCCCACCTATTTAACATGTCCTATCAGGCACAGTTTTCCTCAGCTCAGTGATACTATCTTAGTAGTCCCATATTATAACAACATTTTTGACTTAAATATGTTTAGTTTAAAGAAATGCAGACAAAAGAAGCTTCTAGTCTAGCTATAGAAGACAGTGGGTTCTTTCTCATATTTGGATGAGATTCTTTTACATCATGATTTCCTCTGCTTAAACACCCCCATGTTTGTAAACACGCTTTGAAAAGCCCAATGTCAAAATAAGTTTGACTAGTACAACAGAGGTGTCAGAAATTCAGAATTAAAAAATATTACTGAATAATCAGGAAACCCGTGTTTCTATATCCAGCATGGACACTAGAACGTTTTGGAAACAAGTCATCCCTTTGTCATTTTCCTGTCAGCCCTACTCAATATTGTTAAGGATTTTACCATAAGATTTCTTCTCCCCAAAATGAACAGTGAAAGACAACATTCTGAAAACATACAGCAGAGAAAAAAATACAGCTAACTTACTTATATCTAAGAAACAACCACTGGATTGTCCATAATCCAAGTAGTATCATTCCATTTATTTCTGATACAGAAAAAGCCCATTTGACACGATCAATGTAATCAAAAAATTTGTCAGGCAAGGGAGGGCTTAGCTCCTTTGGAGGTACTCTCTCATGGACCACAGTGATTATGACAGTTGTTAGAATCAAGTTGAAGAGAGCATAGACAAAGGCAATGCCTGTTTTCCACCATTCCAGAGGAAATTTGTTTCTAGACTCAGCAGGCATAGAAATCTGGATGTAGTCAGGATATTTCTTTGCTGTTTTCCGCAAGCCATTAGACAAGCCCTTCGGTTTGCTAGTACCATTTTTGTTCTCTTCACTCACTGAGAGAGTAGGTCGTGAGTAGCCATTCGAAGTGTCATTGGTTTGACCCTCCATATGCTCTTCAAGCTTTGCTGTCTCAATGGTATTCATTTCCAAGCTGTATGGCCAAATCAGGTTTATCAGTGACCAATTTCTGGGCCCTCTGAACTCTTATTTCTTGAAGTCCAATGTTCTTGTTCCTAGATTTCTGATTTCTGTAAAATTCTAAAGTGTGTCCATTGTGCTTTCAAAGGAAATCGTGATGACAAATCTTCTCTAGGGCTGATTCATCTGCAAAAAAACCAGACAAAAACAAAACAGATACTGAGGACCTTCAAAAGTAGTCATGTGACAGCAAAAAAAATCTTATCCTTAGAAAAAGCAGTTTTAGTTATTTAAGTTCCAGCCAAGTCAATTCACATATGCAGTCAAAAGGCAAGGTATGGGTAGATGGTTTCTGTGAAATAATTCAAGTGCTTTCCTATTGAGTAACCTGATAAATCTCCTATCAGTTTAGGAACTAGTACCAATTTAGGCTTTTTTCTTTAAAGGACAAGTTCCACTGGTTTGAGTGGATATCAGTTGTCACAATTAAGACTAACCCATACTTGCAGCAACATTGAATTTTACTGCTTATGGCTATTCCAAGCAAAATATCTTGGGTTTGACCACAAGGTTGCTACAGATAGTAGTACTGTTTGTCCATATAGATGAGACAATCTTGTTAGTTCAGGTGATAGGAAAAAACAGAAGGGCACTACAGATTTTGATTTTGTAAGGCATCAAGTAATTTAGATTCATCTAGAAAATCTACTCAATTGATAGCTCCATTAAATTTCATTTAGATTTAAAAGAGTATTTCAACCAAGTAAAAAACATGTTTATATATCTAGTGTAACATCCACTAAATAATATTTGAAATTTCAGGGAACTGACAAATATACCTCTGGATTAGATTCTTGGATATGATACTGTATATGTAGAATAGACCACAAATGAATCTGCATTTGTTCTTTAGTTACTCTAAAAAAGTCTACTGTCATGCTTTTTTAAACATGAACAAATAGCAAGATTTATTATTGCACAGGATTTTTCAGGCTACATTTGTCAATTCAGTAACACCTCATTAGACTAAAAAAACAGGTAAGCGCGTACGTTTTATAACAAGATTTTCTACAGACAGAAAAGAATGCAGCTCACCTCTGCAGAACTGACATTGCTCTAGCCAAAATAAAGGCCATTCCCCCATCTTTAAAGTTCTGTAAAACCACTTACCATAGTTCTGATGCACCTATTTTTCTTACTCTGTTCAGCTCCAATGGCAAAAGTAGTATTACCACACATAGAGTGTTCCCTATGTACCAGTAAATTGTAATTCTTTTTTCTAGTGGTCCCTCCAAGAGAAGTTCAGCACTGGTAGCCCTCAGGTCTCTGCATGCCAACACAGGCTGCCAATGTGCACATAAAGCATGGCAATTCAGTCACCACGATGGCAGCAAGAGCTGCCAGTCCCCCTAATCACACAACACAGGACTTGGCTTAAGAAAAAGTAACCTGCTTAGGAGAAACCTGCCCAGTAACTGATCTCTTGATAGCAAGGGCAATCTAAAACCAGAATTGCCTGGAAAGTCAGGTGATTGTGTTTTGGTCCCTCCCACCTCATCCCCCCAAACAGAGAAGACATTTGACATGGTAAGCATGTAAATACCACTGATTTCCCAGCTGCTGCTCGTACTGCTGAGAGCTAAGGGGTAGAAGTTCAGATCCCAAATATGTGAGATTCATACAAATAATACCAAAATAGCCAAGAAGCATTTCTATATTTACCCCTCAGCAGTGTTTCTGAAATCCACTGTCATTAGGTGACCTTTTTGAAATTCCTGATCAACAAGTGTACGAAAACTATACACACACAACACACTCAAACAATAAACATCCAAGAAAACAAGTGGTGATTTTGGATGCTTTTTCCCCCCTCTTAGCAACCATGCTGTGAGTTCTGCATCTCTAAGAAAAGGGGATGTTTAACCCAGCAGCCAGGCAGTGACCTCTCTGATGCTTCCTACAACTAAAAATACTCTTTTAGAGCATCTGCAAAAGAAACAGCTTTATTTAAAACTGTATTAGAGTAACAGCTTTTACAAGTCCTCTTCTTAACACACTCTATTCCCTCAGTTGACTTAAACACATGACAGAACACTTAAGCAACAGTATATAGAAAAATCAACCTGTCTAATTGCTTACATTTTGGAATGTGTCTATGTAGCATTCACCTACTAAGTCAAGATCCTACTTCTCAACATTGGTACATATAGCAGTCTCTGAGGCAGAGATCAGCAAAACTTGATAAACTGAAACATTAGAAGTATGCATTTACCAAGAGCACCACAGCAAACAGTAATCTTAGTTATTTCTTCTCTTCCCAGCAAACATTGGTGACATAAGTAAGATTTTATTTTCAAATGTTTAATGATATCCAAGTAGGCCTTAAAGATCAAGAAGCACCTGAAGTGCAAATGAACAATAATTTAAGAATCTAAGTAGAGTGGCAAAACATTCATGTTTCGATAAACACTTTGCTTAATAAGTTAATAAGTTATTATAGCTACGGCTTGCAGGAAAAAATTATGTTCCTTCCTGGTACTTTTAAATGGATTGTAAGGCACATTGATCTACTGTTTCTGATGACTCACCAAGATTATTCCAAGCAGAGTGCACACTGTGGTCAAAAGTTTGTTTACATTGCTAGTTCAAGGTACTACATATCATCTGATCAGTGATCTGTAAGAACATAAGTGCTTCCCTTTATAGTACCTTCTCAATCTGCTTCTCCCATATTCTAAAAGAAATTAGCAACTCTATTGATGAAAGAGACAAAAACCACTCTGTTTTGAAGCTTCCAGTCCCTGGCTGCTAATCTGACTGGCCAGAGAAGTCAGATACAGAGCACCAACACCCTCTGCTACTGGCTGTGAAAGGAACTCCACAGAAGTACATTGGCTTTTCTGCCAAGTTCCCATCCCCAATTCACACATCCATTCACACACCAATAAGGGTGTGTTCCTTTTAGCTTCATATCGTCTTTATGTTAATTTAGGTAACATATCCATTTGATTCTTTTGTCAAACCTGAAACATTCCCATATCAAAACCAGGAGATGCCCATAAACTGCCTAGGAGAGAAGGCCTTAGAAGTCTTCAGTAACCAGACAGCTTAGACATCTTGTCAATGTCTATGTTCTGAAAAACCAAACCAAATTGCCCTGATCTGAAAAATCAAATTAAATTGCCCTAAAATATGGAAGAGCTATTGAGGAAGTCTCAAACTCACACAAAACTGGCCAAGTAATGCAAAAGGATAAATAAAATTCCTATAAAGGATACACCCAGGTTTTAAGAACAAGTTCTCTTCTTGGAACCACTTCCATACCTTCTAATAATAGATGTTACCTCATCAAGGAGCAGACCTTCTTAACCAGCTACTTTACAGCAGAAGTTAATTGCCTCAAGGTACAAATATTTAAAAGAAATCCTACGAATTAAAAAGTCACTAAAAGAGTAAGGATCCTACCTTTTTATCCTAAGCTCCTATTTGCTCCCACGCAAATACCTCCCTGGTGAGGGGCACAACATCAGAAAGCATGTCTACATTTGGCTCTTTATACTAGAACTTAAAAAAAACCCAAGCAGTTTTATTTAGCTTGTTAGTCATCAGATTTTCACATAAAGGTCATTTTCACATGAAGTTAGTTCACAACTGGTCTTTCTCAACTAGCATTTGGAACTTTAACACTTCTCAAAATATTTTAATTTCTGCAATTTATGACGAACTGAATAGTCACAATCTGCACAGGCTTTCCAAATAAGCAGTTCTTAACCAGCTGTTCCAATACTATTGCAACAAGAGTACCCAAAACAGTAAGACTGATCTATTCTGACACTAAAGAAAGCTATGTTTTCATATACAAGATGGAAAAGACTTCTAAGCAGCACTATTTTTAAACCTCATTCACTTTCAGCAAGGTTGGCTGAAACATCTGATACAGTTGTAATATATTCTTGTATGTGGTAGTTGCAGAAAAAGGATCTGTAAATAAAGTATAATTTAAGGCAACATGAGGGAACATTTCAGGGTTTTTTATTTACATTATGATTATTGGGAAACAACTGTTAGCTAGCTTGTATTTTCTTTAGTCAAATGTTTAAGATTACCTATGGGACCAGAATTAAAAAAGAAGTTGGGACACCTCTGTTACCTAGACAGCAATGCATAAAAACTTTCTTTCGGGGGTTTCTCTTTAACTTCTGTTTTTGAAAGCATTCCAGTTCTCCATTAATTTCTATAGTATCCCTTCTTCCATGCTATATGTACACCTCACAGCACGTAGACCACTGGGAGAAAAAAGAAACTCAAAACAAAACAAGAACAAAACACACATCACCACCCAAAATGACAACTAACCACTAAACCAGATCTGAGTAAAGGATATTGAGGTATGCAGGAAGAGAACTGAGTTTAACAGGTTTGCTCATAATTTCTATTTCCCTACAGTAAAAATATTTTCAGAGCTATGTTCATCTTTGAGCTGTACAATTGTTTACGCTTACAATATATAAATACTTGAAGTTACAAGTTTATCTATATTCTGTAATAAGCTGTCAACACATTTCTTGCCTGTGATGCTAAAGAATTGCAAGATAAAGCTGTATTACACAAGTACCATCCATTCAAATGCCCTCAGAACTGAGATTATCATCACATTATCGCTTCAATAAGTGTTAACTCTTATAAAAGGTATTAGCTCCTTATGATGTATAAAATTCTTTTCAGCAGTAGAAATAGAGCAGTTACTCTTTCTACCTACAGGAATGTTGCAATTCTCTCATTTAGGATTACTAATGTATCAACAGAGGATATCTTAAGGACTAAATCCCTACACCTGCCTAGGTACATAAGAAAAGCTTCAAAGTTACCAGTTATCTATTTGTATAAGCCAAGTTTTACCGGTTCTGTGGATTCTGTTTCTTGACATCTCTTAATATTAAAAAGTATACTAGCTTCCATTTTCCTAGTAATTCAGTATTCAGTGCGTTCCCCTGCAATGCCAGGTTTCTGAAACAGTATGTCCCAAAAAAGCACAAAAGAAATATTCATGGTACCACAGAAAGGTTTGGGTTGAAAGACACCTTAATGATGATCTAGTTCCAACCCTGCTGCCACGGGCAGGGACACCTTCCACTAGATTGAGTGCTTAAAGCCTCATCCAACCTGATGCCACTAACTACCTAAGCAAGCAAGGAAAAAGAAATATCTTGAAGTTCTTTTATCATTTTGAACACTGCTGAGTAGGTTTGCCTTAATTGCATGAAGGCATCTTCAAACTCCTCAACTGTTTGGTCCTCAGACTCCATAGGATTATATTTGTTAACTAGGAGTCTGATGTCCTTTAAAGGTACTTCAAATCTTGACACCATGACAGGCTTAGATTTTTCTTGTTACTACCTTATCACCATAGCTGTCAAATGGCAAATATTTGGTACCTTTTAGTACTACAGTGACTCATCCTAGAAATAATCTACTTGTATATGACATAAACAAAGCCAGTTTCAGTTGCAGATTAACAGTCTTTTTCAAAAATAGGTTTTGAGAATCAGTCATATCTGTAGAATCAGAAGAATGAACCAAATAATTCAGGTTAGAAGAAATCTCAGGAGGTCTCTGGGCCTCTGCCCAAGTTCAGCAATGACTCACATTAGGTTGCTCAGGGTTTCAAGCCAGCTGTACTTTTAATGCCTTGAAGGATTCACAACTTCCCCAGGCAGCCTGTTCCACTGCATGGCTATTCTCACAGTACAAGTCTGAGGGTTATTTTTGTTGGTTTGTGGTTTTGCTGGGGGTTTGTTTTTTAATTATTAAATCTACTGGTTTTGTATCTACCTTTTATTAGAAGTTACAGCCTTTGTATTTCATCCTCCCACTGCTGTGAAGAGTCTGGCCCCCATGGTCCTGATGGCCTCCTTGCAGGTCTGAAGGGGCTGCTGTCAGGTCCCTCTGAGCCTGCTCTTCTCTGAAGCAACCCAGGCTCCCCCAGCCTCCCCTCACAGGGCCTGTGCTCCAGTATCCTGACCATCCTGACGGTCCCTCTGCTGGGCTTGCTGCCAGTTTATGTTTTTCCTGGATCAAGGACCCCAAACCGGACACAGTATTCTTGATGCAGCTAAGCAGTACTGAGCAGAGAGGGACAATCACTTCCCTATAAATAATGGCTATGCTTCTATTAAATACATCTCAGGATAGTGTTGGCTGCTTTCACTGTCAATGCACATAGCTAAATCCCTTTTCAGCTAAGATAAAAGAAATACTGACCTTTTTCTAACAGCCTTGATTCCCTCACAACTTCTTTACTCCAGAAAAATGAGATTAAGTCTTCTTCCTACTTAACCCATACTCTCCAAAATGAGACCATTTTGGTATTTCAGATCTGCATAGAAAAGTCTGCCAACCTGAAGTGATAGTTAAGCTCTGAATCAGCTGCCTTCAAATAAAGGTAAAAAAGGTGCTCTATCACTATGTATTTTGTAACACTGCAAAAGCCACTGGGCTTCTGACCTTCTTCATTTGTTAGAAAAGACTATTATAAACACTGCACAAAGCATGGAAGTCACTGTACTACCTCAGTCCCATCAGGTAAAATAATGCCAGAGTGCCAAAATAAACCTCCGGGTCAGGTTCCTATGTAGCATGCTGTCATCCCACTGCTAATTACTTTTATTCTGCCATAGCTTTACAGACACTGTTGAAGAACCACTATCTAAAGCAGGATTCTTTTCAAAAAGACACCAAGGTATAAGATTTGTTAAGAGCTTAGCAATGCATCTGATGCCCCACATCGTTTCTATCTGACACAGAAGTTGCAGACACTGTGTGTGAGGTGAGGGGACCTGCACAGAAAGCAGCAATGTTTAGACTGTTATGTGAAATCCTCCACCTAGTTACCAATGCTAAAGGCTGCACTTCTTAATGGAAAGTCAGACCCAGAGATGAGTCACCACTTTTAGTACAGGGTGGCAAAGGAGTAAGTGTGACTAATGTGTGCTTTAAAGTGACTGTGCTACAGCTTATCAGCCATCAGGCAGCAAAAAGAGGAAGTTACATATTTTGTAACTTTATCAGCAACACATCCTAAAAATATTTGGGTAATTATTAAGAAGAGAATGCCTGTCAAATTTTCCCCTATGCTACTCCCCCAAAGCAACACTGCCAACTCTAAAATAAGGGGTCACATTTATGAGAACATTCTACTATATTTCCTGCAGCAAAAAGAATCCTCTTTCTGAAAGTTTAAAGTGAGAGGACAGTAATTGCTTAAAATCTGCAGAGCATTTTACAATTTTAATAGTAATCAGAAATACATGCACAAGTTGTACAACTCAGAGAAGAGCTATTTTAGCACTGAGGTTTAGCTCACACCTCATAACCCACGTTGTCTGTTTCAGGCTAAGCATGACATTAAAGAGACAACCATTAACAGTAATCCTCATCTAGTGACAGCAGACAGACCCCGCATGAATTCTAAGGACAGGGCACATTTAAAACTGATGAGTATCATACTGTAAGTTGGTCTCATATCCCCCAGTTCAACTGGCACATTACAACTTGTGTCTCTCTATACAGCACTTTGTGTCCAGGGGCTCAAGCAATGAAAACATTCCCTTTCAGAAACACTAATACTTACACACATCCTTGTCTTAAAAGTATCCTGACCTATTGTCGGCATAGAGGGTAAAACATTGAAGTCTAGCACACTGTCAAAACAGTTGAGGCAAGAATCCCTGAATAGCTTCTCTTCTCTGTGAAAACTCAGTCTTCAGCTTGCTCAACTCTGAGGTAGTTGCCTGGAAAGCTTCATGACTATTAGTTAAGAAGGACGATGCAGTCATAACACATCACCCATCACTGACAGTAAACACATAGACTGACTAAAACTCACCATGAAACGTGATCTAGTCCCTATTTTAGTCTTCCCCTCTACATTCTTGCCACAATCACCAGTTCATAAGCACACCTACCAGCAAGCAGCAACAGCATAAGGCTTTCCTATCACAATCAGAATCCCCAGCCTAAGGATGGGAATACATAGATCCCTCTTTCAAGCCGTTTGTTTACAGGCTCAGACACCCAAATCTACATCAAGCTTGCACATTAGAGGCTTCTCTCCCACTTTTTTCCCAGGTTTTCTTGCCACACTTTCAGAACTAAAACCAGGTAAACGTAATTCTAACACCAACAAGTTAAGACTACTGAGCAATTTTGACAACTGGCATGACAAATCTACAGATGTTTACATAGGGAGTAAGGACAGAAGCAAAAATACTTTTATAATATACTCTCAGCTTCCAGTTCGCAACAGCCAAAATTATATCAAACCTCCTATGTGTAACTGGGTTTTTCACTGAAAAACTATGCATCAACTTTAAGTACTATACAGTTAAAAAAAGCATCAAAACCCAAGCTTCCAGTGCAGTCCCATGGTCTGCCTTAAACTTGTTCAAATATTCCATTAGCTCAAGATTCCCTATTAATAGAAGAAAATACTTTCCACATTATGCTGACAAGAAAAAAACATTTCCTTCCTATATTATTTAATTTGTCGGGGAAGACACTGTTAAACTTTGAATACTAAACACTTAAGTACTATTCACTTCAACACTTCCTTCTTCATTTTTGTTTCTGCCACAGACTGATGAACAGAACACTCCTTTCCTTAGTATAATCACTTCTCCTGCCTGGCACCCTATCTCCCCACAACAGAAGGTATTGTTGTTACATAATTTTTCCAAGAGGATGGTAACAGTGGGACAGCATTAGAAAATAATTACAATTATAATCCAAAAATCTTTCTGTAACACAGACATTTTGCCATCTTCATTTCAGCCTCATTCTACAGATCAGAAAGAGGCCAAGAATACTATTAGTGTGTTTTTCACTGCTTCTCACAGAGCTACTATTTACCTCAGAACCTAACCAAACATTTCCAAAATAATTCAAGCCTCTCTTCATTATTCCCTTCTAAACTGCAGCCTTCAGCAAGAACAACCCTGCATTGAACCCCACCGCAATAACGGAATTCCTTTATGCCAAGCTGCTCATGAGACTCAACATAGAGGCTTTCACTATTCACACCAATGCGCTCATTTATTTTCCTCCCCTTCTCACCTAATACTTTGCAAATTTTATTGCTTTTTTAAAGCTTTTAGGAAGGATATAAAGAACCAAGTTAGTCAGAGAGAACTTAAAGAAGGAAGTTAGTGATGCTTAAATTCCCACTTTCTAAAGCTGCAAGAAAACAGCTGAGTAGCATCTTCAGCATTGCTCCTAGAAAGCAGTCATTACATTCTCTCACTGTAACATCAGACGACTGCTTTGTAACACCTCCACCTTATCCATGCACACACAGCGTAACTAAAAAGGTACAAACGAAATTATTCATCTAATCACTGCAGTTACACTTATCCTACCAATTGGTAACACCTGGTATGAAAGTACTGAGGTTACTCTCAATCTACATAGAATGATTTCTATTACACTGTATCACACACCTCAGGTAGCAACTTCCACAGCCTAAGCTACCTTTATGCTCAATAGAGCTTCTAGTTGCCATTACCCTTGTTACCTTTAGAAGTATAGGACAGCAAATGTTCACTCAACCCAATCAAGCCTGAATGTGAAGTGGAAATACAAGCTGGCCCCTCAAACTGCCTGCTAAATGACATTTATATCAGTAGCACAGTGTGCTTCAGCTGAACATTGTTTATTTTCCATTTCTTTGTTTAAATAACACTACTGTCACATTAAATTTTGAGTCAAGAGTATTTCCACAATAAAAAACACAAGCTAGAATCCAAGCTCAGTTCTGACCTTTGTCTTACTGTCCATGAAAAACTTGTGGGCAGAGAACGTGTGATCAAATGAGACATTTCAGAAGTGACATTGGGAAAAAGCCATTTCCAAACATATTTCATAATTTTCAGTTACATTTTTATGTGAGGTTCTAGAGCTCTAAAGCTTATTTTGAAATGGAAAGCATTTTATTAAAATGATTCAAAAAGCATTTTAGGGCATTCTTGTGCCATGTCCAGCAGACACACACTGATTTGGAAAGAGAAAGGGAGGACAAAGTGTCATGCAGACCAGCTGAAGTATGGAAAGACTAAGTACAAGGTGACAGACAGATTCTATCAACTGTTCCCCAGTCAAAACTGCAGCTGACAAAACTGTTTAAGAGAATAAAGTCAGTCTCACCCCTACACTCACCAAGACCAATGATGTTGTGAATGTCTGCCAAGTAACCATGGTGTACAGTAAGTAAGTGGTGAATCAACTAATTCCACGTGATCAGTTATGAAAGTCTAAGGAGAGAACTAAGTGTTCAACTAGAAATAGTGCCAATCAGTTTTAAAAGAAGAGAATGCAGAACTTGGCAAAATTAGGGAACAGTAAAAACAATTATTATGGTCTACCAACTGTGTCTTGCCATGAAGCAGGATATCTGATTACATACTGCTATTTCTGCCATGCTCCTGCATAAATCTTCCTCAAAAACACTAATTATGTCAAAAGAGAATTGCAAGTATCAGCAAGGACAGATCACATTCAGGCTTTAGAAGTTACCTTCTAAATTTAGAGCAAATTGACATAATCTGAGAAAATTACTGTCTAGAACATAATTTGAAATCTAGGCATGATGTGGCTTGGATTTCAAGAGCATTAACAAAGCACTACAGCAATCCAGGCCACTTGTTAAGGTACCTACCTAGATAAACACAGGCCACCACAAGGGCTTGCACAATCCAGCCTCTGCTAAAATCAGTTGTTCCAGGAACTGTTCCTGCTTGGCCATTGTGCAGCTACAGCCACTGCACATGCCTCTGCTCTCTACTTTCCTCAGCAAGAGCATCACCTTGCCAGGAGTGAGAGGGCATCCAAATATCAGATGCACCAATACTATGCTAAGATCACATTTATTCTAGAGAGACAAAGGGCATGAAGGCAAGTCTCACAGTGGCATATCCTAGAATGTCATCATGATAATTGCACTTGATAAACAGCACTTTAAAAAATAGGTCACATTACAGTTTCAAAGGTGCATAACTAAAGCATAGAATAGATAACACTCATCCCATGACAAGGACAATATTAAACATGTGAATACCATGCCTTGCATGGCAGAAATTGTATAACAAGAAACACCTCCACAGTAGCTATTACAGGACTGCAAAGGAGAGGCAGTAGCCTTCTAGACTAATGCAAACCAATTAGAAAGAAATTTAAAAAATCTGTATTACATTAGGCTATAACCACAACACGAGTTGAGCTAACATGTTAATGACAGCTTGGGGCCCCAAAAAGATGGCCTGAAACATTCTGCACTAATCCCAGCTCATGGAATCTCTTAGCAGTGCTTTATCAAGACAAGAGAAAGATGGGGATGGTTCAGGCCTTGCCTTACAAGCTGCCACCCAGAAAGCCATCTTTTATTTATGTAGAAGTCAAGCTGGGATACTAGTAAATTCCACCCAGTGTTAAGCTGCTCTCCACCTCTCAGTTGCAGCAGTATTATAGTTAGTTTGTGCAAACAGTCTAGGCCATGCATTTTTAACTTACAGGGCAAGCCAATGTTAATTTCATTTAAACACAAAGTACAGCTATCTGTATAAATGAAGATAGTGGATCACAAGTTACCCATGCTTTGGGGGGTTTAGATGGTAAAAAACACAATAAATTTATCTGAAGTCCCAGAGAAAATCTATTTTTTCCCTTTCCTAATACTTTAACTTTTTAAAAGTTTAAAAAACGTGTCTAAAAAAAAAGGTTTTATACCACAATGAATGCACAATGCTGTTCTAGCATAAGAAACTATGAATTTCTAACTCGGCTTTTAAGACCTTCAGGAAGCAGAATCTATGCCCTACAGCAGGTATATTATATTATCCCTGAAACTTCCCAGATGAGCTTCATATCTCACACAAGATAAAGAACACATAAGAAACAAGTTCTCTCCACAGTAGCGTTAGCATTCCAGCAAAGACTAGTAAACAAGTCAGCCCCAAAATCAGATCCAGTCTATAGGTGCTGCCTGGCTAAGAGGTAAACAGACACAAAGGTCCTCTCAGACAAGGCTAGACTTCAGTTACATCAGGCTATACATTAAACATTAGGCCAAAATTGGTCAACTAGTTTTGGTGCCTTGATATCAATAGGAAGAAGGTCCTGTTGAATGAAGGTACAAGTCAATTCATGGGTACAACTAGTCTACATGCCTTCAATTCCCCAAACAGATTCACTGTTTGGAGAAACATTTTGATATGTTCCCTCGGATTAAGTCTGGCATTGTATTCGTAATGAGTTTGTGTCAAAGATGGTGAGACTTAGCAGAAAAACAAGCAAAAATATATAGTTCAAACAATGCCCAAGAAATTATAAACTAAGAAAGTGGAGAGGGCTTTCTAAATGTGTATGCACTTCCAATCCACATGCCTGGAATTATGAGTGGAAAAAAAACCAAGCAGAGGCTGCCTTTGCTCTTTAACTCCAACTATGAGTGGTTCTAAACCCACAGGACTCACGAAAAGAGGAGATGAGAGGTGCAGAAAGTGTTTTGAAACAGTCATAATAACAACAAGACAAAAGTCACCTTAAATAACAATACATTTTCTGTCCATTAAAACACTTGTACTCCATTGAATTATACTATTACAAATAGGCAATAACAAAAATAATGTATCCTGCAGTTTACAAGCCTTCTGACAAAAGAAGAAAGGCCTTGTTACCTGATTCCAATTGAAAAAACTATAGAATATAACTATCAATGTACATACCAGTAGATTTTTCATGTTACATTCTCAGCAATGCATGACCAAATCATAAGCTACATAATATCGGTCTAATACCTGCTGAGTAACACAAACCATTCAAATCAGAAGCAGCATTTTCATAATAAGTGTTATGGAAGATTAATCAAGGTAGTGGTTCTTTGAGCAAATTATGGAGGCCTAAGTACAATCAATACTCCTTTTTGCAGCCATCCTTATAATTGCATTACAGACTT
>WEIV01018151.1:258168-296560 GCA_013390005.1 Calyptomena viridis
TCGGCGGCAGGTGCTGGGGCCGCCCCCCTGCCAGGCCAGAGCCGAGCGCCGCCGCAGGGACGGGCTTCCCGGTTTTGCCGGGGGATTTGATTTCCCGAACTCTGTGCTCACATGACGGTGACTGTCGCTGAAACCCCCTGCTTCTCATGTGTTCCACCCTCGTCTTTGGACTTGGTTTCCCTCGGTTTGTTTGGATTTTTGTGTGCCTGTGTTGTGTTTTTTGTTGGCGGGGTTGGTTTTGGGTTTTTTTTTTTCGGGGGGAGCGGTATTCAACCCCCCTCTGGATTTCAAGGGAGTTCCCCCATCATTACGTAGCAGCCAGATTTTGTTGGGAGTTTTCCAGTGTAACAAACACGTGATTGGCAGGGGGAGGGAGCAAGGGAGGGGGAAGGTGTCAACTCATCCTCACCGAAACTCGGTTTGGCCGATACACACCTGTCCTGCCTTCAGTGACCCGGCTGCAGCGGCGAGCGGGCACATGACAGAGCGACGGCCCGGTACAGCCCTGGATCCAAGGAAAGCACCTGACCCCTCTATTCGTCACTCCCTGGAAAGCCCCCTTCACCCAGCTATTGGCTATTCTGCTTGCTTTGCTCACACTTTGTTTTTTTCCACAAAAGCTTGGGGGAAGGGAAGGGAGAATCTGCTTTATTCCAGCACAGGGTGGAAAAATTTTCTGCACTCTCAGAGTTCTGTGGGACCGGGAAACTGCCCTGATCCAACAGCAACAGGCAGAGCACTGGTACAGACAGGATGTCAGGATTTCTAAATTTTATCTCCTGCAGGTTTAATGCAAACAGTCTGTTATAACCAGATAAACAATTCAGCCAGGCTACTGCTGATCCTCTTGCTAGGTATACACATACACACCTGTAGAGCTGAATCAAACAAGTCTGTTGGAACCTCACAGTGCTCTTTCTTTACTGCCAGCCTGACCCCCCCCTCACCCCCCAACTCGTACAGCTGGGTCCTTTAAAACAAAAGAGGTACCATGGGCCAGGCAGGGTGCTGACATCTACATATGCTTAATCCCATGCAAGCCTTTGCAGAATTGTGTCTTACTTCAAGATGTTATACAGAGAGGATAAAAACTGACCGAGTAACAGTTCAAGAGTAGAAATAGTAATGAGAGTAAAAAAAAAAAATAATACAAGTCTACCAAAGGCTAAACAGAGGTCATTTAAGTAAGTTTAAAAGTAAGGACGAGAGACTTTACTGGTATTTTTCCAAATTATTTAGATATCAAAGCAATATGAAAGACTGCCATTACATTTAAATATTATTTAAATATTATTCCCACTGCATTTGAGAAAAAAAATAGCAGTACATTAGCTCACTCTGTTCAAGGCTACACTTCACACCCAAGCCCACAAGCCCATCCTTGCAGATGACCTGTTGTGTGGCAACTGGTCACAGAGCTCCCACCGAGCTCAGAGGTGCGTCTATGAGCAGCAGCTCGCAGGAGAGGGCCTTTAATCTGGTAACTAGTGTTTGCAAGTCCCGCATAACAACAAACTTTTGAAAGCAAGTGGCATATTTTTGAAGTCTCAAAACTCGGCAGAGGAATTAGCAGCACATCTCTTGATCTTTGAACTAGATTAGCTTCACAAGATTCTTTTCAGATATTGAGAGAGAGAACATAAGACATGAAGAATGATATTTTATAAGGAGAAAGAAACCTCTCACACACGTAATTCCATGGTGAGACTAACATACAAGTCACATTCCTCCTCACCTCCCAGGGAGGCAGAGAGACAGGGAGTACAGAAAAATTTTGAGGGGAAAAAAAATTGATGTTCCTTTCAGTTGGAACAAACCCAGCATCTTTTTCATTACTGTTTACTTTTTCCCCTTTTCACGAGATCAGCAGGGATATTATTGGAAACACTAATTCTATAAATGAACACAGCCAGCCTGTGCATTAAAATTCTATTTCCAAAGAGACACCCAGGCAGTTTTCAAAAGCAGCTACCACCAGAATCCTGCTTAGTTCTACCACAGGACAGAAATGAAGCTGCAAGATGGGGCTTGAGGGGGCAGAACAAGAACCATATAGAAATTTCTAGTTCAAGCTGACTTTACAGTTTATAGACAGAATAAACAATAGTACAAAAAAAAAAAAAAAAAAAAAAAAAAAAAAAAAAAAAAAGCCTATTTGTTTAGTCAAGCCATAGCAGACATCAGTGCAGAAATTTGATAGGGAAAAATCCATGTACCTGTGCTCAGCCTAAGCTTCAGAACTACTTATAATTGTATAAGTACACATGTTCTAAGGAGCTCACACATATTTGTAGCCTTTATTACAGCTGTGTTATGGGCAGATAAAGACATATGCAGGTATTTTATACTGAAGTGTACCATATGCTCCCATAATTTTAGTCCCTCATAATTCTTCCTTCCTTTTGCTTCAAGTAGCATATAAATTGGAGCAATCCTGCAAACTACTTCTATTCAGGTCTGACATTATATTCTGTACCTTGGTTCTCACACAGACTCTATTATATCTACAAAGGTGCCAGTTGATATTCCTACCTTGAAACAGATGAACTGACTCCAAAATTATTTATTATTTCCATCCAATTATAAAATAATAAAACACGCTAAAGCCCAATGTAGGTAGAATATTAAATCATAAAGAGATTCTTCATCAGCATACACTTGCTAAACATTTAACAACACCTAACAAAAATAAGTTCCATAAATTTGGAATTAAGTGCATTTCAGTGATGACATGAATTATACGTCTACAGATTATTATTTCAATCATTCACTGGTTTTTTCCATCATCAAGGGCTTTGGAACAAGGAAAAAAACTTACCTTGTAGGCTGACCATTAATGTCACTATTTTTCAGCAACTGAACAAGCGGATGAAAAGCCACAAAAGAAGCCATAAGACAACTTTTCCAATCACTGTTTCATCAGCACCAGCTCGAAAGTACACAGTACTACTCTACTACTGGAGGAGCCACAGCCTCAAGAAACACATTTACAAATCATCACAGGTGCCCCAACGCAGGTCCAGCTGCTCAGATAGCAAGCCGACCTTAACGAGCCAGTAGAAGCTGAACCTAGATAAACTCCACCAAAAACAACACCAACCAGAAAAACCACCCCACACACGCAAAAAATCAAAAACCCAACCAACCAACCAACACAAACAAGTAAAAAGACCAACAAACACCCCCGCCCCGCCAAAAACCACCCTTCTACTTACTACAAAGCACGGAGCTGCCAAGACAAGCACTGCCATACTAAACACACAAATTTGTTATCATGTCGCACGGAGAACGCACGAGCAAAGCAACCTCAGCGAAACTCACTCAACTCAACCGAGCCCACCTCAATTCCCACGAGGAACAAAACTGCGGGAGAAAAGGCCGCCCCGCCAGCCTCCCCGGGTTACCTGCGGTCTGCTGCGCTGGCCCGGCCCCGCTGCCCGACTGGCGAGGCACCGCTGCCACCCTCCCTTCCCGAGCTTTCAAAGGAGGCGGGAAGCGGCGCGAGGCCAATGGCAGCGGGAGCCGCCCCGCAGGTGCCCGGCCGGGCTCGGGAGGGAGCGGCCGCTCGGAGCCGTGTCCGGCTTGGCGCGGCTCGAGGCTGCTTTGGGGGGAGCAGGCTTCCTCCGGACACTCTCTTTCGATTTACGAGGCTTACAAACCTGTGATTATGGTCTCCCGTTTGCCTAACCTTGGTGCTTTATACAGTTGACATTCCTCAAAAACCGCTAGATTAGCTGTTTTCATAATCAGCAGCTAGGCAGAGATACTAAGCTTTCTAAACTGTTTTTCCAAAGGTTTATGTATTCTTGAGAACATCTTCGGACAATCTCAGAAAAAAAAAAAACAACAAACAAAACCTGAAGTTTTGTGGAATTATAATCCCTGCTAAAGCTCATGAGAAAAAGAAAAACGGATTTAGACTACAGAGTTTGTTTGGGTTTTTTTAACAAAACAATAAGTTAAAACAAACTTTGCACTTTCCCCTCAGTAATTCTCTTACATAAGCAGGAAAAGCTGTATGATAAAGTTATCCTATTTTTTCCCTTGGATGCTGTTGGGGGATCATAGAATCATAGAATGTTTTGAGCTGGAAGGGAACCTTGAAGATCATTCAGTTCCAACCCCCCTGCCGTGGCAGGGATACATTTAACTAGACCAGGTTGCTCAAAGCCCCATTCAACCTAGCCTTGAATGCTTATCCACAACTTCCCTGAGCAACCTGTTCCAGTGCCTCACCATCCTCACAGTAAGGAATTTTTTCTTAATATAATTAGAAACAGGATGGGGTGGAGAGGGCCTGTTTTCTTGTTTCATTTTGATAATTCTTTTCGCATTCAAACTGTCTGAAGTCAGACATGCTTTAGAAGCTGTGAAATAAGAGCTCTGGTTCACTTTCTTTAAACCGGTTTCTCTTATGACTGGAGGCAGTTATTGATTTTCTATCTAAAAATGTATGCATCCAAAATCACTGCCTCTGGCTTCAGAACACTTCCTATATGCAACAACAGCATTTGAATAAATACTTTTCTTGTATGAAACAAAGCTTCAGAAGACGTAGCAAGAGTGCAAGTGCTTACTTGACAGAGGATGTTGAGGGGAAACAGGAGACCAGGGAACAATAAAAATGAATTGTAGTTATTGTCTCTATACACAAGCAAGGTGATTCTAGGAAACTGCATCAAGCAGAAGTATAGGAAATATTCTCAACCTCTTTAGGAAAAAAGGTAATACTTTTGGAAACTAGAAGATCAGAAGAATGATACCAGACAGCTAAAAAAGTTTATTAAAGCTTTTCTGTAACATCAGGATTTCTGGATATGACATTAAATGCATGAAAATTAAGAGAAGATTGCTGCATTGTAACAATTGTCACAAAGTCAACTGACAGTTGAATTAGCCCATTTTCTTTGTTACTCAGCCTTATCTACTATATCTTCTCTTCATGTTCTGAATAGTTTTCCTTCTTAACTTCTCTGATCTCATCTTTCCCATGTAGCTTCCTTCTAATTTCTCTACTTCAGAATTTTTTTTCAGCATATTCTGAAACAGAATAGTTGGTCTGAACCTCTGAGCACTAGACAACATCTTCAACAAAAAATTTATAGGGCTTTTCCACAGTAAAGCAAAATAAAGACCTCTAAATTTTAATACAAACTAACAGTAGCTGAACGGGAGTTGCTAGATGGTCTCTATTTGTCTCTATGTGTCTCTGCTTTTTCTGTAATGGAGAATTTTATCTTACTCAGCTGGGAAAGGAGAAAAGAAATAGAGGGTAAAGGAAGTAAGACTGGTATGTGAATGAGCAACACAAAACTGCTAAGATTTACCCCTCCTCATTAAAGTTTATGAGCAACATAATTTTATCTCATTATCTTGCATTTTAGGATTCTATTAGTATGAAGACTTTTTTTTTTTAAGCAAAAATTATTTTTACACCTAAGCAGCTGACACAATTGTATGAGGGACAGGTGGCCTACTTAAAAAAAAGTGTCTGCTGTTATAATCTGAATGTAAATTCAGTATGAAACATATGGAGAGATCTATCCTATTGGGGTAACCTCCTATCTAATCTGCTGACCTGGCTCTGGTAACAGGCAATGCAAGAAGCACAATGTCAATGTCAATAAAAGCTGGGAAAAGAACAGAAAGGAGTAAATGATCCTTCTATCCTAGCTGCTTATCTAGTTACCCTTCCAAAGGAGAATCATAGAATCATTAAAATTGGAAAAGACCTTTAAGACCATCAAGTCCAACCATTCATCTAGCACCACCACCATGTTCACCATTAAACCATGTCCTCAAGTGCCCTATCCATACATTTTTTGAACACTTCTAGAGATGGTGACTCTACCACTTCTCTGGGCAGTCTGTTCCAAGGCTTTACAATCCTTTTCACTAAATTCTTTTTCCTAATATCTAATGTAAACCTCCTTTAGCAGAACTTCAGGCCATTTCCTTTTGTTTTCTTTCTGTATAGCATAACAGGAGATGCATTTTCTTCTTTTAAATAGAAAGACCAGCAATCAACAAGTAATGTTAAATGAAGTTGCTCACTGAACACTGAAAAATAACTGCTTTTGGTAAACTTTTTTTTGTAGGTTGTGATACTCCTCTGTTAAGAAAGACCTTAATACAATCCCATGCCTATTTCTCCAAGAGTTTAAAAAAGTCTGAGGAAAGAAAACCAGAAGGTATACAGAACAGTCTCAAATGAAATTTTGCTATTACTTTGTGTAAGATTGTAGAATAAAGTCAGACTGTGAAATAATGGCTAAAGACATTCTGACAGATATCCTTCAAGTAAGTGAATGAATCATGAACCTCAGAGATAAAGAAGCAAAAGACAGAGCTGACTCATATATCAATTCTGAATTTCAGACATGCTTGTTTTGATATTCTCTGTATTAGCAGGGCTTTATTATGTCTTCTTTTCACAGGACTCAAAAGATAAATGAGTTTGGTAAAAAGATGCATGTAGTCTTTTGTTCAACTGTATTTGACATGTATTCGGAAGTTGTTTTGGGCTTATTCTGATGTGGGACCAAAATGCCTTGGTGCTACTTATTAAAGTAATGACAAAAAGATTTAGTGCAAAGGCCGTAGCTGAGAAAATGTTGTTTAGTGAATGATTTTTTAGACTGAAAAGCATAAGCCTTTATTGCAATTTCTATGTACCATCACATAGATATGATTAGATGGCTTCTGGTGGCATGAAGCCAAAGTAAAGGGATCCAGGTATTGTTATGTCCTGCCAAATATATATTTAGTGTCATAAAAATGTGTTCTAGAGTGTCTTTTCCTTTGATTCATATTTTTAAATTGATTTGGAGGAGGATGCAAAAAGGATGAGTCATAACACAGAGAAAAGGGCTCTTCCTACAACCCTCTGCAGAAAAGGATGAAGCATCTTCTCAAGTCTCTAAGAATGAGAAGAGGGGCAGATCTCAGAACAGAGGTCTGTCAGAGGAGGCTGACTGTTTTCCATGAAACGTCTTAATGGAAAACACAATAGCATAATCTTGACTTTAGGTACTACAAGTTTATATGTAGGCGGACCGATGAAACGTTTTCATTTTTAAGAGCTAGATTCTTGTTCTGCTCTTATAAATAAACCACAAGGAGTTGTAAATATAGATATCTCCAAGGTTGCAATAGGAAAAGCAATAAAAAGTAAGATGGAAATGGAAGTGTGATAGACTTTGAAGAAGGAACTATACTGAAACCAGAAATATGAGTATCCTTAGCTTCCTTTTAGAGTATGAAGAAAAGCAAAGCATGCATTGTACTCTGATTGGAGAGTAGTACTCCCTTCTGACTCAGGAGTAACTGAGTGACTTGTGGAAACACTGTGGATCATATATCTTCTATGAGAAAGCACTGACACCCACAGCCCTGATAATATCCCAAGTAAGTTTTTGACCAAATGTAATTAATAAAAAGAAGAAGCTTTTTAACGTATTTTCCTGAACCAAAAGCAGGCTTCATTGATCACCTCATAGAAATAATTCCAGGCAAGCATTTTTCTAGTCCATGTTTGTGATTTTGACTCCTGTTACAGAGAGAAAGAGGGGGAAGCCAGCTTTTTGGAATAGGCATGGGATACCTCCTACAGCAAAAAAAGTAAGATCTGGGACATAAGGTGGAATACAAGTGACTTATGTTCCTCACATCTCTGGAATCATGTAGGGATTAGCAGCCTTTGAACCAGAGAGCTCTTGGCCAAAAGATCATGATCTAGCTTACACTGGGCATCACAGGAACAGAAGAAGAACTGGAACTCACCAGTGTCCAGTGTCAATCATTTCCATTCCATTTCTTTCCTATACATCACTACAGTCCACATGCTGGTGATAACAGGTTTATAATCATGCAGTCTTTTATACAGACATCAGCTCCTGGAATAATTTTTGCTTCCTGTGCTTTGCTCTTAAAACAGTCACAAAACTTAATGGTCACTTGTAGAATTACATTTTAGTTCTTATAATGGATTTGTGGAAATAACTTTCCTGCGTGGTGAAGGTTTTATGCCACTGACCTTTAAAAAATGCCAGGCAGACTAGGGATAAGTGCAAATACTGCTGATTGTGACTGCCCAAAGAAGCTTAGAGGAAAACTGTACTGTGTTCATTGATTTTCGTTTCAGCAGAGGGAACTGCAATTTGCCTACATTTGTTCTACTTAGCTACATTTTCCTTGATACTATCAGAACTGCATCTCATTTTCTGTCCTAAACTCTTGAGCAGTGCTGCAAGCTGGCCTGTTAAAAAGTTGTCACATTCAGTGCCATGGGTAGCTGCAAATTGAACCAAACTTCATCAGGCAGGAAAGGACCCCTAGCGCAATCCCCTCCTCAAAGTTAGGTTAACACTCAATTCAGGTCAGACTGCCCAGAGCTATGTCCAGTCAGATCTTGAAAACCTTTGAGACCTCACAGTCTCTCTGGAAAACCTGCACTAACAATTAAGTATCATCATACCAAAATGTGTTTTCTTTATATGGAGCTGGAACTCCCTTTCTCAGTTCCTGATTGCAGTTTCTCATTCTCTTCTATTGTCTCTCTGTAGAGAACCTGGCATCAGACCTTTCATTGGTAACTTCCTCTGTGCATTGGAAGGCTGGGTCTTCACTAGGGCTTCCCTTCTGACAAATGTATTGCCTGCTTTACCTTACCAGCTAAATCTGTACAGTGTTTGGGGAAGTCCTAACACTGTTAACAGTTTTGGTATTAATGTAAATTCATGAAGTTCTGCAGGTCACTGATAAACTCTCTGAAATTCTACTACATTTCTATCACAGAATCACAGAAGGGAAGGGACCCACAAGGATCATCGAGTCCAACTCTTAAGTGAATGGCCTATACAGAGGACTAAAGCCATGATCTTGGTGTTACTAGCACCAAGTTTTAACCAACTATATTGTAAAGCATTCAGAAAAATGTTTGCGGACTTAACATTTTTAAGAAAAGTCCAACATTTTTAAGAGAAATACAGAATTATGTTTTATTCAGTCCTTAGCAATCTAGTAGGTGGTGGGTCATACACACCAGCTCTTTTTTGATCTGGAAGGGAGTTTCCAAAATAAATGGAAGAAAGGTCTTCTTCCAAAAAAAGTAATACCACTTTTTTTTTGTATTCTGGGATAATGTGACAAAGTTTGATAAAAACAATTTATCTTCTGCAAGATTTAAAATAACTACTTACATTTTAAAAATCAAGAATAGAAGCTTTAGTATGAGAATAATCGTTATGAATATTTCATTTTTATACTGACTATTCAGTTAGAAAAAACTTTAGTTCTTACTGATGGTAGTATCCAACCCAGTCATGAATTGCCAAACTCAAATTCTTGAGGGATATACACTGTGACTGCTTCTCTTCTGCCTAAAGTTACTATAACTTTCCCTGTTCATTATTATTTTTATCATCCTCCTGTGCTACACCTTCCCCATGCTCTGCAAATTTTCTGATGGCTAGGGTGCTTTCTGTATATTGTCTCTTTCATTCAAGCTTTGTCTGACCTGACTTGTTTATTTTATCTGACTCTGAAGGTTAAGATTTTGCTGAATAACTTAAAAACCTAAGTCAGTAAGATATGGCTATTTTTTACGCACTGTAAGGGTGTCTTCTTTAAATATTAACGTAAGTTTTACATAATTTTAATGTTTTTAATCCTTCTTTAAATATTAGATTTTTCTAAGCATTTCTTATTAGCAATAAAATGTTTAGTATTTTTAATCCATATGCCTCCAGGTTTTGTAGAAATGAAAGGAAAGAATTATGATTTTCTCAGTTATTAGATAAAAATAGGATTGTACAGTGGTGGCTCCTCCAAGGTTCAGCTGCACATCAGAAACAGGATGAGGTTTTCTGACTTCAGCTCATTGCTCTATATACTATAAGCAAAGACCACACTATGTTTTACCAGTGGGAAATCTATCGTGTCTCGAATAAACAAATCTCAGAAATTTGAAATAAACACAAAATGAAAACATGTTGGTATAGAGGGAGTGGATGTGTGCATGCTTGCACTGACATGAGACAGATCAGTCCTTTGGTATACGGAGTATGAGAAGAAACTTCAGATTCAGAAAGTGCTGGAATAATCTTATTAACATGAACTGTTCCAAGAATATTATAGAGGAAAAGAAGGCCACATAAGCCCACAGTGTTATGCTAAACTTTGTTAGCCTGCAAAAAAGATAAAATCCCAAACTGTGTAGAAGATAGGGAACACTGTAAATCTAGTGTTTATCTCAGGATTTAAATAAAATACTTGAGTTCTATATCTCTGAATTGCAGTGTTGGGCAAGTTGCTTCTTATTATATTTTACACATATTTCCATTGCTTTTTGACAGCTCAGTTACGAGGGACCTGTGACCAGCCTCCTCTATTAAAGACTTTTATGGATTGGGAGTGTGTTCTGAATCTCTCAAATAAGTTTATGCATATATTTGAAGGGGGGAACACTCCTTAATTTTTCTCCCCATTCACCTGTCTATTGTTTAAAATACCTTTGAGATTCTCACCTGTGAATGTGGTGGTGTGTACCTGCAGTTTATTATGTTTGTCATGTTGTTTCTGTACAGTTCTGTAACCCCTTGTTTATCCCTAAATGGACTGCTCAGTCATCCCCCTTTTCCTTCCCATGCAATTGTACACTCCTGTTCTATATCCTCCTCCTAATTATCCTTAACCCTTCCGCTGGTCCAAAGTTATTCCATCCCAAAACCATATTTGTATCCTGACTCTGCCTACCCTTCCAGAACTTCCCATGTCAGTCCTGCTGACTCGACAGCTAATAGGNCCTGTGGCTTTTCCAGGGGTCAGTTTCCCCAATAAAGTGTTTTCCTGTTTTCTAACCACAGAGTTGCTCTTAATCCCTTGCCCTCCGATAGCTGCGCCCAGAACACCAAAGGCAAAGAGGTTGAGGAGAAGACACTCTTCCTCTGAGCCTCAGCTGCCTCTGAACTGGTCATCTCCCGGTGAGAGACCTTGGGTTCTAGGGTGGCCACTCCTGCTCAGTGCCCCTCAGCCGGATGGCTGGAGCTAGTCAGGGCTGAAGAGGAGTTTTGGGTCCATCCCTGAGGCAGGCACAGCGGCATGTGAAAACCTGGAAAACTGACTGTGTGTCTGCAGTTGCATTACCAAATATAGGGGAAAAATTAAGTTTGTCTGTATTACACATTTGTTGACTTGCCAGGATTTTGCATGACTACAGAGGTTGTTGTTTTTCTTATATACAAGCATATAAAAGTATATTGCTTGTATTGTTTAAGTGCTGCTAATGTCAACTCAGCTAAGATATGGGCCATAGCATCCTAAGTCCTAATGGATGTGCACTTGAATTTGTTGCAATCATGACAGCTTTTAGAAAGCCCCTTCTTAGTTTACAGAAACTAGTTGTATAAGAGAAACTGCAGGGACCTTTTTGTTTCAATAGTATATCCTGTACAGTTTCTAAATAAATAAATAATAACAACAAAAAAATTTTGACATAGCTTATACCAAATACAAACATCAGTAACAGTGGTGAGAAAAACATGGACTAAGATACTGCTGCTTTCCATCTGAAAGCTTGTATTGTACAGCACTCCTGTGTATTTCCTAAAATTATACAGACAGCAGCACTGAAAAAACAGAAATTCACCCTGCTAATGACCTCTCTTTTTGGCAAGATAATAAGTATGAGAAAAAAAGATCTGTTCTTACCATAAACAGGAAAAGAGGCTTTATAATGCCAGCATTTACTAGCACCTTTAAAATTAACTCTGAGTTAAGCTTTACATGATAAATGATTTTTATAGAATTAATACAGAACAGCTCAGCTTATAGACACATTAAAGAATATATTTCAAACAAGTCAGTCTGGAAACCAGGTTTTAAAATAATATGTGTGGAAACAAAACTGAATATCCATTTTCTCTTATAAATTGTCTGGCCTACAGTTTTTTCATCTTTCCCTGCATTTGAAACATAAGGTAATTTAGGGCACACACAGTTGTCTTTAAATTGTAGGAGAGTTAGGTTAGAAGACATCTCTGCAGGTCATGCAATCCAGCCTGTTATCAAGGCAGGGCTAGTACTGTCCGGTCAAATTTAGAGTATCTCCAAGGATGTAGAATCCAGAGGGTTTTTGTCAGATAATTCCAGTGCGCAGCCTCTTCACTGGGACAATTTTCTCCTTCTATTTATTTGGCATTTCCCTCTTGCACTTCTAACAAACCCCATTTGTAATCATGACTAGACTACTACAGCACAAATGAAAAATTTTTTTACAACACCTTCCACAGTATTTTATGTAAACACCTCTTACTAATTGTTGCAGCAAGCAAGGAATAGGTATTTGCTAAGTAAGCAGGAACTCTCAGACCATTATTACCACATGTCAAATCTCTAGTCACCATCTGATGAAAACATTAATCACTTTTGATCATAAATTTGTGTTAGATGATATAAAAATATTGTCCAGTAGTTAAGGCTGAGAAAAGAGCTCTGACAGACAATTTTGACTTTTAATGACTGGTATGCTTTCCTATTAAAATGGAAAATCTTTGTTTGGATTTTAAATTTTTTTCTGAAGTAGGCATACACCAAACAGCAGGAGAAGATGTTAATGCCAGGAAAAAAAAGAAACTGAAAGCACAGCTACCTGTGTGCACTTTCTGTACTTTGCGTAACACATCAAGTGCAGATAACAGTACAGATGGGGAAAGGCAATTTAACTTTTTTAATTATTCAGCTTTACAGTAATTATTACCATATAATATGACAAATAAGGACATTTGCTGGGCTTTGTCAAGTTTTCTGAAGTTTTGTTAATTGCTAAAGACATTCTTATCTCTAAAAACTGGATACAAGGTAAGGGTAAAAATGCTTTTATTCTGCTAACATTTCATACCATTAACTAAATTTGGCATTAGAGTTTCCTCGAATGGCAAAGCCAATTAAAGAAGTTCTTGCTACCCTCTACCACAAATCCCTCCTCACCTGGTACTAAATGCCATTCCTACCTAAATGCTACAATTTAATGCTTATTTTGCTATGAGAAAAAAACCCCTAACTATATTTTCACTTCTCCCCCCCCCCCCCCCAAATTATCAACTTCTTCAGTTTTTAATGCAAAAATATGAGTTGCTGAATCTACTTCAATTTGTCCTAGAGTGTGGAAACCCTCCTTTCACCCATTGCTTTTGGCCAGTGTATAGCAAATGACATGTTGACCTCTTCTGTCCAGCTGACCCTCGTGAGTACTAGTCAGGTGCTCTTGTGCTGACAGAAACACTGCCACAAAGATCTGTTTATGAGAGTTTAGGATGCTATAGCCCACTTTTGAAGCTGAGCTACCACTAACACTGCATTTTGAAGTATGTGGAAGTTTAAGTAATTAGAACCATGTAGTGCCCAAAAAGAGGGGTTCTTGAGATGCAAATCTGCATATATGTATAGAAATAGAAAGCACAGTATGTTAGAAAAAAAATGAGGCAATAATTTATAAACAAGGGCATGCACAGAAAGGAAATCAATTACAAAAAATATTAAAAATATCACAACAGAACATACACAGCAGAATCCAACTTCAAGGCAAGTAAAAGACATTGTCTATTCAAGAATTCTTCATTTGCCTGATAATGATTCCCTCTATTTCTTTTATGTACCACTGCAATTAGAAAATGTAGGAAATTGTTTATCCCTGATATTCAAGAAACAATATTCAACAAGTTTATCTGCATCATATTTAACTACTATAGTAAAAGTTGTTTACCATAGTAAAATACTGCAGCAGTATTGATATTTAATACATTTTATCATGGCTCAAGTGAAATGTAAGTAACTTCTCGAATGTCTACCAGACTGTCATAGTGTAAATGAAAGACTTTTCTGGTCTTACCATGTCTAGTATTTGAAAAGATCATCTTTTTAGTAGGAAAAAAACCCAAGGTAGCATTTGTTATCTTGGTATGGCTCATCAAAAGTCATACTTTCTGCTCCATCTTTAGAACAGGAGTTTCCAGCAGGAATTTCTGTGGTGTGCACACTGCTTTTGGTCAGTGAATGATTTCAAAATGATGCAGATCTAACACAGGGACAAGAGCTGTCACTGCCAGTGGTGACCTGCTATAACTGCAGCTGTTGCTAAACTGGAAAGGAACTTAACTAATACCTTCCAAAGCCTTGCACTTTGCAAATGCTGACATTGCAAAATAAACTGACCTGTTCTGAGTGAAGAGAAGTGAGGTTGGGCTTTTTAAAATTTTCCCTCCACTGGGAAACGGAGAGAGGAATAATGGGAATGGGCAGAGGTAAAATGAATAAATTATTCTGAAGGATATGTTTAAGTTCTAAAGAAAAAAATACAAGTTAGATGCATCACTAAATCCTAACAGCAGCTGCCTAGGTTTTAAGACCCTGTACAGGGAATGCTGAGTCATTCCAATATTATACAGAAAAATATCCCCCACAAAAGCAGCTGGGTAACGTTAGTTTCAATCCAAAAAATAAAATGCACTAGAGAATCTCTCAGGAGAAGAGGCAGTAGAAGAATGTGGTTTAAAACACTGATAGCAAGCCAGGTCAAATGAAAAAGTAGGTGCATATTTTTAATTTAAATTTTAACAATAATGGTCAGACCTGGGGGAGGGTAACTTTGTATTGTGCTCCACAGAGTCACATATTCAACATTAGACAAACTGCTTATCAGAAGGGTAAATCCTGTGTTGTTGTTCATTACTGAAACTAGAAGAGAAAAACTAGTAAAACCTATCAGACTTGCAAGTTTGGCAAATCTTACATTTTAATTATAAACTAAGCATAACTTCTAAATGTTTATTTTCCCCAAACTTAAAAAAGTTTTTAAAACATACATTTTATGCTGGTTTTGGAACCAGGCAAATCTTGACTATGATGTTGTCTTGTATTGGTGGGTAGTAAATGCTGCATACACGTTCTAGAAAAAGGTTTTGAGGTTTCACTGTGAAAAACATCTACGCTTGGGATGTGGTAAATCTATCTTAAGACGTTGCTGTTTACAGCAACTAACCACTTACACTGATTTCTGTCCATTTTTTGAGATTAATCAGCTAGATTCCAGTTAGATATTAATGTCAATTAAATTTTCAGGTTATATACTAGAGCATCACTGTATTCTAGATTCTCCTATATTCTGCTAGGTGACTTGCTTCAATTACAAAATTTAAGTCTCAAATGTAGAGCTTCAAATCAGATCCAAATAATTCCAGACAGAGCCAGCTATCATTAGTCATATAAATATTAATTTTTGAAGTCTAGTTATAACAGTATAAAGATTAATCTGTGTACTTTGTAGAACTTAAATATTCACAGACAAAGGCCTGTCTACTCACTTTTCTGCTTATTGGTAACCCTAGAGCCAAATAACTACAGGCCATCTAAATAACCACATTTCCTCACGTCCAATTTTCTGTGCATAAGTACATAAAAGCATAAATATGAAAAAATACATATCAAACATTATGGAAACACAGGCTCTAACTATTGTCATATATAGACAGACTCTAAATAGAAATAAACCCTGAAAAATGAATGGCCATTATTGTTCCCTATGCAGACCACTGAAAAGCAACTTTTTCTTTTTTTCTTCTATCCAACTTTGTAATTATAAAAAAAATTGAAGAACTAAAAATCACTGTTAACTACGTAATTAATGGGTAGCTTGTATGATTTAAAGAAAATAATCTGTATTGAATTGGTGCATATGTTTGCAATTTGTTCAAATGCAAAAAGAACACTGTGGCATTTTGCAGTAGCTGGCATATACAGTAGTGGGTATGTTTTATATCTGTATCGATTCTTTGTGGTGTCTTGTAAAAGAAGTCTGTAAATTATTCATGTCTAAACTAAATTAGATTCAAGAAAATACCTTTACTGAAATCCCTTTTAAGGGCAGCAGAAGTGTAAGGTCAGCTGGCTTAGCTATAGTGATTTTCTAACAATGATTTGGTTGCTAATAATACCTCAATCACCATGCAAAAACCATCCTCAGACACTGAATATACAACCAGTGGTGCAAAGTAAGTTTAGATTACAGGCCTCAGAAGGCACCTTAATCTCTTTGCCCCAGGAGTACTACTTGCTTATGTTCTTTCAGGGCAGGAAACAAAACCATGTGAATAGTAAATGATCAGTTCTACAGCCTCGAGACTAACACTCTTCAACACATTGAACAGTGTCTTATTACATGTCTATTCTCCTCATAGAGGCTGCACTAGAAAGCAACTCAGTGAAATGATCCAGATTTGCAGTTTTTAAGAGGAGTGGAATCAGGCCTTCCATGGGCATTCTGAAACAGTACTGGGCAAAGTCACTAGTTTTCTTGGGCTCCTCATTTTAACAGTGCAGAAACAAAAGTAAGTTTTTAAAGTGATCATCTGAATGATTAAATGAATATGTAAATACATTGTTTATAGAAAACATAGACATGCAAGAACTGGTAATACTATTTGGATACACTGGTAATCGTTATCACTTCCTCTGTAATGGGGGATACTTGAGTATTGAGGAGGGAAAAGGTAGTGACAGCTCAGGACTAGCAATAAGCATCTGTTACAGTCTCACATTTTTGACCAAGGGATTGCTACACAGATACTCATAAAGAACTTAGAGATTGAAATTTGTTTTTCTTTTTTCTTTTCATGAGTGCTTCCAAGCCTGTCGTGCAAGGCACTGAGCATCTAATGGGTACAACTATGCTCTCCCCTTAGGCTGAGGTCACTCTGAGTGGCACATAAAATAGCTAAAGTAGTGCAACTGTTGTAGCACAAGAGCTCTGTGCCAGGAAGTTGTCCAAATATTTACTTACCTTTACAATCTGCTTTTACAGCTGACTCTGAACTCCTTGCTGCCATGGCTACGCTGTTTCCAGTAGCTGAGCTAGTTCATTGGAATCTAACTTGAGTTTCTCTTTAAAACTCTGCAGATATAATTCTGTGTCTCCACAAGGTATATGACCTTAGTTATCACTATGCAAATATTTCTGTTCACTTTCTATAGCATATAAGACATTGGAGGATTAGGTCAAATATATCAATAAGAAAAAAATCTGACATATAATCTTACATCATAATTACTCTGTGATGACAGTAAAGGGATAACATGCTAAAGCATGTAAAACCTGCTGAATTTAAAGGTGTTTCTCAAGATGCCTTAACACCATTAACTTCTCAGGAAACATTCAAGGCATTCCAGGATTTAAATTTGTGCTATGGAGAGCCTTCTGGCATTTAGAGTCTTCAAGTAAAATCTACTTTTTTTTCCCCTTGTTTTTTACTTTCTTTTTGTGTATTGCTCCAGATCTAGCATAGGCTTTCCTGCTGCTTTAATATATTACAAATCATGTGACTTTAATTAAAGCTGTACTGTTGAACTGGTAAATAGATTAGATGCTGGAAAATGGAGTTCAGATTAGACTGCTTGATTTCAGTTTACTACTCTGTACCAAACCCAGGTATATTTACTCACCTCCATTTTAGTGAAGCATGTCTGTAAGGAAGGAGGAAACCACCAAAATTTATATCAATAATTACAATACAAAGCCCACTATTTTTCAGTTGCCTCATAAGCTCCCATGTAACTTGTCTGTAGATAGATCACATTTATAAAGATAAAAATAGATCGATCTTATTCAGATAGTTATGGTTTATTATTTGACTTAATGTCCTCTTGTAACCTTCCTTTGGAGTGCCTGATACCACATATTCTTCATGATAAGCTCACAAATATTTATATATTAATTATTTGTTATTTATTATTAAACACACACACACATATATATACACTCATGCAGCTAACTCTTGAAGGATTAAAGCTGTGCTCCAAAATTTTTACTCTTCATATGAAAGAGATGCAGACAAATTGCAGACTATGAAGTTCATCTTGTCTGGTTGTCTCTCAAAAATGTTGGTATTTTCTGTAAGTAATTTAGGCTTTCTTTCCAATGAAAAAAACAGAAATTAACACATGCCATTCAAAAGCATCTTGGATAAATAATTTCTCTTCTCTTTCTTATGGCTATAGAAGAGCAGGCAACAAGCTTAGTTCTGATATATACACAAGTAAAGTTAAATGAAACGAATCTTACCCTATCAGACAGAACTGGGTTTTCTGAAGAACACGTCAAAGGTAGTTTATTTTCTGTGTCCTGAAAGAGGAATGAGGGAGAGCTTCAAATTACAATAATCTGACACTGAAATTAATGAACAGTAACAAACAATCTCTCATTTTGAATTTAGTTTTGCTTTTTCCTCACAGTCTGTAGCATCCTCTCAATTTTTGGTAATGAGAAGAGGTTCTTATGATCTGGATTGCTGTCAGTTGGTTTGAAGAACCAACGCAAAATATTTCTTTCAACGTTTTTAAAGTGATTCAGCCTGCATGTAAATACCCCATAACATTTTGGCTGCACTGATTACCAAATCAAGAAGTTTTTAGGCAGAATCAGTATTTAGAGGAGTATTACATTCCAAAAATACCTTCTTCAGACATCTAATAAGGAACATTGAAAGGCATAAGGACAGTATTGTTGCTGAAGTCTTTCTTTCAGCTTCATAGAGGGTCATCTTTGTTTCATCTTCATTGCTGCAGTTATTAAAGTTCAAATATTCCTCAACAATTTTAGGTGGTGAGCCGATATGCAGTATTACTAGCATGCCATAATTCCATTAATCCAGGGTTGAGCTTAATACATACATGGTAAACGGAAAGCCATACTATTGGAAAATTCTACTCTCTTGCTTGGAAACTGAGAGCTCCTTATGGGCATGACAAATCCTATGGCACATTGAGAAGTACCCACACTTAAGCTCCTGAGTAATCTCAGTAAATTATTTGAGTAATTGCAGTTGGTTTAGTGGTTTAAACTGCTTTAGTATTACTCCCTTGTTTTCTAAAATTACAGAAGAGACAATTTGTGTGCTCTTTGCTAGCTGCAACTTTCCATTGCTGAAACACTAAATTTCAGGTTAGCTTGACTATAAATACCTCCTTTTAAAAAAAATCTCATGGCATATGGGGATTCCTGAAGGACGTATCTATCGATGCTGCTACACACCTATGCACATTGCACTAGGATTTTAATAATTTTTAGATTCTTAGTACAAATTTTACAGGCATAGACAATGGAGTAATTGTCATAATTGCTTAAAATGATGGCAACACATCTTCTACTAATGTTAGGAAGAACTCATGATATATACCATAGAATTATTTGTACTAAGAATCCCATCCAATGCCTATTGATGGAAACATTTGGAATTTACTGTTAGTGCATTTCTGCAGACACAAGGCTTCAAATGGGCATCACAAACTCAGTGTGGTTTCTTCTGTAATTAAAAATATTTTTGTTTAATAGCAAAATATTTTTGTTCTTGTTCCAAGAATACACCACTGCAATCCAGTGTTTAAACCAAATGTTTTCTTTTAGCTTTCCTGAAATCGTTAGCAGCCAAGCTACACATGACTTCAGTGGGTTCTATTCAAGCTTTCCATTGTAAACCAAATAGCTTTCTTATAAATGTAGCGAAGAAGAAAAGCTGCATTGCACAGTAAATATCAAGTCCTCTCCTACTGGAAGAGTTTATCGTTTGTATTAGAAATAAGCATACTGATCCTTCACTGGCACCTTGCTGAAATGATTCAGATTCATTAAGGTTTTTCCCATAAAATTCAGTAGACCAAACTGTACTGGAAGAGATCTGAGATTTAACTCATACTGAGTTAAATATGCTGATAATGCTCTAAAGCGAAATCACAATATAGGATGTCTGTCTTAACCCAGAGTGCAACCCTGCTTAGGTTGGGAACATCACAGAGAACTGCAAATGACACACACTTTGGAAAAAGACAGATTAAAACACAGAGTAGGCAACCAGGCAAATTCTTAACACAACAACAACAGAAATCTAGTCTTCAAATGTAATTCCATCAGATGCAACATTAGAATCTGGTTTTGGAAAACATGACATGCTAGAGAGCTGGATCACAGAAAATTTAAATAGGGAAAGGAAATCTCTCCTATAAATCCTCAATTTTGCTTTATTATATCATTCGGTTAAATTAGATCATCCGTATCAACTGCTGCTCAAATGAGAAGGAATACTACTACTATTTTGTCTTTTTGAATCTGTTTTTGTCTTTGTCTTTTTGTCTTTATAAAATGTTTATTTAATGGGACCTGAGGTCAAAATTAGTTTTAAAAGGTTTTTGCTAGAACCATAGGAATAACATTCAGTGTGAGGAAAATAACTGAGGAGAAAATAGGTAAATCAGATCAAAGGCTTCCTCTCCCCCCAAAAAAAATATATTAGAAGCAGATTTTGATTTTATCATGCAAGTACGAGTCAAAGATACAATGTTTGCATGAATTTGCTTTCAGCTAATGTTTCTGTAATCCAAAAACCTTGAAAATACAACTTCGTTTAATATTGTTTTCCTATATAGCAAATAAATGGATTTAAAAACTTGGTGAGGGAGTGGCAGGTGGCTAAATAAATACATAGAAATCCCAGTGTTTTGTCATATAACAAACTATAATAGCACTTCAAAGTTTTGGACAGATTGTCTTATATTATGGGTTTAGGGTGTAGCTGTGTGGAAAACTGTAAATGTTGTCTTTTGGTATTTATTTTACAACCCTTTGTAATCTTCAGCTATATTTATAGCCTCAAGTGGGAAGAAATCAAAACTAAAGAGGCCTGTTTGAGAATCCTTTGTAATGAAATGCTTTTCCCATTTCTCCTTAAAATAAAAGCAGAGCCTGCTTTTATTTGGCTGCCTGAGGAGACCACCCGAGGAGTGTACAAGCCATGACCTTACAGTGAAATATTTTTGTGGAAAAGCATAAGAACGCATAGAGAGGAGTCGCGGATAAACCATGGATAAACCAGATGCGCTTTTTTTTTTTTTTTTTNTTTTTTTTTTTTTTTTTTTTTTTTTTTTTTTTTTTTGAGGGGGAAAAGAGACTGCTTGTTTTTGAGTTGGAGGGTTTAACTAGCGATGAAAGGGAAGGGGTGAGGCAGCACAGGAGCGGCGAGCTGTTCCCGGGGCGCTGCGGTCGCCGCTCTCCGCGGGTCAGCGGCGCAGCCCGGGCCCTGCCCCACCAGCGCGGCCGGGCGGGGCCGCTCAGCCCCGAGCTCGGCCAGAGCTGCCCCCTCAGAGCCGCTGCCCAAACCCAGATGAGTTCTGCCTACCCTGGGATCCCCCGTGCTGGGGGGACGGGAGAAAAGGCCGTCTGAGGGGAAGTCACTCCTGTGAGGGCACGGCTGTTGCAAGGGAATGAATGGGTCCAGTGCAACTGGCAGCGCAACTGTGGCGGCCGCCGGCGAGCAGCGACAAGCGCCCCGTCAAACAAGGGCACCACAATGCAGAGCCCAGGGCCCAGGGTGGAAAACTGGCCATGGGTTAATTTATTTAGACCTTTGAATTGTTTCCAAGCAGCGGCAAGCACACAGCCAAACAAGGGCGCCAGAATCCAGAGCCCAAGGCTGAGAGTGAGAAATTGGCCATGAGTTACTTAATTTAAACTTTTGAAAATTGTTTCTGTCATGACAAAAAAAAAAAAAGGAGTTCCAGAATTGCTTTAGGTCTTGACTTTGCTCAGTTGCTTACTTGATGCTCAAGGCGAGATTTATGAGGGGAATTGCTTTTTATCGGACTAACTGCGCTTCTTGGCAAAAATAGATAAGCTTTAGGACAAACAAAACCTTCAGATTTGTGCTGCTGTGGAAAGGTGTCATGGGTATATAAATTACAGGAGCTCCTTTCCATGCTGCCAAACACTCTTGGGCTGAGACTTGAAAACTGTTGCTACATAGGGAATACCCTGGAGAGCAAAGTGTGGGTTTTGGGGGTATACAAGAGCCTTGCCAAAAGAGGTTCTGGCTCTGGACTATCAGTATAGTGAAAACAGGCCCTCATTTGCTGTAACTGGAACAAAAGTAGAACTGCTTAGAAGGACATAATTCTCTCTCCTATAGCAGCTTGGAAACATCCCAGAACTGTTGTTGGAAGAGCAGCTGGGTATGCTGTAACAGAAAAAGAATAGCAACATTTTCCAGAATTTCAAACAAGAGAGTTTGCCTCATTGCCAGGTAACCTACATCCAGGCGATCAGATCACAGCTGCACTTCATTTATATTTTGTTTCTTTACATTTGCAGTTGCAGTACTTTTTGTCTCAAACAGCTGGAAACTTTTCTAATCTCCATGACGAATTTTCATGGCAATGTTCTCAGGTGATCTTATGCTGATACTGAGTTCTATTTCAAATATCTTTTCTTTCAATGTTTCTCTTGCCCTCCTATACCCACTCCTATACCCACTATAACAAAGGAGAACAATAATAAACATTTTCTCAGATTTTCATTAAATAAGCTAAATGAGTGAAATAAGGTGAATAAGGTAAATCCTTTCAATCTCCTCTACCAAGATTGTCAGCCATTTTACATTATTTCAGTAAAGGTCACAAAAAATTCTTACATAATAGGTTGTACACTTGTCTGCCTGTCTATAAAACTGTGGGGAGGGTTCCATAGCTTTGTCTCCCTGGTAGTACATAGTTGTACTGCAATAGATGTGTATACTAGGTTTTTTACCTCATTGTCTTTTCTAAACTATGAACTATCAGCTGGTAATAGAAAATTCCCTTTATTAATTCCAAAGTCTGCAACCTTGCACTTTGTGCATTTTAACCCCATCCCTTTTAAGTAACTGAAGTTCAATGACCCATACGATATTCCAAGCTTTTTCTAGTTTGACATTGCCTCCAGACTTTGTCATCAGAAAATGTCATAAGCACACACTTACACTGTACCAAAATTAGCAATGATACAATCCACTATTTTTAGTCTCCAAACTAATCCTTGAGAATTCTGCTGGTAACTTTCCTCCAAACATACACTTCCTCTTTCAATGCAATAGGTTGAATCTTCGTGTTTGTGAAGATAGTACGATCAGTCCAACACCAAGAAATTTGTTTTTCTCTGTAAATTTTATCTGATTCCAGTTAATTTCCTGCCTTTGAGTTCTGATTTTCTCTCACAGTGAAGCCTTTCTTCCATTGTGGGCTAATTTTTGATGGGCTAATGTATAAATGGTTTAATAAGGTAAACCAGAAAAAGAAGAAATTGTTTTTATCTGGAAAAAAGGCAACTAAGTACATCTCTCATAGTCTGCTTCACATAAGATGATGTTTTACCCTTCACTGTATCAAATTTTCATTTACCTGTATGTGTTAATTGTTCCTTCCTATGATGTGTGTTTTAAAACCTTTCATACTATTAAAATCAGTTTAATAGGGTTTTAGTTTACTTAGTTACTTCCTCCACTCTCCCATACTCCATTTGCTAATCTTTAGTAATATGATACAACACTTGCCTCATGCACTTAATTAACTAACCCTCTGCTTTTCAGTTCACCAGTCAAAGGAACATATTTTTTAAAAATGTTTTTATATCAAATATAAGCTTGGTAAGGGGTACTGTGGTATTAGGAGCAGAACTGGGGTGCCTGAAGCAACAGCTATACGGGACTCATTTGGCCGTCTGCCTAATGGCCAGCAAATCGAGGATTGTATCTAAACTAGGGAATAAAAGGAGGAGCCTTGCTGTAATTGTATCTCCTTTAAGTTAGTTACCGAAATGCCTGTTTTTCCTTGTCTTTGTTACTAGAAGTCACCGTGATTTACCATAACAATTACTAATCAGTTTGGTCTGAATCATTCTTCTCTATCATCTCCTATCTTCTTAAAGATTGATACTTTTTTCAGTTGTTTATATTATCTTGACCTTCTCAAATATATTTCCTAACTAACATGTGGGTTTTTTTCCTGCATCTACACCAAAAGATGCATCAACCGTGCAGGAATTCTAACTGCCCAACATTCTGAAGAGTGTCAGAATTTCCACAGAGCACAAGCAAAACTAAGATCAGGGTATTCCCATCAGGTATGCACAAATGGCAGGAATCTTACTGCATAGCAGATATTTAAAATTGATTTTTTCTGTGTTGGCAGAGCACTACAGAGCTCAAACCTCTAAAGCATCTGAAACCGTTGTCCTTATATCCTTTATTTTAAAGTGAAAAATAAAACTTTTCATTTAGATTCTTAAAATATATATCACAAACTTGTATAAATATGCCATTCTGGGATGATAATATTAATAATCTAGGATTATAATAATTTCATTGTTTTTCCTATGTGGTAGAAAAGGGTCAAAAAGGAGAACTGCAAATTTTCAAGAAGGAATCTGTACTCCCACTCCTTGTGTAGGGAACTGTATTTTTCTTTGCAATGTCCCCTGTAAATGATGTCATTTAGCATTCCCAGTGATGACTCCAGAGAAATCTGATTTTCACTTAGGAAACAAAGCACTTAAGAGTTAGAATTTCTGAAAACTATGGGTTTAAATTTTGACCATTTATCTGGCTATATGGAAGGCCTTAATATTTGCTGCTAAATTCTGACTCTCCCATGTATTTGTTTGTCTTATTCTGTTAACACTATTAGTACAAAGCCTTAGCCACAGATACTTTGGAGCTGTTTCTCTTGAAGCCAAAGAATCTGAAAAGAAATCTCTCATGGTCTGATGCCTTCCTTTCTTAACAGTGGTATTCAAGGACATATGAAGTAGCTTATTCTACATTTATGAACACAATGTCCCCTGATCATTGGTTTCTTTGATTACTGTCCTCCTGAAATGTAAATAGGTGGTCAGTGTGTACCATGTCTGCTATTTCAGGGACATAGCTATTAAGATGGAGGAAGGCCTCTGCTTTCCTAGGAATCAGACAGATGGATTAAAGGGGCCAGAAGCCTGTGGGTTTCCTTATTGCCAAAGAATGCAGTTTGCTTCAAAGTTTTATTTTAAACCACAGTGAATCAAGGGCTTCAAATATGAGCTCTGAAGTGAGAGATTACAGATTCTGTAATCATAGAATTTTAGCAATGATACTATCCACTATTTTTAGTCTTCAAACTATTCAGAACTACAGATTCTGAAGAGAGGACAGACTTGCACAGATATATGATGAGGGTTGCTATAAATGTTAGGTCTACAACAGAGCCTTTTAAGTCAGTGGCCTGAAAATTATAGTCTTAGATGGAAAGGGTAGGCTGAAGTGAGGAGTAAAGGAAATTATCCAAAGCTGCCAAATTGTATAGATTCTGACGAGCATGTATTGTGAAGGAATGTGCTTAGGTTACTTTGTATGGGGACTGTTGATTCCACATTTTACTTCAGTCAGAAGGTATATCACTGTGTCATCTTGGTACAAGATGCTTGCTCTTTTTATTCTTTGAGCTGCAAATCTTATGCAGTGTGAAGCCACAGAAAATCACCTGCTGGATCTCAATTATTTTTCTGAGTAAATAACATGAAAAGCTTGCACTATTTAAAGTGCAGGGGAAAGCTTGTGAGAAGCTTGTGTTCTACATGTTGAACTAACTGTTCTCTTTTATGAAAGATTTGGCAGCCAATCCTGTGGCTTGAGCCCTCTCATAACATAGCATCTGTAGAGAAGAAATGACTTGTTTTACAGTTTCATTTAATGCAAAGGTCCAAGTTCTACACTTCCCTGATATACACAAACAGACATGGGATTGTTTAAAAGACAAGTGTGTGAGTTGCTTATCTTGGCTTTCTCTTTTTTCTCTTCTGTTTTTGACAGGCTAACCTATCTCTCCTTAGTTATAACTCTGGGAAATTTCCCAAGAAACCTACAAAATTCACTGAGAAGAACGTGTTCTCTGAGCTAAAAAAGATACATTAAATTGTACTTTTATGCTTTCAAATTACAGACGAAGATTATGAATTTTATAGGCTGCTGTGTAAATATACACAGAGTGGTTCTTATGTGGTTTCCCACAATAGTTGGTTTAGGCTTTCATCTGGTGCAATTTTCACTGAGTTTCATAATAATAGGTTCCACAAAGACACCCTCATTCATTTTTAGCTCTGCCAATCCAATACAGAAAAAGTCAGAAAAGAACAGCCGGTATCTAAAACTGGACTCAAAAACAAGAACTTCTGCTGGTAAATCCACACACTGGGGACTTGTCAATATAGCTCTACTGAAAAACTGTATGTATACACGAATATTTAGAATGCAAGTGAATGGGGATGGTTCCAGGCCCATGAGGTAAGGTGGATGTGAGTGGCAGCAAGAAATTAAGTAATTTTGTGGTACAGGTCAGTTTAACCAGGACAAAGGCTCAGGATCAAATGGAGCCTCCCCCACAGCAGGTAGCCAGCTGTTCATGTGCAGCTTTGAAATCACATTCTGGATGAAGTCAAGTAACAACTTCACCAAGCAACTAAAATCAATGTGAGTTGAAACGAAGTCTAATGACTTTGCTGAGAAGATACTACCTCTACATAAAAGAATTTTAATAAAGCAGTAAAGATGGTCTAGATGATAAAGAAAAACTCATTAAGTAAAATTAGAATTATTTGGTTAGAAGGAACGTCATCTCTCTCTGAGCTATATTTTTGGTTAATTGTAGGAGATTGAAATTATAAACAGTAACATAAACAAGAAATGTGTATTTTCTGTCACGACCCTTCCCCCTGATCATTGTAGCTTACCTTTCTATGATGAAATTCTGTATAATCTCCTCTCATTCAAAAGAAAAAAAAAAGAATTTGTTGAAATATGCATAAAATAGTCCTTTGGCAATATTCCACCTTGTTAAAACATGAAGATCATGCTCTTCACTCTGTCTACTGCCCAGCTCCTACAGAGAGGGATTTTGAAGCCATCTTACCTCACGGTGTAATTATTCAGGTAAGTTATTGAAGTCCAAGCTCTATGGAGGAGCCTTTTGGCCTAGAACCTAATCAGCTAATCCTCGGGCTTGTGCCACTCTGCCCAGTAGATTGAATTTAGGTAGCATTATTGACTGCCAATTGAGATATATAGATTGTACTTACATGTGGCAAGATAAACTTCCTAGTCAAAACAACCATGGTGTTGAATCATCAATGAATATGTAAACACCATTAAGTGTTATGATGATGATGTTGATGGAGCACTGATGTTTGTCTCTAAAATTTACTCAGAAAGAACAGTTTTCTTGAAAGGATGACTCTGTATATGAATGCCTGCATTTCAAGTAATTTAATCTTGATCATCTGCTTTGATTTCCAGATAACAGAGGATGGAAGGCTTTGTATAAAGGAAAATTTGGATATGAATACAGTGATGATTCTTCCAGAGGTACACTTTGCTTTACAAATTTAAAGCTTTCTTTGTTTTCTACCTTATTTAACTGCTACTGTTCTGCTTCCTATTCAAATGTTCCTCATAACCCAAAGTCTTTTTTTCAAATTAGTGCGAGAGGTTTTTTTTATTCTCCTGTAACATCTTGAAAAATTATTCTGCAGCACAGATGTCTAGGGAAGAAAAGCACACTGTTGAAACATTTTTTTTCCTTCATGACTGTACTTTATATCATTATAATCCAAACCTGAGTAATAATGTTAATATGTTAAATTATTCATCACAATAAATAAACCTCCTAAGCTTTCTCTAATTACTATTAGGCATTCTGTTGAACATTACATGAGTCCTTTGTGGGAATTAACTTGTAAGTTAATATATGTTAAACCATTGATTTCAAAGGCCATATACAGACATAACCCTCATAAAGATTTAGAAATGTCAAACAAACTGCAGCTACACCTGTCATGGCCAAATGAAACACAATGTAATACATGAGTTAATGCTGCCACAAACCAGGTCAGTCTGTCCCTTGGACACTTACCAGATTGTGTTGTTTGCTCCCAGTCCACTGGGCCTGGTATGTGTTAAGCTTCTGGAGTCTGAAGAGACTCCAGGTGCTTCATTTGTGTTTGTATTGTGAGGTGCAAACTTTAATTCTCTCTTCTGAAACTGAACATACAGTTCAACAATCCAATTCCTGTACCTGCTTTTCAAGATCTTCAGGCTTTTTGTTGTTTAAGTACACTTTCAAGAAGAATTTGACTTTTGGGGCTGTTTCAGTTCCCTGGGCATATAATAGATGTGAAAGCAAAGACTTAGTGAGCTGCAAAAGAATTCAAATATGATCTGTCTTTGCTTGTAAGGTAGCAGATTTATTGGTTAGAAAACAGTATCTAAATGCAATGTACTTTTTAAAATTTCATATTACTAGAAGTGTATATGTTCAATATTACAAGACTCCTTTATGCAATTCTTCTATCTGCTTTGGGTGAAAATGCCCTTTTAGGTTAGTTGTTATTACTTTTAATGTTTTCAGCCCCTCTTCCATAAGACTTCTTTATCTGTGCCACCGCCTTATGCAAGCAGGTGATTTGTAGGTTAAATGCTCCATCCTTTTCTCCTGCTTCAGACCAGAAAAGGTATATTGTAATACGTGTATTTCCTTGTCCAAAAGATAATAGTCAAAATGGTGTGATCTTATGCCAACTTGCCTTGGAATTCTGCTTCAAAATGCAGGTTAAAAAATGCTGTTTGAGCTTACAGTCGATGTTTTAAGTTTGAGATAAACACAGTCAGATTACTCGAATCTTTATAAGAGGTACATAAGTACAAATGTGTTTCACATAGATACAATATAGTCATAACAATGTTTAACACTCATCCAATTTATCTGATTGGATACTGTATTAAATGAACCATTTGATATTTCAGAGGAAGCCTGATACGATTAGAACTGTTAAAGGCAGAAAGATATTATAACAAAGAAAGATTCATGATAAAGACACATGCTTACAGTGCTCATGAAGTAATGATTAATTTTTATTGAGACATTTTACAGGCTGACATTTCAGATAAACTTTCCTGCTAGGAATATAGCTCCTCTCCTAGTTTCTTTGCCTCCTTTTCTCTCCATTCTTTGCATGATAATGAAAGGACCTCTTTTTATTCTTCTCCTGCTTCAATATATCCTGTTCTGAATGCCTCCAAGGCATCATTCTTGGGGTTACATTTTTTCAGGATTTCTTCCCTCGATTCAAAATTTGAGCTTTGCTGAGCAGACCTAGTACCAGCCTGGAACCATTTTCTGCTGTCGCTGAATGAAATGTCAGATTCTTGATGCAATCCCATCTGGTCTGCTTGTTGAAGAGTTTGTCCAAGATATTGCAGTCTTTTTCAGACAATAACAATAATTCCAGACCTTTCTCCAGGGGTAACCCTTGTGATCTTGTTTAAGTTTATGATTACGGAACTTCAATGAGATTTTAAAGTAGAAAAGGTTTGAAAGGTCTCTCTCTTCAAGACCTTTATAAAACTATTCCTCCAATTTTTTACGTTGTCTATAGTCACAAGAGAGAATTTTTAAGGAGTCAGAGAGGAGCCAAGGTGACCAGATAAATGTGTCTGACCAAAACTAACTGCACCCACTGGAAAACACAGTTAAACTACCAGCACTTTTTCCTACTTTTCTTCTATTTCAATTTTGCTGGTGTGCTCAGCAGCATAGCAAAGAATATTGTTCTCAAACACCAAAGGGAATAAAATGAAACTAATTATTACTCTAGCATTTAGAGATTGATCCTGTTAGCTGCTGGGCTGAAAGCCTCTTAAAAGGCTTCAGCTCCTTTAGATTTGATTAAGTGCACTAATCATGTGTTCAACTTGAGTCAGTGAGAGATCCAGGTATCTCTCACTTCAGAGGCTGTTCTCTCTATCACTCAGACCAAAGCCATGGTAAAGTCAGCCTGAAATGAGCATCTCTGAGGCACTAAAGTGAAAATTGCTTCTTGGGAACCAAGTTAGGTTTTAGTTACCAAACCAGCCATCTAACTGTTGCTGCTGTCACGTTTAACCAGAAGAGGGGACACAGCAAGTGACCAGCTCTAGGGATGAGCTATCACCAAGAAAATGTGCAACATCTCTGCTTATAACACTGGCTATCTATGGATCCCACTGGGGTTGAAGTTGTTATTCTGGGAAAATATGAATTCTAAATTCCTCAGAGATGTCAGGAAGAAAGTATTTCAGTTTAAGCTGCTTCAGAGTTGCACATCTGGCAATTCAATATTTCTAGCCTTTAGGAAAATGTCTGCAGTTTGATTAAATATTTTAGATTAGAGAAGGGCTTTCCCTGTTCTTGAGTTGCTGGATTTAAGCATCTTTTGAACTGAAACAGAAATGTGTTTTGAGTCTCTGTTAAATTTGGCCCTTAGGTGTTCTCCACCAAAATATGTTTTATAATTTTATAGTAGTAAATGCTACCATGGTAGAATAACTTTATTTAATGCATCCAGCATAGTAATACTTAGGGTATATTAAAAGTCTTTTGTTTCAAAGTGTTTGCTTCAAATTAAGTAGCTACAGTAAAAAGAATGATTATTCATATGTTACAGACTGAGAAATTGAAACACAGAATGACAAGCCAAAAATCTTTAGTCATGTAGTAATCTTGCAGGCCTATTTAAAGCACTAATTTTTCAAGAGTGGTTGGCATCTACATGGCTTTAGTAGTTCTGTGTAATCATCCAAAACTTATGTCAACAGATAACGGAACAACAAATAATGGAGGTATAAAGTACAAATTACTTTTTTCCTTTCAGTATGCACTTTATGATCCTTGTTTTGTTTTCTAACAAGCACACCATACTTTTTTGGAAACCTTTAATTTACTTTTTCAGCGATTCCTATGAAGCCATCTTTCAAAGTTAAGTGATTCAGTGGCAATCTATCTTTTAGTATCCATGTGTACAACACTGTTAACACTTTCATACAGAATGTTTTCCCCATCTTTTAAAGTTGTGAACAACATTCTATTTAAAAATTATCTTGGAACTTGCTAATTCCATTTAGGAAAAAATAGAACTTCAAATTATGTGTACTTGTCAAAACAGCTAACTAAACCAATCGCTAACCAAAACCAACTAAAGTAACTTTTCTGAAGATTTCTTTAGAAGAAATAGTTCCTGGGGTAAACATCAATTAGATTCTCATGGCAACCAGATAGTGGGACCGCTACAGTTGTTTCCAACAGGTGGATATTCATGTGATACAGTCCTTTATTTAGCAGTCCAAAGACCTGTTCAAGATGAGATAGATATTTTTTCTCCTAAACATGTTATTCTTAGGACATGGATTTGCATGCGGAGAGCAATAAATTACTGAAAAGAAGTCTAATGGCTCACTTTCCACTTGTAAGAAATCAAATGACAGAAGAAGAAATTCTATTACTAGTATTTCTGAGAAATGACCTTCCTCATTAAAGAAAATTTGTTTGAATTCTAATGACAAAAACTGTCATTAAGATAAATGATGTATGTAGTGAGTAGCAAACAAAATAGTAGAATACTTGTAGCTGGTGAGAAAGCAATTCCATAGTACAGTGGCATTAGAAACTACTTTGTAAATCTTTATGTACAATTTATTTACTTCAATTGAAAACCATCTACTCTTGGAAGGAACTTCCTTTTCAACAGTTGTGATTTGGCAAAAAGAGCCCTAGGGACATTATGTCCTGGGATTGTTGACAAGAGTGAAAGTCCTCTGTATGTTCTCATCCCTAAGAAAACAAACTGTTAGTTCACATTCACTTTCATTCTCAGCTTGTCTCTCCTACTAGGATCATAGCTAAGAAACAATGGTCCGTCTCTGACTTTAGGATAAGAACTGTTGCATATAACTTCATCTTTTGCTTATCTGTCAGGAGCTGTATCCTCAGCTCATCCTTCTAGATTTCTTCTCTAAGCATCTTCTGATATTCCTGCCTGATAACGTTCTTCTGTTCCTTTCCTACTTCAGAGATCCCACTAGGTTTAGCTTATTTACAGGTTTGCCATAAGATTTTTCCCCACACACATAATGTCACCTGCAGAGATGTGGAAAAAGGAAGGAAAAAAATTTAGTTTTCTTCAAACGTTGAACCAAGGCTTTAATAGGAATAGAGAGGGAAAACACTTTCAAAGTTTTACTGTCTTTAGTTCTCCTTCACTAGAGGTCCCTCTGTCTAGACTTTATCAGTTTTAGTCCTGATGTTTAAATAAACAGTACACCTGTCCTTTCTTGTTATCTGCCAAAGACAGAATGAAACTATATAATAAGTAAATTTAAAATAGATAGTTGTATGGAAAATAGACATTTATCATACATATAAATATTTTTGAAATTTTGAACACTGGAATTAGGACCAGATTTTTAAGGGTGTTAATTACCTAAATACACAGAGGAGCACACAGCAAACTATTCAGGTTTCTAGATGTCTGTCTAGCTTCCAATCAAACTCTCTATCACTCCTGAAAATGTCAGGAACTGCATACCACTATCAATCACTGAGTACCTGTGGAGAACATGAATAGCCAGTCATCTTCAGAAATCTAGTACTCAGCTCTCTTGTGAAGTTCACGCTTTATGTTTTTGATGACAAAGAGCATATATAAAATAAATAAACCCCAAGTCAGGAAACCACCCAACTGAAACCCTGACTTCTTTCTTATTCATTGAATGACCTCTAGTGGTCATTCATCACAGCTTTTACAACCAGTTGTTGAAATGCCAGCTCGGAACATGATAAAGGAGATGCGCGTTTTTTTGCAAAATATGGAGCATGAGGATCAATTTTTTCAAAACCGTGTACTGTGCAATTTTTCTCTACCTCTGTCACTGTTTAAACCATATTTTATTTCCCTTTATAACGTGCACACACTGGGACCTCTGCAGAAGTTTCAAGCCAGAGTTCTAGCATCTGCATTGCCCCTTGCTGTTTCTCTTTCTTAGCCAGTACCTCCCTTTGAACTTTGTCAGAGACAACCTTCCATCATCCAACACAGACTTGAGTATATCCTGTTACCTTGATGACATCTGTTCAGCTTCTCTTAACATCACTGCATTACATGAAATTGGCCACCAACCATCATGTCTCACTGCTGGCCAAGAGAAACGACTTCATTCTGAACACTGATGGCACATGGAGTGAGTTTATTTGTCTAAAGAGCAAACTCAGCAGATGTAATACTTGCAGTGTAATTGAGAAGAGAGCTCTAATCCTCAGTATTGTAGGGCATGAAAAGAAGTCTGAGTTAAACATTCAGCAGTATGTCAGAAAACAAGTGGTATTCTCATCACTCAGGTTTTTACCAGCATTTCTGCTGATCTTTCTGTGGTTTCTTTAAACAGCTGGGCCACATTGTTCTGCTGGACATACATATCAGTCCAAATATTAAAGAATTTATTAAAAGCTTTTGCTAAAGACAGAAAACAGGTTCCCACAAATATCTCCTCTATTTCCATCTTTCTCAACTATGAGAGTTATACAGGACTTCCTTTTACTTTTTATGGAGATGAGCATATCATGTCTGTAACCCAAGCTGTATTACAGGTGAAGTATCCACAATTTTGCTAATCCCATGTAGCTTTTGATAGTCATCTTTTCCACTACACAAATCTAGTGACAGAGGAAAAATGGGACCTCTCTCAGGAGACCAGTAAATAAGGAACTTATGGTTAAAAGCCATTAGAGATTTGCTTCATGATCCTACTTCCAGTGTTGAGAGATACTTGATAGGAACTTGAACAAAATGTTTAATCTGTTTAAAAGGCAGTCTGAAGTTCTTGCTTACTAGAATGGTGTCAAAAGAAGAATGATTTATGTGAGAAATAAAGTTTGGAAACTATGTTGACAGAACAGTGATGAGCCTTTTCTATGTAGGTAGCGTAATCTACATTGAAAATGGTATCTTTAAAAAAATAAAGCAGCAAAACTGCAGAAAGCCTGCATGACTGCATGTGCTACTCTGCTCTGGGTATTTTGCAAGAAAAGGAAAAAAAAATAGATGCATCTTGACATGAACATGACATGTCACCAGAATTTGATCAGAATGCTTACCAGAGGAGCAATTCCAATATTAAAGGAATTTCTCCCTGTCCCGGTTTGGAACAAATATATTCAGAGGGATAAATATTCTCTGATAAAAACAGGCCGCAATCACCCTCTCCCANAGTTTTTTTTCCTCCTGGCATAGAGGAGACGAATATGGGATAATCATAAAGTCACCCCAAGACACTCCCCTAATTTCTCATTCATTTTATTGTGACAACAGTAGGTGGATTCTAGAAAATGCTTTGTTAATACTGTTTTTCTTCCTAGAAATATGTGAACATGCATCTTAAAGGTAATATTTATACATAAGGCATCTCTAGGTTTGTATATCACTCATACACTAGGAGGTGGTCAGTCTTTAACCATTAAGTATTAAACCAAAATATTAGAGAATACTTTGTCTCTAGTCTGTAGTCAAGTCTAATTCAGACATTCCTTTTATGTTATAATTGATATCTGGAAGCTACTCAAAACTATCTTATAGAATTATAGAATCATTGAGGTCGTGAAAGACTTGTAAGATTGTCAAGTCTGACTGTTAACGTGACACTTCCATCACCACTGAACCATGTCATTAAGTGCCACATTCACCTTTTTTGAACACTTCCAGGGGTGGTGATTCCATGACTTCTCTGAGCAGCTTGTTACAATGTTTGAATTCAATGAAGAATTTTTTCCCAATATCCAACATTTTTGAACATCCTAAAGCTTGATTTATCTCTGTTACTTCAATTGGTATCTTGGGACAGATTGTCTGGTGAAATATTGTAGTAAAAAATCAGACATCATAATTTTTTAATATTATAATGAAATAATTTTTTCTTTAGAAAGCTGATTTTTCCCCTGAAAATTTGTACATTTCTTTGGAATATAAACCAAGATGAAATATTTTCTTTTTCCTAATATGATCGGTAGCTCAGATTTTATTGGAGATTGAAACTGTATGGTACCATGTGTCTCTCTTCTTGATAACGTTAAATAATGCATATATGTTTGGGATTGATTGGTATTAGGTGGTATAACTGGCTATGCAGAAGTTAACTCAGTAGAGAATTTTTTCTATGTCATTGTCCCTATGCAGAATTGAAAGGATTTCCCTGAGGTGGTCTGGTCAGCATGTCTGTAGGTACAATTTGCTCTGGGCTGAGAGTCCTTGTTCCGTGGTATTTTGTGGATATAGGGTCCTTTGTCTAAAACTTAAAGACTGATTTTTCTGAACCTTCAAATCAGAATCCAACACAGTTCCTTTAACTAGACCCTCTGCTGCTATGTCTTCTAGTACTTCCTTTTTAACAAATAACTCCATTTTTATCTAATTTATCTTTTTGAAATTAAGCCAAACAGTAGTGGATATTTGGTTTTGTTGCTCCTGCAAGAACATTAAATCCAAATTTACTATCATAATTTTACAGAGTAGCTCTTTGACAGAAGTATTTGCCGTCACATTCAACTCAAGGATACTAAATCCTGGTGGTTCTTTCAGAGGTTGAGAGAGTCTTTTTTTGGGGGGTTTAGACTAGCCAAAGATTTAGCTCCTAGTCTTTTAGCTCAATTCTCTGACCAGACTTTAACATTTAGCAAGGGCACAGGCCTTTGCTCCCTACCTAGCTCTATTAGCTCCATAGGGAAGGGTCCAAAGAGCACCTGGTGCCATGAGGACAGTTTTTGAACTCAGCTTGGAAGCAGATTAAGAAATAACAGCCATTCATATTGATTTGTATTTCACTAAGGGCTCCTAGGGAAATTTGAAGTTCAGAAAACACCTGGCTTGGATATCAAAATCATTCCAATCATGAAACATTTCAGGAATGTAGAATTGGAATTTACTCCTTAAGAGTCTTGCAGAATAATACCTTACAAAGAATTCATAGGCTGTTCATTTTTCCCAAATCTTCATATAAATTAACGTATATTTGCTTTCTATGTTTAAAGAATGCTCTTCTCCTCTCCCTCTTTATTAGTTTAAGGAAGTTAAGTTAAAGAGGCAAAATGCATGGGCAGCTCTGGATAGACTTGTATGCCAAACTTCTGTGCCATGTGCCCTAGGATGACCCTGCTTGAGCAGGGAGGTTGTGTGCAAAGCACACACTGGTGGTTCCTACCATTCTGTAATGTACTTCTACATTCTGTGATCTACATGTGTGGCTTTACTGTAATATTTTACTATACTATATATGCATATGTATGTACACATTATTTCAGAATGTAAGTGTAATCATAAATGGTGATCTGTTTTAGGAATTGCTGTTCAGAAACAATTTTTTATCACCTTTAAGATTATGTCATCTGTCTGACCACTAGTGTCTATACTTGCAGACATACTTCAGATTTCACAGATTTAATCAGGTTTTTTTCAATATTTTCTGGAAGGAATGATGCATCTCCCTGCCTTCAGTCTATCTGGGCAGTATTGTGCATACAGGCTGATTAATACAACTGCATTTTCTTCTCTTATGATTTTTCAAACTATAAATACTATTGCCTAAAATTTCACCTGTGCTCAAAGCCTTGTTTTTTCAACCTTCAAATCCGAAACCAACAATGGTTCTTTAGAAAGTAGTTGGCAAAAAAGATCCCGAGATGGGATGGGGCTCATTGATAGCAAACAGCTGACCAAAGTAAAACTCCTACGTAGACCATTTAAAAACATCCAAAATGTTTTGCTCCCAGCCAGTGTGTGAGAATTACAGGGCAGCCAAATGAACCTGTAAGGAGTCACTGCTGCATAGTTAGATTGGCTGCCTTTATTTAACTCTTGCAAACTACTGTCTTTCCACTATTGTCTCTCAGAATAAATAGTACCAATCTAGACCAATACAATTTGAACAAAATAACAGTAAAATTTAAAAAGAATGTGACTGCAAATAACTGAAAATTACTCTGAAGTCGTGTAAAATAATGTTGTGCAAAGCACAGTTACCCAAGCACACCCTAGACATAACTGAACAGTCAACAGGGGGAAAGTCTCCACCCTACTCCACAGCAGTGCTGGCTCTTTTTTCATGCTTGGGAGAGCATTGTGTGGGGGATTTTGCTGATTAAAATCCAGGCCCTGGCTCTGTCACTATTTGTCAAGGTCAGAATACAGCCAGGGACCATCTGTTGAACAGTTAAAGGAAACATGTGGCATAACATTCTAGTCAAGCCTAAATAAATAACTGGAATTTTTAAAAATTGTTACATTGTATTAATTCCATCTGACCTTCATATTGCCTGAGAGCATTTCTAACTATTTTTTTCTTGATTTAAGAGACATCATCTACCTTACATATGGATTTTAGGCTTTTAATTGGAATATTGATACATGATTTTAAACCAACACCTTGGTTTCTTTGGAAGGACGTTTTTCTGATATAGCAGGAGTAAGCATTGACCCACAAAGACAGCATTTTTATTTTCTGTTTAAAACATCGAGAACAAACACGCTACAGGGAGATCGTGGATAGACTAATGTTTTTCCAGTAAATGCAACGCTTGTGATTACAGCACCATACACACCTTTAGCACATAAGTGCTAAAGCACTTAAGTAAGTGGTAATTCATTTCCTTTCACAAACTAATATAAATGAACTAATATTTACACAGTAAATGCCACTCCTGTTGGCATGGCATCATCTCCACCTTAAGATTAGCACCCGACTGCTACAGCAGCTCCGTTCTGGAAGTAAGAACCAAAGTTGTTCTGGTTCTGAATTCACAATAAGAGATATTTCCTAGAGTGCAGCATGGGATTAGCTTTGTTTGTTGGTGAATCTTTGTAAGGTGGCAGATTTAACCGAAGTTCTTGCTTTCTGAGTCACTCATGACAGCATCACCACTGGTGCCCACTCTGTTGCTTCTCAGTTTCGTCACCTCCAAGCCAAGGCTCTGCAGCAAAGCCTGAGTGCTCTGCCTTTAGCCAGACCTGCCAGAGGCCACACAGCCCCTCCTCTCTGCGTTAGCTGGAGAAGGCGGGGAGCACCACACGCAAGAGAGAACATCTCTGCTATGCCACCCGAGCTTAACGTCGTAGTAACAGAGCGGCCGGGAATCACAGAATCCATTACGCTGGAAAAGACCTCCGAGATCACCAAGTCCAACCTATGATGGATGGATCATCACCCTGCCAACTAGAGCACGGCAATGTGCCACAACCAATCTTTCCTCAAACACCTCCAGGGATGGTGACTCCAACACCTCCCTGGGCAGCCCACTCCAATGTCTAATCACCCTTTCTATGAAGAAATTCCTCCTAATGTCCAGCCTAAACCTCCCTCCACGCAGGTTAAGACTATGTCCCCTCGAATGAAGCGGGCTGCGCTGGTGGGAGCAGAGCCGGGCCGCGGGCAGTGGCAGGCACAGTGACATGGACAAGGCCAACAGCACGGAGATGGACACGGAGATGGACATGGACATGGACACGGACGCGGACAACGGTACCGGCACCGGCGGCGGAACTTCCGCCTCCCCCGGCCACCGCCCCCCCGGGCGCGTCACGGCGCGGCGCACGCGCGTGGGGTAGCGCCGATCGCCCGTCCGCCCGCCCTCTTCCCTCCCCTCCTCTCCCCTCCCTCTCTAT
>WEIV01018151.1:296594-351894 GCA_013390005.1 Calyptomena viridis
GTGGAGCCTGGCGGGGCGGCGGGGGCGCCTGTGCCCCGCACCCCGTGCCGGCTGTGGGGGCCCGGGGCTGCCAGCGGGGACGGGCAGGAAGCCCCTCCGGAGGGGACCGGGCGTCTGCAGGTTTCATCCCCGGCTCTTCCGCCGTGATCCTTCGGCTTCCAGCGTCTTGGTAGAAGGAAGGCTTAGGAATGCGATGTACAATGTGGCCATTCATAAACCTGGGTTGGCCAAAGACTGAGGTTCTTTGTATGGTGGGTGTTTTGTGGAAAACTGTCGAGACAGGGTTTGAAAAAATCTAACCAAAGCCTTCATTCTTATTCGTAAAGATGGGGGAAGATCGGTTTACAGCAGAGATCAAAATGCGACTATTGAGAAGATACATTGCAGGCCTTTGAGAACATTTGATACTTTTGATGATGCTAGACAAGTGGAAAAAAAAGAAAGTACGATTTCTTTCAACCAATGCTGAGCTGAAACAGGCACCACATATGATCCAGAAAATATTTGATATGAACATAACAGTTTAAATCAGTCTTTGAAGTCTTGCTGTGATTAGTGTAGGCCACACTTTTCCTACTAAAAGGAACTCTTGCCTGAAAAACGGCAAGTTCAAACTTGTACACATAGGAGAGTAACTGGTAAGTTACATTCTTTCAATTTCCACACGGAAAAAGCCAAATTGGATGTTTAGAAGATGGTGAAATGGACGATGTCTGTGTGAGGGTTACAAAGTGTATTCAAAAGTTGCTCTTTATTATTTCATTTGTTATAACCAAAGCCAAGATGAATTTGTGCAAACCAGGGAAATATGTTAACAGACACGTTTGCTGAATTCAGTTGAGGTTTGCAACTCCCTCTGTGCTATGTGGGAAGCAGAGGAAGTCTTCCGCTTCTCCATTTTTCTTCAGAAGACCTTAACTGAAGTGCTCTTTATAAACCAATAAGCTTCCTCAGGAACAAAAATGCTGCTGATTCACATGCTCCACAGACAAATGTTCTGGCACTTCTGACTCTGAGTCTGTTCAGCTGAAAGCAAAGTCAAAGCAACCTATTATACCCTGATGGAATCCGCAGCTCCTAGGAGAGTAGGCAGAGCCTCGTTTTCCAGAATTTCTCTGTGCATCCAGCACTATTCAAAATGCACCTCTGTCTGTGGAAACGCCCTCGCCAAGCCCACCTCTGAGCACAGCAAACTCCCCACTTATGGAGCAGTGCAGAGCATAGCTGAAAACACTGCCACTGCTGGATAGGAAAATGTGTGGAATGCCTTCTTTAGCATGGCTTGAATTCCTAACACAGAAGTGTTGCATCAGTTTGCAAGTAACTTGCAAGGCGAACTTCCTCCAGTTCTTCCTTCTGAAATATTCAGGGGAGTAACTTCTGGCTTTGTTTTTTGTCCATCTCCTCTGATGCCAGCCATTGATTCCACTCGAGCATTGGTGAATAAGTTGTCTCTGCCTTTGGTCATGGAAGGTGACAAGTGGAGATACACTTTTTCTAGTAGGGTTAGTGGTGAGTTGCTTGTATACACAGTACTGTAGAAGATTCTGTCTGTTTGCTGCTCTGTGATTTTTGAAACTCCCCTAGCTTTAGGGCATCTGGCAAAGGTGAGCTAGTCTGTGTAAGTGGCAGGAGAGCGTGCATTTGGCAGGTCTGGTGGTGCTACATGTGAAGGTGTTTAGATGCCTTTTTGTATTGGTATTGCTGTGGAAAACTGTTTTTTGGTGGGCAGTTTTAAGGATCAAAGTAAGAATTTTTATTGTTAGTGGAAGAAAAATGTAGTGCTTCAGGCTATGGCAGAATATGGACTGGTGAATTGTTAGGTTTTTAAAAGACTAAAAGATCTTATCTAATTTTCAGGCTTGTCCTTCTTTCCCAAGCACAGTTGTCCAAATGAAAGCACAAATTTTGAACCAGAATTTGAGAAAGTAACTATTGGAAGGTATTTCTGGCAAATCTTTTGTTGAGAAGGTTCTGAACCCTCATCTAAATATGTGGGTTTAGCCTCAGTGGTAGTCTAATTTTCATGTTGGAACTATGTCTATTCTCCTTGCTTGTGTTTGTATGTAGACAGTGAAAATGGGTGATGTTTCGTCTGCTTGAGTTGCTGTTTCACTATTGAGCAGAGCAATTTGAAGGGAAAACAGAAAGCTATCATTTGGTTATCAGTGCTGAAGAATAAGTGTCATAAAAACATATTGTTATCAGAGTATCCCTGGTGATATGAGAGACACATGGTGAGCAGGTTAGCAAATGGCCTAGAAAATATTTGTGATGGTTGGGAAATGACAAATTAAAAGTCAAGACTGCAGTTCAGAGGTGAGTCTGCATATGTTGCTTTTGTGAGCTTACGGGAGTTCTTAGCTTGAGGAACCAACACTATCATCTTGGAGGAGAAGGATATGGAATTAGTCACAGCTTCTTCAGTATATGTACAGTTTGTATGAAAACCATGTCTGTTCTTTACACAGTTCTTTCCAGGTACTTCAAACCTCAAAGCTGTCTCAAATTGTTGCTGTAGCTTGGAATGTCTCTGCTTGCCGTGGAAAGATTTACTTCTTTCCCCAGAGGCTTTGCTTTGTGAAAAGTTAAAATTTGATGTAAAGTGACTGTAGAAGCACAATGTTTTGTCATTGCTCTGAAGTAATGAAGAATAAATTCAGTTTATGCCAGTGTATATGCCATCTGTCTGTTAATTGTGAAACAATTGAGCAATAATGTCTTCTTTTGGTTGTCTTTTGATCTTGGCATTGCAACTTGGGTTTGCTTGTCTTCATCTGGATGCCTATCTGAGTTCTTATGTCAAAGGTGTTAGGCACTGATAGTCTGATTTGGTTTTGGCAAAGAAAAATTATAGATGCTACTGGGCAAAATGCCAAGAAAGGCTAGAAAAAAAAAAAAGGGTCATCTATTTCAGCAAGTCTGCATGTACAGAAATTGACAGAGTTAGTATTTCCTTTTGACCCCCATCATTCTTTCTTTCTTTTGTTATTGTTGTTCTTAGAGATCTGTATTCATTTTCCTGGACAACTACCTGCAAAGCTAAAATTTTACCTTTCTGCCAGAAAAAGTAAACTGCGGAGTCATCCTTCCTTCCTTTCTTATCACTGCAGCACTCCAGTGCACATCTAGGTTTGTTTCTATAATACTCCTTAACTTATATTGTTGAAGTTCCAGTGTTCAACTTGTTCAGCTTTTATTGCTCAGGGATGGTAGCAAATCATTTTATAGCAAAGCGAACATGTTTAGGGAACTACTATAATATTTTTTTTTTTCAAAAACAAAGAATGGCTTGCTAAATTATTAACTTTTTAAAGCACCTCTATAAAAAGTGGTTTTCTGTTGAAAGATAAGGGGGGTTTTGGTACTGCTTTGCCCAGGAGTAGTACTGAGCTGTCTTGGTTGTGTGCACATGCACACATAAAAAAGGTGGAGAGGCTGGCAATGGCAAGTGTGTTTTTGAATGCATGCAGACTGTTTGGGCACTTTAACCTTTAGTCTCAGATGCTTGCTTCTGAAGTACAGATGGATTATTGCCCCACTGCTGATCCTGCTAGCAGCTCTGTGTGCCTTGTCCTCTAGCAATCTGTTGCCTGCCTTCTTGCTGTGATTTGTCATCTCTGCTAAGTAGTTCTTAATACCTTTTTTAAAAAAGTTGTGTTTTCTTCATCGTTTTTAGAATCCCTCTGCCCACTTCCTCAGGTTTCCTGTGTTTTGTAAACCTAGTAAACCTGATCAGTTTCATAGCTGTTTTCTTAGTTCTGGAAAACAGAGAAAACTGATATAATTTACAGAATAGGGACTGGAAGAAGTCTCCTTGGATGAGACATTTGACCTTCAAAGTATGAGTCTGGTAACAGGCTTGTTGCCAGGAGTCAAAAGCAAAGCATGTGTGGTTTTATGTCTTAATGTTAGAGAGCCTACTGAGACAGTGGCGTGGGAACTATGTTTTGAAACTATCTGCTATTAATCCAGTGCCTGGTATGATACAGTACAACTGGAATTAATGATAAAGAATGTTGCTATTACTGTATTAGTGTGAATGGCTATGTGCATTCATTATGCACAGTATATCTTTTAATCGAAGTACTTAACTTTTTAATTCTACAATATATGCATTTGCTCACTGAGATCTTCAATTTTATGTAGTGTGTAATTGTTTCTACTGTAAGAAGAAAGACTTTGATTTTTTGACTTTTGGTTTTAGCGAGCCATATTGCACGTATTTTGTGCACAAAACAGCTTTATTTTGGGAGATAAATTATTTGAAGATACATGATCAGCAGATATAACTTCATTTTGTATGGTTACAACCTGTTTGCAGGTCATGTGGTTTCTTATGGGTTAGTGTTCAGTCTTCATCTAATTTTAGATGCTGGACTATCACAACTGGATTGGAGAGTTATTGTGTTTAAATCTTGAACTCAAGGTCCTTACCTTGAGTTTCTGTTTGTATTAACTATGAGCCCAGCTGTGTTTAGAAGTGGGGACATATAATCACACAAATTCATAACTTCCAGTTAAGTTATAGATAAACTTTTGGATAGAAGAATGATGTAGCAATATCCTTGAAGCCACAAATAGACATATTTTTCTCTTACTTCTGTTTTGTGGCGTCTCTCTCTAAATCTGTGAACATCTCTCTGTTAGTACTCCATAGAGGAATATACTCCTTTCTTTCTTTTGTATTAAATATACTATGTGTTTTCGTTTTCAACTAGCACTGATACATTGATGAAAGACAAGATAGTGCAAGTATCTTGCAATATGTTTGTGAGCAAGAGAAGTCAAAGCAGCGTTACACATACCACTAATCCCTCTCACCCTTCACATGCACACTCCCCTCCTTTTTTTAAGTCTTCTTTTGTTTGATTGTTTGTGCTCTCTCTGGCTATCTAAGGTCTTGATCATTTACGAGCAAAGTTCATACAGTTAGATACTGTTAAAGCCTAAGGAAATGTTGAGGCTGATCTTCCTGTGGGCTTCCTGACTTTAGATTGTGAAATGTGTTTGACAGCATTGTCATCTTACTGAAGGTATTTGTAAAGCAGGTCATTACGATGAATAGTTTTAAGAAACTCTGTAACCAGCTTTGTTTTAGTTGAAATTGTATTGCAAAAAGCCCATGTTTTAAAGTAAATTCTTTAATAAGTTCCTTAGAAATAGTACTTTCTTTCAACATTTCAAATCTAGGATAACTCTCCCTCTTGTGGAGACTCAAGATAAAGGCAGAGTAGTTTGAAGGTGTATGCTGAACTGAAAATTGGAACAGACATGCATAGTTTACAATGAAAAGGCCTCTTGAGGGATAAAAATAAGCCGATATTTGGCTGTTTTATGACAGAAACCTGTGGCTCAGAGAAAGGGAGAATTTGATCATCTTAGATTTAAATTCATAAAAACAGAAACTCTTAGACTGGTTTGGGCTGGAAGGGTCCTTAAAGATAATCTAGTTTCAACCTCCCTGACATGGGCCGGGACACTTGTCAGTAGACCAGGTTGCTCAGAGCCCCATCCAGTATGTCCTTGAACACTTCCAGGGATGAGGCATCCACAGCCTCTCTGGGAAACCTTTTCCAGTGCCTCACCACCCTCACAGTAAAGAATTTCTTCCTAATATCTAATCTAAACTACCTTCTGTCAGTTTAAAGCCACTCCCCATTCCTTGTCCTATACCTACATATTCTTGTAAAAAGTCCCTCTCCAGCTCTCTTGTAGGCTCCTCTTAGGTACTGGAAGGATGCTATAAGGAGCCTTCTCTTCTCCAGGCTGAACAACCCCAATGCTCTCTCTGTCCTCACAGAAGAGAGCTGCCTTTCCCTGTTTCCACCCTCTACAGGATTTTCATTTGAGTTTGTCCAAGAGTTCCTGGTTCATCCATGCATGTCTCCTGGCTTTTTTTGCATTACTTCCTCTTTGCTGGGATGCATCACTCCTAAGCTTGGAAGAGGAGATCCTTAATATCAACCAGTTTTCTTGGGCCCCTCTTCCATCCAGGGCTTTATCCCATTGTGCTGTATCAAGCAGATCCCTGAAAGTACTTGAGTAGAAGTCAAGTCTAGCAGCTCTAGCAGTTCATTTGTCTTTTTTATAGTTGATTTTTCTTAAGTTGTATTTGAGAGTAGTAGTTGATTAACCTGTGAATCCCGAGCTTCACAGAAGAAGCACAAGGGATGTGGTTTGCTATGGGTGACTTGTCTAATTTCCTGTGTCTCCTTTGACCAGTGCTGCAGCTGATGGAATGGGTATTGTTTTCACTTCCGTTTGTCTGTCTCCAAGTTTTTATTTGTGCCTGTGAATGAGTTTCAGTATGCTTTGCCAACTCGCCCTTTACAAGTTAGGGATCTAATAAACTACTTCTTTTCCAGGGAATGCAAAGGGCAACCAATGTTACCTACCAAGCTCATCATGTCAGCAGGAATAAAAGAGGCCAAGTGGTGGGAACAAGAAGTGGTTTTCGTGGATGCACAGTCTGGTTAACAGGTACAGTCATGGATTTCTGAGGATCCTCTTGTTTTAGTTACTCTTACGAAAAGCTACTTAGCTGTAGCTCCTTTTTGCGCGCAAAGTTGAATGTTTGTGAAACCTAAGAATCTCATGCAATTTTATTACTATTTTTAGATAGACTAGCAGGAAATTGCTTTGGAACAAATAGTAACTTGAGAATGTTTTTTGTTCAGTGCACTGGGAGGGTTGTTTTTTTTTTTTGTTACTATCTGCTGCTTAATTCTGGCTGAATTTTGGAATGTATGGGGCTTTTTTTGTTTTTTTTTGTTGTTTTTTTCCCTGCTTTTTTTTTTTTTGTTTTATGACTGAGGGATTTTTTTTTCTGTCTTTCCAAGTTCTTGGAAGCTTTAACATATTTCCTTTAATGTTTTTTCAGTTAAAACTGAAAATAAAAGATAAATATTGCAAAATATGTAGCTTAAGTGATTTGTAAACCATTTAAAGCATTGTTTTATTGCAACTCAAAAGATCTTGATAGAGTATTAGAGAAACTTACTGCATTAAGTAGATTTTGTTTCCACTAGTGTTAGTAAATGTTGTGAAATGTAAAGCAATAGTTAACAAATTGCTGAGGGTCATTCCAAACAGATTTGATACAGTAGCTTGCTGTCATGTAGTTCTTTGTTAAAAGAATGGAGCCCTTTCTCTCCCCATTTCTGTGACAGTTCCAACCTGTCTCTCAATGCTCAAATAATCTGGTAGGCTGCCTTTCTGTTTCTCCTGGTAATTCATTAATATCACTTTGAAAAAGGTAATGATAAAAATGTTTTCTCAGTTATCTACTTGGCAACATTTTCCAAATATCTTAACACTCAATTTCCTTTTCTTCAGGAAGAAGGGTGGTGGTAAGGTATTAAGAGTATGTGTGGGAAGCTACGGTATTGAAAATGTTTGGGCAGTAATGTTAGGGAGTGGAAAGGATTATAGACGTTGAAGTAAGCAATATTAACCATTCTAGAAGTGTGCAAACATGAGTCTTCAAAGCTCTGCAAGGTATTGGAATAACAGCTGAAATGTTGTATGCTCCAAGATTCTCTCACCCTGTCAGCAGTGGGAGTGTACAGGAAGTTCTTTCAGAGATTGATTTTCATTTTTAAACTAACCTTTATTTGAGAGCTCTCTTCTAATGAATGTTGAGTCAGAGGGTCCTGGTAAAAAAAAACCCAATAAATGTATCAAAAATAAGGAAAACCACTATTTTCTGGTATAAAATAATATGCAATTTTGAGAGTGTAAATTTATTTTAAAGACTTGTCAGCTTGAAGACTTTTTAAAATTCATTAATGTATAACCCTAACTTTTGTAATTTGTTATGTGTTGGAGACCAAATGATGTGTGAAAAGGTAGAGCATTTGAGTGAATAGCAAGCTAGATAAGGGGACAAAAATGTCAAGTCGAAGACTGCATCAATGAGAAGTAAATTATGAAGTTGCTGGAATCTTATTTTGGACTGTTGTGCTTATTTTCTATAATGGGGGTGTACTTAATTGCTGCCAAAAGATGATTCTTCTGTTTCCTGCCTTGTGTTCCTTCTCTTGGCCTTGCATGAGCTGTAGTGCTTGCTCAACCCAACCTTGAACTGATTCAACNCAACTTAATAAAAAATCAATGAACTTACCACGGAAAAAAAAGGAAAAAAAAGAAAAAAAAAAAAAAAGCAGGGGAAAAAAAGATGAGGAGGGGGGAAGACTAGCAAACTGAGTTGGCTTATGGTAGTGATGGGGTACCAGAGGAAACAGTGCAATGACTCCTTTTTTTAAATTACCCTAAACACCTTAAGTTGTCAAGGTTTCCTTTGCCCTTTGTGTTTTCTTAGAAAATGCTTGTTAGCATCGTTGTCATCCTTTCCCGTAAATGTTTTGGCAGTAATACCAAACTGCTGGTTTGTGTGACTTTTTTTTCCCTCTTTCTTTGAAAGTTAAAATAAATCTTAATCACCACTAATAAAGATAAAAACATTTTTCTTCACCCACTACTGCTCCTTTTTCTATACTACCATTACTTTTGTTTTTCCTCCCCCTTCTCGAAGGATAAATGTCTTCTTATGAAGATCTGAGTTTGTGTCCCATTTGAGAATTGACTTCTTGGTATGAGCTGAAGCATGTGCTCCAGCTAAACTGAAATCTAGTTTGAAAAATTGTTTAAATGAATTTCCATCTTAAAGCAAACAGCAGACTTTTTAGAGCCAACAAGACATCTTAATTGTTTAAAGGTTTGTTGCCAAAGATTCTGAATTGGACCAGATTTTGATATTATAATTTTCTTTGCTCGTTGCTAACACATGTCAATTAGTGGAGCATAACTGCTGTGTGTGTTTTGAGTGAGCTTGGTTTTGTCTGTAATGACTAATTCAGTGCTGTTATGCTGCAAGACCAAGGTAAGGTTTTAGCCTGATTCCGTTTCTTTTGTTGACTAAATTCACTTCAATGCGAGATGTTTCTCTTCTAATGTAAACACAACCTCTTACCTGTGTTTGGTTTCTGAATTTAGTTTCCTCAGGTAGTAGCAATTGCCTGCAGCAGCACTAGGAAAAGTGCATGACCTCTCTGAGCAGCAGCAGCTCTCAAAGCCAGACCCTTTGACCTGCTTCAGACTGCACACTTAACTTTGTGCCTTACTCTCCCTCTACCAATTGTCTGTGTAAAAGCCTTGGCTTATCTTCCAAGTAAGCGTGTCTGAAAGGCATTGCTGCTGATGCCTGTCACTTTGGGATTCTCATACTAGCAGAAGTACATTTACTACAACTTGCCTTCGCTTTTCGCTATGCTTATAGCATATTTGTATGTTATTATTGAATATTTTAGGTCTGTCTGGTGCTGGAAAGACTACGGTGAGCATGGCACTGGAGGAGTACTTAGTGTGCCATGGTATTCCATGCTACACTTTGGATGGTGACAATATTCGCCAAGGCCTGAATAAGAATCTGGGTTTCACACCAGAAGACAGAGAAGAAAATGTCCGTCGTATTGCCGAAGTTGCTAAATTGTTTGCAGATGCTGGTTTGGTGTGCATAACTAGTTTCATCTCTCCTTATACTCAGGTAAATGTGAAAAACAATGTGAAAAACATCTAGGTGAAGAGTAGGGAAAATACAAAATGTCATTCAGAATTTTAGTTACAGAAATTTCTCTCTGAACTTAGCCAGAATCAAATACTTGCTTGATTTTTTTTTTGGTGACATTTGTGCTTTATAGAGATGATTATTCAAATCAGAAACATTAATCATAAAAGTAAAAAAATTTTACATTAGTTCTGTAACTGCAACAGTTCTTCAGTCTAGTAGATTCCAGTACTTTAAAAATATGAAGACTAGGTATACACTTAACCTAAAGACTCAGTTAAATTGTTTTTAAAAGCAATTTATCCTTTAGTGAATAAATGGTGTGAACTTTATTTTTACCAAGTGGCTTAAGGGAAAAATTTTTTAATTACCTGTAGCTCTTTGTCTTTATTTCATACTGTGTATACAATATGACATTATGCAATACTGAAAATTAGCCTAAATCCATGTTCACATTGTTTTGTGAAGACTTTTCATCCGTGTATAAAACATACAAAAAAGAAGATGAAAGACAAAAAGGATCTGTGAATGCCCAAGTATCTTCAAGAATGACCTAGGGGCTTTAAGCTTAGGCATTTCACAGCATGTTATTTTTTGGTTACAGTGGTAAAAAGAGTTCTTCTGATAATAATTCAGGGAACTCAAGATCCTACAGTAAAACAGAAGTCTTTAGATATGAGGAAAATAACCATATTTAGTAAGAGATCATTTTAGTGGATTTTTGGAAGCTTTTTTTTTTTCTCTAAGTGCAACTGACCAGTTGTTTCAATGCTTGGCAAACCATAAAAATAATATAATGACTACCCAAGTCATGTCAGATTAAGGAATGCAGAGGAAACTGGTATTCTGAAGAGAAGGATGGTTGTATCAGGAGCAGCAGGTAACACCTCCTCTTGACTGTACTCAGCTAGACAGATGTAACTCCTAAGATATAAATATCTGTATAGAAAATCCTGCACTCTATGCCTGGGTTTGCTTTTGGATTTTTTTATAAATCAAGTTAATGTAAAATATCTCCTATCTTCATGTCAGCTTTTACCATGTGATGTACTGTAGCCAACAGATGTAGCTTGCAGGGCATCAGTTGGTCAAATAATATTTCTTTTTTCAGACTTTGAAAGCTTGTTTATATTTTGGTATCTGCTTCTTGAAAATGAACTTGGAAAGGAGAAAGGCAGTAATAATATGTGGGTGCAACCTTTTAGGATTTTTCTTCTGTTTTCTTTCAGGATCGTAATAATGCCAGACGAATTCATGAAGGGGCAAGTTTGCCTTTTTTTGAAGTATTTGTGGATGCTCCATTGCATGTGTGTGAGCAGAGAGATGTTAAAGGACTCTATAAGAAAGCCAGGGCTGGAGAAATTAAAGGTGAACCTAGATGTAGTCACATCCTTTCTATATAAGTGTAATTTAACTCCACATAAGTGGATGTGCTCACGTATGTGAGTGTACCACCCTTAAAAACAGCATGGACTTGGAAAAGGAATGAGAAGAAAATTGGGATTGGCTTCTAACTCATGGAACTGACTAGTTAAATGCATAAGACAGTAAAAGGGCAAAAGTGTCTGTCCTCACACGGAAATATCTTGAGTAGATTACATAGTTTCTGTTGCAACCTGATTCTCTCTGAAGTCCATAAAGAATTCCATTAATAAGGGTTGCTAGTTTCTTCCAAAAAGTAAAGCATGATCACTATCTCACTGTAAAGGCTGTTAAGAACATTTCTTAAGAGGCGAACTTTTACTTTGAAATTAGGGTTTTATTCTAGTGCCCATGAAAATTATTTCCTATCCCCTGCCTCGGGTCAAGATTTAAGTATAACTTGGAATAAAAAAATAAGCTTAGCTATGAAATCATTCCTTGCAAGTATTATTTCAAGTGCTTCTTTGCTCCATGTTACATTATAGTTTGCAGAGACTGATGATACTTCTTTTAACCCTTACTTAGTAGCAAAGCAAGTTTTTAAAATAATCGCTTTCAGGGGCGGAATTTGCAGATGCTGTAGTGGTGTTACTGTTAATCCTAAGAGATATCAAATTCAGGAAATCTAAGACATTCTACGAATGGTTGCTTGATACTTCTAGCACTACAGAATATCCTGTGAAGGCCAGAAATAAAAAAGGCTGAATTAACATTTGTTCAGAGTCAAAGCAAGATGACTTGAGCTGGCACAGGTACAGATACAGCTCTGTACAGAATCCTTATTTGTGGAATCCTTATTTGTAGAATGTCCTTAATATTTTCTTAATTTTACAAACCCCATAATGGAATTGTGTAACTGTAGAAGTGGTAGTGACATATACAATGCCTGAGTAATCTACAAATGGGTCTGGCAGTGGCTGTATTACCTATCTGATATACAAAGGATAAAGATCAAATGAACTTGCCAGTTCACGAGAAATGTCAACAACTGTTACCCTCTTCTTCTCTGGCAATGGTAATGAGACATTTTCTTTGCCTCTTATTCCCACTCCTCCAGTAATCAAATCCTTCTAGAGTATGTTTTTTGGAAGATACCAGCTTTTTCTTAGCACATGGAGTACTGCAGCAATTGATATTTTTCTTATATGGGGAATGAAGCTACTAATTTTGGGGATGTTTAAATCTGAAGTGAAAAACTTGGGTTCTAATGTTTGTTTTTGCACTTGTGGAGGATGCTGATGTTCAGTTGCTGTAGCCCAAGCTGATACTCCTGCTGCAGCTCTGACTTGTAGTGCTTGCAGTCTTTGCCTTTGGACTTGATTTTTTCCTCCTTGTTTATACAGAGGTGGTCTCAACTATCTCAACTATTTCAAAGCAGATTGCTAGCTAAGTAGGCTAAAACAAGTGTCACTGGTAGCTTGTACAGTGTGTGACATTTATTCTAGTTATAATAAACACACTCATTAATCTAACATTAGCAGCTATGTTGAGATGAAAATACTAGCTAAACTAATGTAATAGGTGTTGGAGTTCCTTATTTCAGAGTACTGCTTGGTGGTATGAATGTAAATTTACATATATACTGGATGTTCATAATTTTTTTAATATTTCCTATTTTTTTAAGAGCAACAATGACAGCTAATGATGAAGGACAGTGGATGGATGTCTAACTCTGAGTTGATGTGCACATTTTTTCTGCCAGTGCTCCTTTTTTATTCACAGTATGAATTGAATTGCTCACCAACAAAAATGTGCTATATATGTGCTGCATAAAGCTGAAGTTTGATGCAGTCAGATAGTAGGATTAGCAGATAGTCTGATAAAGAAAAAAACCTGTTGATTTCCCTAAGAAATCCTGTATGAAGGAAGCTGAAACTCTGTGCTCTTGCCTGTTGTGTTGGTTTTTATCTAAAAAGCTGTCTATGAACAGTGTTAATTTAAAATGGAGTCATTTTCTGGAAGTCACCTAAGATTTTTGTCTTACTTTTTCTAGGCTTTACTGGGATTGACTCTGAGTATGAAAAACCTGAAGCCCCAGAGCTTGTGCTGAAAACTGATTCCTGTGATGTGAATGATTGTATACAACAAGTTGTGGAACTTCTTCAAGAGAGGGTGAGCAGAAATGGAGACATATCTTAGTCATTTTTTTCAAAGTATTAATGCCTTCAATCTGAATGTATGTGCTGGGAAAAGCAAAGAGAGTGTCTGAGAGTTAAAGGCTTATGTATTTTTCAATTCTAGCTTTTAAACTTGTCCTATTGCTTGTTTTCTTTTAAATATAAACATTGTGACAACATTGATCTGTAAGTGAAATGAGATTTGGACAAGTAGAAAATTAATTTATATTAATTGTCATAACTCTTAACTGGAAGGGAGAGAAGGCTGTCTCAGTTGTTACAGAACCAACAATGAATGCTGACTTAAAAATGCTGTCAACCAATTCTAAAGAGTCTGAAATTTTTTACTTTGTCTCTGTAGCGTAGAAATTAATATATACTGTAGGTATGAAGAGACAGGGATGCACTTACACAGTAATTTAAGCTGACTTAAATAGGGACTGCTATGTTTGTGTCTGGTTTGCCTTGTTTCTACTGTTTTTCTTGCACTAGTAAAAGTGGTCCTGCAATTGTGTAATGAGCAGTTCAGGAAGCTGATCTTCTTGACATGGCTGAGTTGAGTTTATGGTTCATAGCTTCTGAAAAGGTAGGTCTCCTTCCTTGTTTATGCCTGCAATCTACACCATCCCTTTTGAAGTCTGGTAAGTGGATTCAGCTCATTACTCAACCTAAAAAACCCACTCACAACAAACTTCTCACGGAAAACAAAGAAACGGACAAGAAACTGCTAAACCCAACCCTAAAAGCGAAGGCAGCCATGAGATGGCTTTATCCTCTTGAAACTATAACCCCAGAATTTGCTAATCCTCATGTAGAAGAAATGTATCTCCTTACATTTTTGTCTATAGTCAGTGGGTAGTGGACTGAAATTTCAGACAACTGTTTTGATTGAGATACTCTTACAGAAATTATTCGTGCTTTTTTTGTGTTGATTTTTTTTTTTTTTGGTGAGGTGCATGTTCTGGAAAATTAGGGTATAGACAAGAGCTTGAGTAAAGCTCCATCAGTTTTTGAACTTGATACAGTCAAAAGACCTCATCATGTAACCAGCATGGAGTTAATCTTCTGTGCCAATACAACTCTGGAGAAATTTAGTCTCTTGTATCGAAATTTTCAAGAAAACTCTTCACTGATGACTGCTTGCTCAAGATTACTCAGGAGACAGAAGATGGAAAACCACAGGAGAATTCTAGGTTTTTACCCTACTGCTCATCTGAATATTTTCAGCTGTATAGGAGTCATAAGTATGGAAAGTGGCAGTTCCTGAGTGTGGGAGGCCCTGCACCTCCTGCTTAGAAGAACAATTCAGTATGTTTTATAGTTGTAGAAACCAATGTTACATGTGCCAAGATAGTGATCTCCAAAGTCTTGCATTGGTACAGTGTTGAATGCTGGCTCCTAGCCCTGTTAGCTTTCCTTAAGGCACATTTTTAGCACTTTTTTTCCTTTCTCTGAAGATGGCAGAGTCATGAATGGCAAGATATTTTAGTTACTTGGTTCAATGAGAGACAATGAAATCAAGGCAAGGCTAAACAGGCATGTCTTGTTCTTAGATCATATTAATGCAGCGATATCTTGAGAATATAATTTCTCTAGATTGCCTATAGTTTCAATAAGCCATGTCTGTGTTGTTCTTTAGTAATCCATTGTGATTAGTAAGGAAAAAGACCATAGGCCAGCTGCATTAAAAACATTATGGGATGTTTGTTGTGTTTCAACAGCAGTGAAAGTATTTGGGGAAAAGTCTGTTCAAAGTATAGGTAATCCTTGAATTTCAAGGACTGTTTTTATACTGTTTGAAACAATACTGGCAGTAAGGAGAAGACACCTGGAAATGTCAAGAGCAGCCCTGAGGAGATGGATGTAAGGGTGTAGATGAGAAGTAGATGAGAAGTAGATGAGAAGCTCAGCATGTCTCATCAATGTGTGCTTGCAGTCCAGAAAGCCAAAAAAGGGCTGCATCAAAAGAAGTGTGAGCAGTGAGAAGTGATTCTCCCCATCTTGTGAGACCCCACCTGGAGTACTGTGTCCAGATCTGCACCCCTTAATGCAAGAAAGGTGTGGACCTGCTGGAGCAAGTCCATAAGAGGGGGACACCAAAAGGACTAGAGGGATGGAGCACCTTTCCTATGAGCACAGGGTGTCAGCGTTGGAGTTGTTCAGCCTGGAGAAGACAAGACTCCAGGGAAACCTTATAGCACCTTCCCATACCTAAAGGGGGCCTGCAAGAGGGCTGGAGAGGAACTTTTTGTAAGGGCATTTCGGGATAGGAGAAGAAGTAGTGGCTTTAAACTGACAGAAGGTAATTTAGATTAGATATTAGGAAGAAATTCTTTACTGTGGTGATGATGAGGCACTGGAACAGGTTGCCCAGAGAAGCTGTGGAGGTTGCATCTCTGGAGGTGTTGAAGGCCATACTGGATGGGGTTTGAGCAACCTGATCTGGTGGAAAATGTCTCTGCCAATAGCGGGGGAGTTCAAACGAAATGATCTTGCCCATTCCAACCCAGACCATTCTGTGATTCTATTAAATAAATCGTTCAGCATTATAAAACCGTTTGTTACTATTATTTAAATGTGTGCCCATACTGCAAAGAAGACTACCTGCATAATAACAAGAGCATAATAACAAGAGCATAGCCAACAGCTTGAGAGAAGCAATTTTGCTATTTTATGTGGCAGTTGTGAGACCTTGTCTGGATACCATGTCCAGGTTTGTGTCCTTCTCCCAGACCCAGTAGAAGACAGACATTGATGCCCTTCTGTGAATTGAGTGAAAGGTCACCAAGATGATCAGAGGCTGGAGTATGTCACTGCACAAGGAGAGGCTGAGGAGAAGTAGACTTGTTCAGCCTGGGGAAGTGAAGGCTAAAGGAGTTCTTGTTGCTGTTTCTACCATCCATAAGGAGGAGGATATAGAGAAGACCAATGGAGTCTTTTCTCAGAGGTGGACAAGGGTAGGATAAGAGGCAACAGACATGAGATGAAATACAGGAAATTCAAATTAGACATAGGGGAGAAAAGTCTTTCACTATGAAGATAATTATTAGAACAAGTCGCTCTGAGTGATAGTGAGTGCTCTGTTCTTGGAGATACTAAATACATGATTGGCCAAATTCCTGAGCAGCCAGCTCTGCTGGGACAAATTTTGAGCAGGAGGCTGGACTAGATTACCTCCAGAGGCAGTCAGCATCACCAAAGAAACTACTACCGCAGTGTGAAATGGTGTTGAAAAACACCTGAAAGACAACACAGTTACTGATTGCAGCCAGCAAGGCTTGATGGAGGTCCTGCTTATCAAACCTGATTTCCTTTTGTAACAAGGTAACCCACATAGCTGATCAACAGAAGGCAGTTGATGTAACCTTTTTGGATTTCAGAAAAGCTTGTGATACTGTCTCTCACGGGATCCTTTTGGACAATATGTCCAGCACACAGATGGATAAATACAACATGCAGTGGGTGAACACAAAGACCTTGACAAATTAGAGGGCTGGAAATCACCAACCATAAGTTCAGTAAGGGAAAGTGCTGGATTCTGCACCTGGAATGGAGCAACCTCACATGTCTGTACAGATGGGTAATGAGATTCTGGAGCGGAGTGCCATGCAAAGGGACCTGGGGGTCCTGATCAGTGGGAAGTTGAATACAAGTCAGCAGTGCCCTGGCAGCCAGGAGGGCCAATGTGTCCTGGGGGGCATCAGGCGAAGCATCACCAGCCCGTCAAGGGAGGTGATTGTCCTGCTCTGCTCTGCACTGGTGTGGCCTCACTTTGAATATTGTGGCAGTTTTGGGCACCACAATATAAGAAAGATTAAGCTGTTAGAGAGTGTCCAAAAGAGAGCAATGAAGATTGGTGAATGGCTTTGAGGGGAAGCCATATGTGGAGCAGCTGAGGTCACTTGGTCTGTTCAGCCTGGAGAAGAGGTGACTGAGGGGGGGAGCACATCACAGTTTACAACTTGCTCGTGAAGGGAAGAGGAGGGGCAGACACCGATCTCTTCTCTGTGGTGACCAGTGACAGGACCCAAGGGAACGGCCTGAAGTTGTGTCAGTGGAGGTTTAGGTTAGATACTAGAAAAAGGTTCTTCACCCAGTGGGTGGTTGAGTGCTGTAAGAGGCTCCCCAGAGAAGTGGTCACAGCACCAAGCCTGCCAGAGTTCAAGAAGCATTTGGAGGGCTCTCAGGCACATGATGTGACTCTTGGGAATGGTCCTTTGCAGGGCCAGGAGTTGCATTCTGTGATCCTTGTGGATCGCCTTCAACTCAGCATATTCTGTGATTATTATTTTGCCATTACTTATGTGAATGCATTGAGAAATAATTGAGAACTATTGTATAACTTGTCCTTTGGTAGAATTAAGCTTTGAGTAAAATTGCTGCCTTAAAATAGTCACTAGATGGCTTGCTAACCTATCATTTTCCTAAAATTCGTGCAGTTTAAAGACCTATGTATTTCTTTTGCTGCTGGTTTTGTTGGGTTTTCTTAATTCTAAGTTGTTTTAAATACCACTTTCATGTATGCAAGGGAATCTAGGTTTACTAATCCTGCAAGTTTTCTAAATGTCAGACTCAGTGTTTCTAGAGCTGTCTTCAAGCTGTTTACATTTGTATAGTGAAGTAAGTTGTTGACAGAAACTGCATTGTGAAACTTTTGTTTTGCCCATTAGTGAGACAGTAAACCCATGATAATATCTGAAGAGACCTTTTTAATAGGCACATTTATTTTAAGCTATTGATGGTTTGTAAAATTAGGACAATCTAGCATGATAATGAACTAAGTCCAAAGGGAAATCTGTGAATCAGCATAATGTGTACTTGGTCATTACACTGTTCCTTATAGGAGACAATACCTTTGTCTGATTCTGGGCATATTTGTGTGGCAGGAGTCTGCTGCAGCTCTCCTGGGCTGTAATGCTGCTGCTTGGGCAGAGAATATAAAAAGCAAGTTTTGCCTAGTTTACTGTCTAATAAAATCTGCTTCCAAAATTTTGTGTGATGAATAATGGATTGAGCTTTTCCTAATAAAACACTGTTTCTAAATGCTACTTTAATTTGTTTTCCTTTTATTTGTCTTTGGAGATACGAATTATTTAACAGCCAGTAAGGTCACCACGTTTTTATTCCTGCAGTCATTTTATCTCTCACTTGCTTTCATCATCCTGCTCCCTTTGTTTTACTTTCCATGGAGGTAGTGCCTAATGTCTGATAAATGCATTAAAATTCCTGAGCTCACTTTGTGTTTCCTACAAGCACACCTATTTGCTCTGGGCTGCATACACTGGAAAAATAAAGATAATTTATACATTGTTGTTACGGATCAGTATATACTGTGCTGTAAGGGTGAACTTTTTTTCTCAAAAAGTAAATCGTTACTTTACAAAGGTTTCCAAAACACTAAAAAGTGTGTTTTAATAAGAACTGTCAGCCTCTTTTAACTTATTTTTTGCTACTGAACATCAGTGGAACGTTTGACTGCATTTTGACGTATTACACCATCTGTTGTTGGAGGAAACCCTACAATTTTGTCACTATGGCCTTCTCTCTTTGTTTAATTATGTTTTGATCCTTGTGCTCATATTTTATGAGAAGCTTAAGGTCTTGAGTCCTGAGCATTGTGGTGTGAGAATGTCTTGTTAAATACACAAGGAGGAAGACTGATTTTTTTTTCAGATAAAACATTGATATTCTAGTTAGAAAGGTAGATTTCAGTTCATTGCATATGTATGCACTAATGGCCTCACACTTAGATATTCTAAGTGTTAGTATATAGATTAGGATACTGGTGTTATCATTAGCTGTAGGAAATAAATTTAATTTGTACTTCTGTATTAATAATTTTAATTTGAGGAGGAGCTTTATTTTTTTACCTTCATTTTACCATATCTAATGTATCTGGTATGGCGAATGACTTAAATTTATAAATGCTCAGTCTCTAAATCTTCTTTTACTTCTTCAGCATGTATAAAAGCATAGTCCTCCTTTCTGCTGTAGACAATGTAAGCATTAATAAGTCATAAAAATTGCACTCAGTTAAGTAGTTAAATATTTGCTAGGTAAATGTTATATTGGTTACTTAAGGTTTAGAAAAAATCTCTTGTCGGAATACGCCACTTTAGCTAATCTGCTGGCTTGAGTAACTAGCTATGTATCATAATCTTGGAACAGTGCTGGCTTTTAAATAGGTAAAAATTGCATAATGTATAAGCTCTTGCTACTGTGTAGTGCAACATTAGAATTTTTACTTCTTGTTGTGTGTTCAGTGTTCAAGAACCATTCTGAGCAAACATTAAATTCTGTTTATTCCTTTTGTACAGGACATTGTACCGGTGGATGCCTCTTATGAGGTGAAAGAGCTTTATGTGCCAGAAAACAAGCTACAGTTGGCCAAAACAGATGCTGAGTCTCTGTTAACCTTGGAAATAAATAAGGTATTGTAGGTTCAATTGTCAAAGTTGAAAGACAGTCGAATCTGCTGCTTAGTAGGTATAAATTGAAATACCTGTGCAGGTTACAGAATGTGTCTCAGTATATCTTTTCCCTCTTTTCTCTCTCTTTTCTTGAGAGAAAGCACAGTATCTGTGTTTTCTTTTGTCACTTACTAGAGATAATTGGATCTTTGTAATTTCATGAATAGTATCTGGTGTAATGTTAGTTAGTTTATCCCAACCTCGGAGATCAAATTTACAGTGACTTCCTCCCTTGTGACCTCTCATCCATGGACCAAACCATGCCTGGCATGTCTTGTATGAGTAGTTGTTTCTAGAACAATTGCTAACTTTTTTTTTCAGTTTATTTACACAAACCATTTAATTTTGAATTGTAGTTGCTTAGAAATATGAAGGAAATCTCTTACTGCGGAAATCTGTTACTGCTTGATTCTCCTTGTTGGTAGTCTTCAGCTGAAGAACAGTAACCTTTTATATATGTACCAAGCTCAAACAGTTGTAAACTCAAATCTATAGACAGATGCTCAGATCTACTTTATTGCTCTTTTCTGATTAGAATATACTCATTTCCTGGTTTCCAGCTGAGAGAATGCGGAAATGCATGGATCAACTTGATCAACTCTGTTATTGTGGTTAAATGCATTATTTTTCAGTTCAGATAAATTAGATAAAACTGCGTCTGGATGTGTTTCTGTTCTACCTCATTTCTTTTTCTGAAGAACTAAGCCTGAACACAGATACTCAGTATGAGTTTTTACACTGACTTTTTGACAGTATTACTAGAACTTAAAGCTAAGCATTTGGTGTAGGAGCTGACTGAGGTCAGATCTGAGTATCTGCAGTGAATAGACCTTGTAAGATTGAGATGATGTACTGAACACTGAACTAAGTAGTCTTAAAATTTGCCTAGTCTTCTACTACTGTTAAACATTAGTGCTTCCTTTCACTGCATTTTACTAGATTCTTTTCACATATGTGTCTGGAAAACTATTAATTGCTTTGATCACTATTATTAAGTTTCTGTACTGTCCCATTCTAAATTGCTCCCTATCCAGAGAAACAAATCTCTAGAGAAACAATTTCTCTCTCCACTTCCAACCACACTGGCTTGTTTAAGTATCAAGCAAGTATATAAAGTAAGTTTGGGAAAAACTTGTTTTGTACTTTCCTTGGCATAAATTAAACAGTGTAATAAAATTAGTCATGCTCTTTGCAAAAGAGACTTGCACAAGCTAAACCTGTCCTTGTCAAAGACCAGACTTGGTAATGCATATGAATAGAGGCCACACACTAAGCTGTGGCTCTTAAGGGCTTAGGAAGGAAATTTTACTTCTGGATTGTCTTGCTAGTTTGTGCAAAAAATTCACCTCCATAATTCTGGTGTTTTTGTGGCAATTGTACATATTTTTCTTCTTTTCTTTGTTTCTGTTTTTAACCTCTTGGTTATCTTACTTTGTTGAAAAAATAAAGGCAAGTGGGACTCTCTGATTTTGTTAAGATGAAATTTACCAAACATTTACAAATGAAGTTTGTTGTTGTGTGTTTGTTGATTTGTTTAGAAATTTGATCCAGTGTAAGAACTAGAAATAGCAGAAAATGTGAACAGTGAGGAGCGAGTTGTTTTTTTCCTTATTGTAGAAACTTTGAATTATTTGTGATTAAAAACTGTAATACTGAGAAATCTTCCATTTATACTGTCCTGCATTTTAGGATTAAATAATGATCTATTATGATGAATATCTGATGTCAGTAATTAAGCAACAACTTTTATCTGTTCTAAGTCTATTTCTCCATTTGTTTACAAGGTGGATATGCAGTGGGTGCAAGTACTAGCAGAAGGTTGGGCAACACCCCTGAATGGCTTTATGAGAGAGAGAGAATACCTACAGTGCCTTCACTTTGACTGTCTCCTTGATGGTAGGATAAAACATACCATTTGTAAAATTAAGCAAACTAATCCTACTTCTAAAATATTGTTGATGCTTTGCTTCTTAGTGGTGATGTGATAACACATCAGGCTTGTGCACAACCTGGCATCTGGGATAAGCAAATAGAATATTATAATAATCAGATTTAAACTTGATGGTTTTATTCTTTTTATACCTACTATCATGTTAGAATTTTACCATCATGTTAGAATTTTTATACCTACCATCATGTTAGAATTTTTGCCTTTACAAATTCCATTTTTTCAAATGTTTTCATTTTTGAAAAACAATTCATTCTAAAATCCATGTTTCTAATTTGTTTTGAAGAAATTGATTTTAGAACTTGGAATTGCAATTTAATTGTCGTTTAGCTCTGTGTGCCAAAAGATTTGTTTCATATTAGTGAAGAAGGAAAGAACAACAAACTGGCTTGAGTGCTGGAGCTGTTGGAAGTATGAAAACAGAATTTGAGGATGTGGCTTGAATATGAACAATTGGCACATGTAATTGAATTAGTATGACTTAGTAATTATCCTGTGATGATTTAAATGAATGTATTTTATTTTGGATTACCAATTGGCTGAGAACAAACATTAGTTAGGGTAGTGAATATGTGATAACATCCTCAGCTTTTGGAATTTGTGATCCTCTGTCATTTTTCATTTATTCCTTTTGAAGGCTGTTTTACTCCAGCCTTCTTCCTATCTCTGTGCTTCCTTTTGCATTAATCTTTCTTGCTAGAGACCAAATAGCAGAAAAAAAAGAAGTCACTTGTCTTTCAGTTCTATGATACAGATGTTTGTTGTCCCTCTGATATTTTCTAATTCCCCTTTCTGTGAGTCTCTCAGATGCTATCCTAGGCAACGTAATGCCATCCTGTTCTTTTCGAATATCTAAAGTGTCATTTTGGACTGCTAGTTTTGTTTTCTTTCATTCCATTTGCCTTCTGTACATCCATCCAGGTGAAATGACCCCTTAAAGCTTAAGTCACCTGAAAAAGTCTCATTCTGACACTGCTCATCTGTGATTTAACAAACTCGCTTTGCTACCTTGCCTCAGTTTTCTCTTTGTACTGCAACTGAAGAAAAATGTAAGAGATACTATATATTTGTTACTGGTCCTGGACAGAATTTTAATAATCAACAGATTTGAGATATCTTCCTAGTTTGAAATATTTATTTACTTGTTTGCAAAGCAAAAGTTTTTTTAAAATTATGGGTTTTCAGGTGTCAAACCACTTTCTCTGTGACTGCTGCCAAACTCAATTTTATGACCTAGTTGCTCTGAAAATAACTCTGAACTGACACTGAACTTAGGAGAAGATGCACAACATGCATTATGCGATTTGCATTATGTAGGAAAGTGGGTCTATTTTTCTCTTAAACTTTTCGTCCAGCTTCATATCTTTTAGTTTCCTAACTAAAAGATTTTTTAGTTTTTTACTTTTAGATTTTTTACTTTTTCAGTACTGTGTTTGCTCTTTCTCAAACCTCAGTGTTGACTCAATTTTACAGCACATGTATCTTATGCAAGAGTTCATTCTGAAAGTTGCTTTTAACCCATGATAAAATTGGTGCTTGAACTACCTGTTGTGTGATACACTTACAGCCTTAGAATCAACCTGTTAAATTAGGTAGATTTTCATAATATCATTGATGACCATTACTGAGAGTAATGGCTTTTTTTTCTTCCCCTCTGCAGGGGGAGTTATTAATCTGTCAGTGCCTATAGTGCTGACAGCTACTCAAGAAGACAAAGACAGACTGGATGGATGTACAGCCATTGCGCTGGTGTATGAAGGTTGCCGTGTTGCCATTCTCCGTAATCCTGAATTCTATGAGCACAGGAAAGAGGAAAGGTGTGCTAGGCAATGGGGAACAACATGCAAGGAGCATCCCTATATCAAGGTGTGTGTTTAAAAGTTGAAAATCTACTCCTGTGAGCTGTATGGTTGTGGAGCAGCAAATTAAGTGAAGTTTATGTCTGTGACTGATGTACTTTGACAACAAAGCTACTTTGAAAATTAATTAAAATATTCGAGCAGAAACAAAGGTGTTTTTTTTTCTATGCAGCTGTTGAATAGTCTGCCCTTAGTGTGAAAATCTAATTTCAAGATGTACACATGAAATGAATTTAGAATGTACTGTAGAATCTGTGCTACAGAAGAAGGAACTTTGCCCGCCAGTGTGCCTAAGAAACACATCCCTCTGTGTAGCCAGATGGATCATCAAAGCTCCTTAATCAGCAGATATATATATTGTGAAAGATAGAAAACTTCTATTCTGCCTGCATGTGAAGCACGTGAGATCTGCCTGGTTTAGATGTTTTTGAAACAGGCCCTGTTCCTGGAGAGTTCATAATTAACTCTCTGGGGAGTAATTTCCCATCCGTTGTGTTTGTTACATTTTATTATCTTGGCCTTATGTGTATGTCATACTGAAACATTCTAATTGTAACATACTCATCACAATGCTGTGTTTGGTTGTGCAAGCTGATGTAAATGTTGCATCTTAGCTCTGCAGAGCCAAAATATGTTTCTTTCCCCATTTGTAGTATTTTTTTGTTTACAGGTATGACTTGAAATTAGATAAATAGGAATCAAACAAACCTGAAATTATGAGCTTGCGCTTGAAAAGGGGAAGCCTTTGATATGTTCTGAAAGTGTCTGTATGTCTAATAGAAGATTTTCAAAGCCCTTGGTGTATTCTGTGATGATGACCATGACTACCCTTTTATTAAAAATATAACACAAATTTAAGAAATTCTAAGAAAATCTCGTGCAAACAAGATTTTAATGTCTGGTTATAATGCTATAGTGTCAAGGCTGAAAATATTGTAGAAGGTGAAGAACTATGTTCTTATGTCTGTACTGGGGTATATAGTAGTATCATGACAGCACAAGAATTGGGTGTCTCTTTTTAATTAATCAAAAATATTTGGATACTTGAGAGTTTCTGTAGTGCAGAGTTTTTTCATCTTCATATTGTTATCACACCTTCCCTCCACCTTGGCAAGATGTCAAAGTCTGGCATTTTCTTGGGAAGGGAGTGGTTACTGTAGCATCATTTAATTACAGCAGGTGCATATTATCTCAAACAAAAATAAATCAAAAAATCCACACTTAATTTTTTCTGGGTATAGTATGTAATATCTTCTGCTATACCAACATTTGTTGTCATCTTTAAATTAGGTAAGGCTAAAAAACTAATCAGACGTGTATGAAACTTGGAAGATTTTTGTGGTTCTATCTTCAAAAGCAAATGCATTCTCAGAAATTTCTGACTGATTTCTATGGCCATTGCTAGAGTATGTTAAGCAGCTTGCTATAATTATTTTTTGATAAAGGATGAGGTGATATTTAAAGATATAAAAAGAATTGCAGTGAGTGTACAACATATGTTGCTTCACTAAAGTGCTACCATGAAACAAATCCAAAACCTATTCTACATCAAAGATTCTGATTTTATTCTTAAAGTGGGTAAGTAGTTAATCAGAACTGTTTACTTGTTAGTTTATTGCTGACCAGAATCTTGTAAACTGTAGGGTGATACTGCAGCTGCATTTGCTTTGACCAATAACTATAAAGTATGCTAACTTAATTGTATTAACATCTTGTAATTGAATAAAAAAAATATGGTAACTAAATAAATTGTAATATTTAAGGCTTTCCAGACACTATCTTTCTTTGTCATGTAGTAATGGTGGTTAAGAATACTGGCTACTTGCTTTTCTAGATATTAAAATAATCCTCAGTTTTGAAAGGCATACACCTACCAAAGACTCTCTCCTGTATCATGGTATAACATGTCTGGACTATGTTCCAGTGATTTTTTTTTATTTTTTTAATATCGATACTTGACTTGTGACTGTCAAAAAGAATTAACCTAGAACACTTCTTCTGTAAAGATGTCTTCCCATCGCAATGTTGTAGATGCTCAGAAGAAGCTGACAATCCTAACGAGGAATTTCCTTTCTTTCCTTAGATGGTTATGGAGCAAGGGAACTGGCTTGTAGGTGGAGATCTGCAGGTCCTTGACCGTATTTATTGGAATGATGGACTTGATCAGTACCGTCTCACTCCAGCTGAACTAAGGCAGAAATTCAAGGAAATGAATGCTGGTGAATAAATTTTTCTTATTTTGTTTCTTTCTGCAGAGACTTACCCAAATGTCTGCTGCCACCACTGAGTTGGTGTTTCAAGGATGTAAATTTTGAATGCTTTCTTAGGTGGCATTCTTTGCTTCTTACTGGTGATATTTTTATGATCTCATTTAGTCATTGCCTGAATACCTAATAGAAGCTGCTAATGCCCAAGGTTCTGAATTTTATCTTTCTCTGCACTCTAGACATGTCCCTAACACAAGGAAAGATACCGTTAAAATGTGGAGAATCTGATTTAAATATTATCATGTTTGGCTAAAACTATAAAGATATGGTTGAATGCTGAGCTTTCGTGCTCTGCAATTTTTAAGTCTGTTTCATGCTGCTTCTGAGGAACAAAACTTATGAAAGTAATGCAAGGAGGCTGGTGCAAAGTTTCTTCTTTTCAGAAAAGACAAAACAGTTTTTCTCACGAAAGTAGTTGTGTTAGAAAGATAAATAAGAGGCTGAGTAATGTCACAAACATGTTGCCTTCATTGTGGCAGTGACTGGCAGGCAGCTGCTAAGCACTTGTAAGTGCAAGGAGAGAGATTAACATCGAGAATGCAAACTGCAGTTGGTCCTGAGCTCCTGTCTTTGTTCAGTGTAGTCAGTATTTCCAGGATTTGTAGGTCTGAGATATCACTCTCTCTTTTAGCTAACCCCTAAACAAATACGTATTTGGTACCTGAAAAAAACCTCTTCTCTAGATTTCATTGGTTCCTTGTTAAAAAACTTCTCAGTTATAGTGATTTTGCTGTCTTGCAGAGTACTTTAGTTCATCTTAATTTGCAGAAGAGAGAAAGGCTGTTTGTGTCAGGGGTTTTTGTTGAAGAGTTTGTAATACTCTGGAATAGCAGTTAGTCTTGCTTTGTTCTTACTGTGCATCAAATCTACTAAGCTGTTAAGGGGAAGGAAACTTATTAAGGAACATTAAATCCCCTTTTATTTGTTTTGTTGTAAACATGACCATTTGTTCTCTTAATATTGAGCCTTTAAGATAGGTTGCATAGTTTGATTTCCTCTTGGAATACAATATGCTCATGCAAACAAAAAATCCAAATAGAAGATTATAGCTATTGGAGAAACTAGAGTAATTTTGGAAATTAAGGAAGCTGATTTTTTTTTTTGTTAGTATGGTTGTTTTTTATGAGATTTGCCTATTAAGTACAATGATTTTGTAATAATTCATAGTTCTTTAATGACCTGTGACTACTGCTACTATACTTGCTTAATAGAGTTCAAAGGAAAGATTGTACTGAAGGTTTTTCTTTGGTTGTACAACTCCTGATAAAATAACTTGCTTTTCTTTTACATTTTGTCTTTTTTTTCCTCCATAGATGCTGTCTTTGCATTCCAGTTACGCAACCCAGTGCACAATGGGCATGCTCTTTTAATGCAGGATACTCATAAGCAACTTTTGGAACGTGGCTACCGGCGCCCAGTTTTACTCTTGCATCCACTTGGAGGCTGGACAAAGGAGGATGATGTTCCTCTTATGTGGCGCATGAAGCAACATGCTGCAGTGCTGGAGGAGGGAATCCTGAATCCAGAAACAACAGTGGTAGCTATATTCCCTTCCCCCATGATGTATGCTGGGCCAACTGAGGTAACTACATATTGAGTTTAAACCAAAACAAAACCCTTTTGATAGTGCACTTAAGTGTTTAGTGCTATGCCTGATGTTTTTGTCATGTGTTTTCGTTAATGGAGAGAAGGGAGGCTAATTTTCCTTGGGAAACCAGATTGCCAAGTCTCTTTCTGTCATCAACCAAAGCATTCTTTTATAAAACTTCTATATTGGAGGATTTTTCTGGAAATGGTAGGAGAAAATAATTGGTTCATAGGCTCGTTTCTTTACAGTTGTAAGGGTATGATAATAAATTAATCCTTCCTTCTTTTTTAGTCTTTTTCAGAAGGATTTATAAGATCTCTTGACATACCAAATGGTTGTCCTCAACGTTGAGATACTTAAGTTTTATGACAGTTAAGCAAAAAGTTTGTATGCTGGAAGGCTATACACAAACAAAAACCAGTCTTTGTTTATTTTTTGGCAAACTTAGTTCAGAGAGAATTGTTTCAAAGCTTTTGTATGAAATAATTCTTTGGCAACACTTTATTTAGGAGCCAGGTCTTGGGTTGGAATCCTTAGGGATTTGTGGTAAGCAGCAGAAAGAATAAATGTTCTCATTTGAGGTCCCCTCTAGGGAATATTGATTCTCCATCTTGTTCCCTTTTTTTTTTTTCTTTTTTTTTTTCCTCTTTCCTCCTCTCCACCTTGAGTTACAGGAAGTTCAAGTTCTGATCAGGCTGAGAGGTTAACTCTGTGGTAGCTTTTCGTAGACAGGAGATCTTACTAGTGAAATTAAGTAACACAGGTGTCACTTATTTTCTGCTGGCCAGTTGACTGGTCAAACTGCCTTTCCTTCCAGAGAAAAAACTGCAGCCCAAATCTAGTTCAGGCATGTGAGTGAGTTACTGTGGGGAATCTTGTGGTGTTCCCCATAGAACTTTTGTGTGAATTAACAGAAATATTCTACTTCACTCTTGTATTCATGAGGAGGAACAAAATCCACAAGCCTTGTTCTCAACAGAATAAAATTTTTCTTCTAACATATATGGCATTTCCACTGACCTCGAAGTACAGCCTGACACTAATGTTTGTTCAAGTAATAGAAGACATTCTTCCTTTAATAATTTCCATAGGTCTTTTAAAAGGCATTGGTGCTAGATTTGTTTCTGTAGAACAAGTGCTTTACAGAACAACAAGCAGCTGTTAATATAGCTATTTGCAGGATGAATATGGTTTTCCAGTTTGTAAAGATCTTAAATTAATCCTTACGAAACATGTATTTTTGTATTTTTAACATTCTTGATAATTGCCTTGGAAGAAAAGAAACAGTTCTGTAAGGGAAAACTTTGCTTAGGAAAGTAAGTACATTCTGAAGTAGTATGGATGTATAGAAATGGGGCAAGAGCAGTGTGCTGTTGTGGCCAAGAAGGCCCTGAGGTGCATTAGGTGTAGCATTGCCAGCAGGTTGGGAGAGACAAACCTACCCCTCTACTCAGCCCTGGTGAGGCCACAGCTGGAGTGCTGTGTCCAGTTCTGGGCTCCTCAAGAAGCTCCTGGAGTGGGTCTGTCAGAGGGCCACAAAGATGCTGAAGGGACTGGAACATCTCTGTTATTAGGAAAGGCTGAGGGAGGTGGGTCTGTTCGGCCTTGAAAAGAGACGACTGAGGGGGAAGTGAAGTGAAGGGATGGTGTCAAAAGGCTGGATCCAGGCTTTTCTTGGTGATGCTGAACAATAGGACAAGAGGCAATGGGCAGAAACTGATGCACAGGAAGTTCCATCTGAACATGGGGAATAACTTCTTTACTGTGCAGGTCACAACACACTGGAACAGATTGCCCAGAGAGCTGCTTTAGAGCTTGACAGATGTTTTGACAGATTGTGAAGCTGTTTACGTTATATAGTTACTGGGTAGGCCCTTCAGTTTTGTATGAAGGTAGGGCTGCACATATTAGAAACCTCTATTATATACTTGCTGGTTTTTTAAACTCTTCTCTGAGTATCCTTTGGCAGATACTAAGCCGTACAGATGGTATGACAATTCTTTTAGGGGAATACTTCCCAATATGAGAGTGTATTGACATTTTCCAAAGTTGAGTCTTTGTTACCTAAAGTAATGTAATACTTATTTTGCTTTTCCTCTACTGTAGAGTTAAATTTTGTCCTGAAAATATTATGTATAAAAAATAATTAAGAAAATTTGTCAACATCCTGTAACAGGATTAAGTCTGAAAACTGTCGTATGTGTAACATCTCTAACAATCATATCTAGTAAATACTTCAGTCTTTAAGAGAAAAACTTCCCTCACCATATTTAGTAAAAGGGATGCATTTCTAAATAATTCGAAAGCATTTCTTTGATTGTAGGTTAAATAGCTGATGGTTAAATAGTCTGTGCGCAGAATTTCCTTTGAACTATTTTTTTTTACCTTCAATAGAAACTGAACTATAAGAAAAAAGGTAAAATCCAAGTTATTAGTTATGAAACCACTAGTTTTAAAACATGCAGCCAAGTAATATGAGAAAACTGTCAGTATTTACAATACTTCAAATACTAGGTGGAAGTGAGTTGGTGCATCCAAGCAAAAATTCAGTAAAACCAAATTTTCTGGATTTGACCTTGGTTCTTCCCCACTTCCTACAGAAGTGTTAGAATCAAATAAAGTGTTTGTGGAAAAATGACTAAACAGTTTCCAAAGCTGCAGTTGCTATACCAGTTCTCATTTTGGAATAAATAAATAGTCAGTTTTAGTGTTCTGAAAGCCTATTTCAAGCATTCATGTGCAGTATGTACCTAGTTTATATGTCCTTTGGGTCTAAATATTCATGCAGACTAAGTGTTAAAATTCTGCCTTGGACAACATCCTTGCCACATGTACGAGTTGAGAATGTGTAGGCAACTTGATTAGATTACTCATGAACACTATGTTTAAGTAGCCTATCTTGTCTTTCTTCTGATTTTTGTCAGCTATCTGTTGGTCAGGATGTCTCCTGAGAGAAATTACTGTGATTAAACAAGAGCAATATAAAGCTAAATTCCACAAAGCATTTGCTTTTGCTTTATATAAAAGGAAAGGGATGGAGGGTGTCATCAGGAAGGACTGAGCTAAAGAAATGGATGACCTCCATCTTTCTTGGTGTTCCACTGTGTTGAAGCAACTTTTCAAGCACCTGCTGTGCATATAAAACTTGGGAATAGTATGTTTTACCTCTAAGTTTGATAGTGATTCACATAATTGTTTTCTTGTTTTATTATCGCTTCATAGTAAAAATCATGTCTGATTAGGGAACTTGTGGTAATTATAGAATGCATGCACATTTTCAGGGTCATATTTTGAGCATTTTTTCTGTTAACTGTTTTTGCTTGTCTCTGTTTTAGGTTCAGTGGCACTGCAGGTCACGGATGGTTGCAGGAGCCAACTTCTACATTGTAGGGCGAGATCCAGCAGGGATGCCACACCCTGACACTGGGAAGGATCTCTATGAACCAACCCATGGTGCCAAAGTGCTGACAATGGCTCCAGGCCTCCGAGCACTGGAAATTGTACCCTTCAGGGTTGCAGCTTATAATAAAAAGAAGAAGTGCATGGATTATTATGACTCTGATCAGTAAGTTGTCTTTTCATTTTAAGAAAATTTTGAGCAATAGCTGCCTTTTTCCCCCTGCCCACATAAAAAAAGTTGTTTATAATTAATTTCATATTGCTCAAACATGAGAGTGTTTAGATGTGGTTTTAGATCACAAATCCAGCTTGATTTCAGAATGATTTGCTTCACAGTGCAACTGTTTGATCTAACTTCAGCAGACACATGAAGCCTCCCCTCTCGCAGGTACTGTTTCTCAAATTCTAGAACACAGTGGCACAGATTGCTAAATCCAGAGTAAAATATTACTATTCATTATAATGTTAAGATTAGCTTTCTGCTGCTTTATCTTTCTAAATATGCTTCTCAGGTGTCAGGTGTGCATCAAATATGAGGGAAGAGAAGCATTCAGAGTGTGAGGCATGGAGAAGAAAGTGAACAAGAGGGGATGACAAATAGCTATTTTCTTTATTTAGTGAAAATGCAAAATGGTGCCCTAAGACCATTGTGTGTCACAGGGTTTTCAGACTGAATTGTGTGCAGTCTTTTGTCCTTTCACTGTGTCTGTGAGGCCTTGGTTTGGGGCTTTTTTTTTCCCCGTTTCTGTAACTGTCATGGAAAACAGACCATGCTGCTACTAGTGTGCAGTTCTGCCCTGCTGGTGTCAGAACATAAGACCATTTGTCCTGTCCTTCCCTACAGCCAGTTTGTAGATGGACTGGAGTGTGGCAGCAATCCTCTAGATGGCAATGCAGACATATGCAGGCTCCCTGGAAAGAGAGCCATTACTGCTCCTGCTTGCCAGAGACAGAACACTGTGGTAGGCTCCAGACAGAGTTAGAGCTTGGGTGGGTGCAGCTGGCTCTGTTTCAAGATAATCTGTGTAATGCTGAAAATGTGGCAGACTCCTGGACCATGTGGTGTTTTACTCTGTAAGGAGGATGGCAGGGAAGAGAGGATTGCCTGGAAATATGAGAGGATCACTACTGGTGGAAGACCCTTGGATGTGAAATAGTGATGTTTGTGGAAGTATTTCCTGAGCTCACCACTTACCTAGTGAAAAAGACAGCATGAAAATGTGGAGAAGAGGGTTGTATGCTTAGAAGTATTACTGTGACTTGTTTTAGAAATGGGTAACTTGATTTCTCAGTTCTTTGAGGCTTGAAGGCTCGACAGTCAAGTAGGCAGTTCCAGTATTTATGTCCCTAATGAATGCATGAAAGGTTATGGCAAGTAGGTTTCCCTGGGACTGAGCTGTTTACTGACCTGTGCATCTTAGCTGCTGGATGTAGTTATTCTTTCCCCATGTGGTCATCTCTTCTATTCTTTCAGGCCTCCTAGACTCCTCTATATGGGAAAGTGCTTTTGAAAAACCATAATACACACCATCTGCTATCCTGAGTGTCACTCTAATTTGACAGAGTTGCACCACACCTGGCTTGGCAGCAAAGACATATAGAAGTTATTGCAGTTGGGCTGTTTGCTGATGTTAAAGAATTACTTTTCTACTTCTGAAGGCAATCCCAAGCCATGGGGCTGATGGAAGGCGAATCTTTGGCTGGTGGTGAGAGGTTACCACAAGCTTGATCCATCTGCCAGGAGGATGTCTGAAAAGTTGGGGCTCCAGAGCTAGCCATGGCAAAGAGCTGCTTTGCTTGTGACATCACTAAACATTTATGCTCAGCTTTTATGGGAAAGATGTAACACTTGCCAATAGCATTCCATGTGTGCCTGTGGTGGTAGGTGTTCAGACACTGGATTGGCACTAGTCAGCTACATACCATAACATACTGAGCAATTGTGTGATGCCTCACTGTGGCTGAGCTGTTCATGACCTTGGTGTCAAGCCTGGAAAGCTCCAAAAAGCCTACACTGGCTCTGCCTCCCAGTTAGTCACAAAGGCCCTTAACTTCTCTGGTGTGCTGCCTGTGATTCCAAGAGGTGGTTGTGCTTAAGGCCTTCAGCTCTCAAAGGTGTCCATACAGGCACAGTTTGGTGGAGTTTATATACAAGCTGAGTTTGTTTCTCACTTCCATTAGTATCCTCCAGAACATGTGCTACCCTTGGAGTTTCAGTACACCCAATATCTGCTTGGGAACAGTCTGGAGAACATGACTGTTGAGTTTGTGTCAGGACTTCATACTGCTAGTTAACAATGTTGAGTTGCTGTGATGCTGTGGTGGAGCTGAAGTCACTTGGCAGCAGGTATATCTATCTACATGTGCCTCCGTTAGTAAGGAAAGGCAGAAATATCCTGTTGCATTCAGGGATAATCATGGAGCATTGTGAGAAAGTGGATAGGAAAAGATTGATGTAAAAAACTTTAAAATACCTGCACAGCAATTGTAGTTGCAGAGTGATGCAAAAAACTTAACTTGTTTAAATAAAGTTACTCTTTAAAATATTAGGATGTGAACAACCAGTGACTTGAAATTATATTTGTGTTGTACCTCACAAAGCCAGCACAATTTTTAATTTATTTCTTGGGCGTCTTAGAACTAGGTTTAGCACCTCATGAAACTGAAGTCTCAAAACATATTTTTGAAAAAGATGTGTCTAAAACTAAGATCTTGGAAAGGGATTTGAGTAATATGTCTGAAGTGATGTACAGCAGCACAGGTAGAGATAATTTTCCCTTTGGTCTAAATGATGATAATAAAAAAAAAGCCCTTTTTGCTGTTGCTGAGGTCAGATAGCAAACCTGATCTAAGTTTATGTGGGAGGCTTGAGCATGTTCACTTGCCTAGAATTCTGATGAAGTAATGCATATAAAAACTGGTATGACTATTGTTACAGTCCTTATCAAAGTTTTTACACTTTTAGATTTCATAGAATTTTGGATTTGTAATTTTTTATGTCCAAACGTGTTTTGGAAAAGTTTATATGAAGAATTTTAGTTATAATGGAGAAATTCTAAAAGAATGTCTGACCTGTAAACCGCGGTTAGAGTGAAGTGTAAAGAAAACAATGAAAGAACCAAGCAACAAACAAATAATACCACCACCCCCAAAAAAATCTCTACCCAATGCTGAAATCCCTTCAAAAAAACAGTTAGTGTGTTTCTTCGGCCAAAAAGGCCTCACAGTTACAGCAGACAAGTGTAATTTGGGATTGGTGGTTTATTGTGAGCAGAAATTCCCAATTCTTTACGGAAGATGAATCCTGTAAAATGCAGCCACAGGCTGCTGCTGAGAAAAAACTCAATTAAGAAAGGAAATTAGTCTGGCAATTAAAAAAGCCACAGCAGTTGTCTGGAAATAAATTATTACTTTTTCTCTTGAAAGAAAACTGATGAGAATATTTTGGCTAAAAGACACCCATAAATAAGGTGACTGGAGCAGATTGTTTGCGCTTTCTGTAAAATGTGAATCAAGCATGGGTATCTGTGAAGAAGAGAGATTTTAACTTTATATGGTTTATTCCCAGTGCCTTTAATATGGTTGCCATGACTGCTTAAATACTATCAAGTCTACAGGACAGCTCCAACTATGTAGATTTCTAAAACTTGTTTGGTTTTTAAAGTGACAGTAAGAGGCTGAGATAAGCACATTTAACTGTTCTCCTTAATTTAGCTTCGTGAAATATGGTTTCTCAATTACCATTAGTACATAATTTCGGGTACACTGAAACACTACAGCAACTCAGAGGACTTAAGCCCTCCTGCCAGCCAGAAAGGAATTTCATTCACAGCAGGTAAAGGATTTGGTTTGCATATGTTGATACTAATCACATAATTCCTGTGTTCTAATTTCACAAAGAGTTTGTTCATGACCAGTTAGGATTTGAACCTGGCTGACACTAGCTGGTTCATTCAGCATCATGGGACACTCATTCACAAGCATAATATAGGCTGACAAATCAAAGACTTGCCACTGTAAGGGATAACATTCTGTTTCTGTAGGAATTGTGGCAGGAAGTCACGGCTTGATGCAAAGTAAAATTTAAATTTAGAGAAAACTCTTCTAAAAAGGATTTAAGGTTAGAATTGGATCCCAGATAAGGAGGCTGTGAATTCTCCCAGGAATTAATTGGGTCTGAAATTTACTAGCTGAGTAGAACATGACAGTTGTTTTGAAGCCAGACCAGAGTGAATAAATCATGTTATTGTGTTATTTACATTTTTTTTTAAAATTTAATTAATAGGCAAAACTGTGAATGACTCGTGTCTGTACTTATATCATGTATCTTGTATTTAAGAGTTATTTCTTAAGACCTTAAGAGCACCAGACATTGCCCTCCACAGAGAATGGGAATTCCAAGGTCATTTGCACAGTGCCAAGTGCCCTAACAGAAGCTCAGGGTTCCCAAGATTGTGACTGATTTTTAGTGCTCCCAAATGAAAAAAATCTTCTTAATCTTCTGTGTGTAGTTTGTAGTGTTCTTTGACCCTGATGCTCATGTATTGTGAACAGTTTGAAGATTAATTAACAGCACAGATTTGTTCCTGTGTTATTTTGAATAAATTCCTTACTGCTTTCGAAATATAAAATATTATCTTGTGTACCTGTGGCTGTCTATATACATACTGTTTGTATGAAAGGAAGGCATAATCTGAAGTGTAAGAAGAGATTCCTTTTCCCCTTTTGCTAGATGTATGAGAGCTCAGCAGAGTTATGTATTTTCTGCTTTAATCATGACACCCTGTCCTCCATAAGTAAGGAAATCTCAGTGTGTTTAGGCAAGGTTTTTTCCACACCATGTGTGTAGTAGAGTTGTAGGATACTATGGCAGGGAGCAAATATCAGTCCTCAATATAATATGTTTCAAGACACTTCTTCTTCTTGACAAATTTTTGTTGTGTGTTTCTTTCTGCCTTCCTTACCTCTCTGTTTTTGAGAATGCTTTTAATTGCGTAGGCACAAAGTATTTCAGTACTAGTCAAACTTAATGAGTAGTAAAAGGTCAAATCAATGTTACAAGCATTTACCAGCATTTATTTCTTTGTGGCTCAAAGAAAGCTAATTCCAACAGCCACTGAATAAAAATTTCAAAAGCTCTTAAATCCCATCCTCAGAAAAGACTTCGATTAAGTTTAATTGAGAGTCATTTCAAATTTGATTTGAGAAAGGAATTTGTATGGCTTTGGCATTTATATTTCATAGTGTCAAATGTTCAAACATTTCTGTAGTCAAATATTTGTTTCCCCCTCTCATGTTCCACTAAAATCCATCTTATACAAGGTAACTCTTAATATCCTCAAAATTCACTGTGAACAAAATTACTTGATGACTCTTCTTGGGTTTTTTTTCTGCTAAAGCAAATTACTCATACTGATGTGATTTATTTCAAAATGCTCTTGGTTCACATCATGCCACAGTGGTGACAGCACTGAGAAGGTTTTCTGCTTAGTAGAAATATCAGTTTCTGATACTCAAGAGATTTGATTTTTACCATTAGTAAATGCGTAGACAATGAGTATGGAGTGGTTGTTCAGATACTGTTTTATGCATGAAAGCAGAGATTAAACTGGAAAATTGTAAATGCAGTAATTATTAAAAAGGCAAAAATACCATGTAGTTTCAGCGTACAGTATATGTTGCCAAAGCTCCATTCGAGTCATTTTAGTGATTACTAATAGAGGTCAATTTTTTTACAAATTAAAACCCATTCAAAATAGAAGCTCTTGATTATGAGCAGGTGTTATTAGTACTTTTAATAGTATTTTGAAAACATTTGTAGAAATGTTATGAGATGCTGAATGTACTGTGTTTCTGGATGATCCTTGGTAATTTTTTTTTCTTTAATTTTCTTAGAGTTTCTGTAGATCTCCTTAACTTCTTGTGTTTCTCTCTTTCTTGATATCTGAAATTCCTAGCTATGTTTTGTGCTACTAGAGATAGAAAGCAGCTAAAGGAATTGTCTTATTGACTGTCATTGAAGCAAACTTGTATGACTTACCTAACTTTAGTACCTTTATTTCACTTGTAGGGCACTGGAGGAAGTTGAGTTTTTTTCTGAAAACTTAACAGACAAGGACAGCATAAAGCACCTTTTTTTTTTTTAAATGCTCGAACTTTGATATTACTACCACTGAGGAGAAAATCACATATGGAGAAACTTTATAGCACTTGCCTTACTCTTACTGATCATTTGAAGACTTGATATTTTTTTGACAGAATTAACCAGGCTTATCACTTCCCCACATATATTTTATAGAAATATTTCTTTGCAAAGAACAGAAATTACCTTCAGGTAGTATTAGTGAAGGGCAGACATCTCTCTGCTAAGGAACAAAATTTTCAGATGTTATAAATAGCAGTGACAACTTGTTCTCCCATGGAATTACATTGACTTTTAGTTTTCATTTTTGTATAATTTATATTTTGCACGATTGAAGCACAGTAGGGATTTTTTGCCTTGCTGTGACACTTCAGGAACCCAGAGTCCCAAATTAAAAGCAGCAAGAAAAGAGCATATATGGAAGTACTGCTGCATAAATGTATACAATCCAAATAAAAAAGTTATGGGGCTAGTGGTGTTAAAAGGGAACCGTGGAATGCTTTCTGCATCTTGCTAAGTTCCATACCCTACTGAGCATAGACCAACACTTAGAGCCAAGTTCTGCCCTCTGATGTGCACACTTGGCTCTTGTTTCTGTCTAAGGCATGTGCATCTGAGATCAATACTTGGTTTTTATTTCAAACAGACAAGTAAAGAATGAGTAATGCATAGACATTGCAAATTGAATGAATAGCATAAGTAAAATTGCTATTTAATTTAAGAATACATAATTTTTTCCTTTGGAGCACTTGATAGAACTCTGGCATTCTTGTCTTGCTTTTACCATTTCAAGCCTGTGAGGAGTAATATAACCTGTGGAGCTTTTGCTGCTTATAACCACATATCTCAGAAGTTAATAATAATAATTTAGATTCTTATATTAACAATTGTAAGCACTCTTGATCTGTGTTTATGCATTTGTCCAACTGAATTCCCTTTTTTAGGGAAAAACATCTTTAGAGGAAGGTATTTTTATTATTCCCCTGCTTTTTTCTTTATTTTGAACTGTATGTGCCACATTATTGATATGCATGTATATATCTCTTTTCACCGTCTTGTGATGGCCCAGCTGCAGAGCTTGCCTCTAGATTTTGAGGCTTTTACTTTCTCTGTTCTGCAAATAATCCCTCACTAAGATTTTGTGCAGTGGGTTTTTTTTGTTTTTTTTTTTTTTGGACATTCTGTAGTGGCCCTGAAATTATCTTCTTCAACTAGCACAGGAATATTCAACCAGCTCATAGGGTGGTCTCCTGCCATGCAGGGCAAGGTGAAAAACAGGATGACTGCTGTTGCTTTGACAAAGGGCTGAGACAGTAGGTAGAGTATCTCCCTCTACAGGAGTTCTGTTTCCTTACAGAGAACAAGCCAGGTTAGATGGAAGCCTGAATTCAATCCACAGGAGGTCAGTTGGGCCATGCTGCTAAACCTCAGGAGTTACCTAAGCTGACTATTGTGGGTGTATACTGGCATTGCTGGCCAAACGTCTGGAAATTACAGTTGCTGTATAGCATTACACTCCCAAGAAAAAATATATAAAGTATCAAGAAAGCAGAAGGAATATGAACAACTTTGCCTGCTTTTAAAGTATGTTCTTTTTTTCCCCTCCCTTTGCCCCTACTCCTACTCTCTCAGCCATGAAGACTTTGACTTTATATCGGGGACCCGCATGCGCAAGCTGGCTCGGGAAGGACAGAACCCGCCGGAAGGTTTCATGGCTCCTAAGGCTTGGACCGTGCTGACAGAATACTACAAATCCCTGGAGAAGGCTTAGGCCTCTTATTAACTGCAGATCAACCTTTGACGCCTGATTTATTTACGAGAAGGGACCACACAGTCACCATTCATGTTGCTTTGTTGTGGTGTCTGTCAGGAAGTTCTCTGAAAACAGATTCTTTCTTCCTAACTTAGCATCATTCTCTGCCTGTCCTTATGGGTTCTATTATGTCCTGGCACCTAACTAGCTGCTGGTTTTAATGTCTTCTTGTATTTTTTTCATATTTTACTGCCTCTATTCTGAGTTCTGCAGCTGTTAAAGAGATGCAGCTTTTTCATATGTTATTTAAACTGCTGAGTAGTGTCTGGTTTTAGTAGTTTGTAGGAGAAAATGTAACGGTTAGTCCTTTAACTATGGATAGATTATCTATAAATCAAAAAAGTAAAGTAAGTTTCAAAACATCTGTGAAAGTGTCCTCATATTGATCTCTTTATCATCTCCAAAAGCACTTAAAATTTATTTCTCATTATATGTAATCAAAAAGCAGGAGATTTTCTTTTATGTAGCATAATTAAAATTTTGCTTTCTATGTTTAATTTTGGAATTCATTGCATTGTATGGTGATTCTCTTCTGCTGTGGACCTGTAAAGATGGCCAAGTAATGAATTAAAGAAAACATTTAGTTTTCACTTTGAATTGTTAACAAATTCAGATACTGTTTTTGTATGTGCTTGCTGCCATAGGTGTTAATAGCGAATGTTTTCTTTCATTTCATATAACTTGCCAGTTTTTGGTTCCAGATATACTTGTTCAGTCTACTACAACTTTAAAAAAAGCATGATAGACCAAACTTAAATTCATGTTTAATAATTGCAAGAAAAATAAAAAAAAATTCTTAAATCTTGGCATTTCCTGTGGTGCAAATGCTTAGTTCAGAGATTAATTTTCTGGCTGTTTTTCAAGGTCTCCAAAGAGTAATCTTCTCTTGAGTCAGCTTTGCTTGCTTGAAAGACAAAGCATATGATATTCTAGGATTCTTTGAAAATCCTGAAGTTGGTTGATTCAGTATGTGAAACATTAACTGCTGCTGGGGTCCCTGGCCCGGTGCTAATCCTGTTTCACCCCAGCTAGCTTGGGTAACACCGACCGGAGGCACTGCAGCAGATGAGTGATACCTGGTACAAAGCTCCTTTTCCAGGAAGCTAACCAGATACCGCCTTCAGAGCAAGCAGGCCAGATCCAACCTTGCTTAGCCCTGCCAGGGAGTACAGCTACGACGGGCAAAAGGTAACAGGCAACTTCTGTAGGTTGAAGCAGTTCGGGTTTATTTGCTTTCTGCCGCCAACATGGCTTCAGAGAGCTCCTACTCCCAAGGGAATACAACTGACGACCCAGCAGTTCCTGTGCAGGAACTTATAAAGGGGGTTCAAACTTCTGGGAGGGGAAAGGGGATAACCAATGGGAGAGAGGGGTAGGAGTGATTCAGGGAGAGGTCACGCCTCTTGAAGCCTGAGGCCTGCAACTCAACCCAATGTACCTGGAAGGTTCTGGGGATGGGAGGGGTTTGGGTTATATATTTGGGGATAGGTGGGAGGGGTAAGGATAGGGGTACATTTGAGGGGAGGATACAAGCTCTTGGGACAAACCAACTGGGTGTGGGACAGGGGGTAACAGAACAGTCCAATATGGGGGTAACAGAAATATATATTATAGAAATATATAACATAGAAGTAAACACAGAACATGCACCGCAACAAACTGCAAAGGGAAAATAATTAAAGTAAACTTCTTTAAGTGTAAAATAACACTGACCTACTGGGATATTTTGAAGCATTTGCAGGTAATCGGTGGAATAGTCATAACCTCTCTTAGCTAGAAACTCCCTCATATCCATGTCACAGAAACTTACTTTTTTGTTGTCAAACAGGAGGAGGAACCAGCTTGAAATTGCTTTTAGAATGTTGGCACTGGATAAAGCATGTGTTCGTCTAGATTTTTGTATGGCAGGAGGGTTGTGATGAATGGGTTGAATGCTACTTGCAGTTTACTTGTTCACAGTAGCATTTAGGATAAATCCTTTGAGAATGGCTTTCTTCGCTTTTATTCCTCTGTCTCTTTGAAGAGGTGTAGAACATATCTTTTAGTGGGCTTCTTTCCTCTCATAGATGGTAAAGTGGAATGGGGAAAAGACTAGAGGCATGTTTAGAAGCAAACCACAAATACTCGAGACTGTGTTTTGGTAGTATAAAGCTTATTTCTTCAGAATTGCTAAACAGATTTTCTTCAAACTTGGATTTCTTTTTAGATTGTACCAATATGTAGAATGTGTGATACGCAGAAGAAAGAGTCTGTTCATCTATGTGCAGCTGTTCGTGTAAAACTAAAAAACAAACACACACAAAAAAACCCCACCAAAAACCCCATGAAAACCGTCAAAAAACTTGGTAAAATGGGATTTGCTCTTGGAAGTTGCAGTTTGGACTCTTGGATTCTTCCATCAGCCGTGATGAAAGAATAAAAATATTTTGACACAGTAGTGAACAAAGGTGAAAGTCTATAGAAGTTACTGTTTTTAAAATGCTATGTGAAGCCTGGAAAATAAGTGGGAGTGGTGAGCATGAATGTGAATCATCCTGTGAAGCTAATTTTGAAGCAGGAATGCCTTCAAGTAAATTAATACTGTGATAACAAGAAGATCTAGTTTTCATACTTAACCAATTTGATGTTGAGGTGCTGTTGCTATAGTGCTTCTGCAAAGCATTTTTTGCAGGGCTCTATATTAAAGAAGCCTGCAGATTTATTCTAGCTTAAAGCCATGGCATTCCTAGCATAATGCTAGGAATTAGGAACAGGAGCATCTGGTTGATTTGTGAGCAGGACTTGCTCTGTACAACATTTTCCTTTATCACATGAGTGTTCACTGTAGAGTTCCAATCTTTCCTCTTGTCTGCATCTGCCTTACTTAAGGAAGCTGCACTTACATACCCCAAAATTTATTCTTTTGCCAATGTTTTTTAAGCTTTTCTCTGCCTTATCTCAGTGGATATTGTTATCAGTTGGCCAGTCCTACCATTCTAGTTTTAACCAAAGGTTCAACTTCATTAAGAGTACTATGGTATTTGAGGTGCTTCTGAGACAATGGTAGGGTGTCTTCCAGAAGGCAGCAGCAGGACAATGAGGTAATGATTGTTGCTCCAAACACCTGCCTTCCCACACCTGCTTTGGCACCAAAGAGCAATGACCTCGGGAACATGCCGTACAATAGAAATAATACTCTTGAACAATGTGATCAATATAAGCAGGACCTAACTTTCCAGCTGGAAAAGTAAGAAGCTCCATTGTCTTCTTCAGTTCCTAAAACAATCTTTTTTTTTTTTTTTTACTAGAAAAATACTAATATGTACATGGATCATGAATCTTAAGCATTTATATAGGTGTATCTTTATGAGGAATGACAAAATCAAACTTCATGTATGTCCTTTTTCTAAAGGTTGTTTTGCTTTAATGATCAAGAGGGGTTTTACTCTGTTCATTAGGAAGAAAAATGTCAAAAAGCCTCTTACTTTCTGCCTCTATGTTGATCTAGCTTATAAATGGTTCTTTACCTGCTACTCTTGGACCGGGTATTTTATGACTATTATCCTGTGCTTTTTACACAGTCTCAGGATGATTATTCACTTCTAGATGATCATTCTGAGATATTGGGCTTGTGATGTATGGAAGTATTAACACCCTTGATCCGTATGGCTGATAGACAAGCTTGACACAACTTTTCAAATTACAGGATTAATGAGGTAGGTGGACATTACCAAACTCTTATCCTTAGAGTTAAATAAATGGTACAAAATTACAAAAAGTTTCCATTGCAGCAAAGAACCTCATGGTTGAGAATTCATCTTTTCCTATGTGAGTACATGCATGCCTTTTTTTTGACTAACATGAATATTCAGGGTAACTTTTCCAATAAAGATCTACAGGTTATGATGTAAAGATAAATACTGAGAATGCTTACTTCTGTCTGAGTACTAGAAACTCAGTAATGCATCAGAGATGCAAAATGGAGAATGTAGACTAGGTTGCAAGTCTTTTTTTAGAGGCAGTTTGGAGCTAAGCAAGCTTCTACATCTGGAATAATTCAGTAGAAGTCAGGAGAGGGAGGAAATGAGGGGTTATCTTGGCATGGTGGTGGTGGAAATAGAACAAGGCTACTATGACCTGTGTAGCCAATACTGTAAATTGCCTGCATTTGGACCTCCTTTGCATTTCATATTTCCTTATTTTCGAAAAGTTTCACAAGTGTGTCATACAGAAGGTTAAACTTCTGTCTTTCCGTGCTAGAAAAAGAGTAAAAGTTACTTTGAGCATCCTAAACAAATAGTAACAGTGAAGTCCAGTATAGTTTCCCATCCCAAGATTTTTAAGGTGCTAATCAGTGTATTCTTCGTATTCCCTGTAAATGCTGACAGCTTCAAAAATAAGTGTGTATGTGTGACTTTCAGGATTCACACACACATCATTCTCTGTACCTGTAGTCATGAACCTTAAAGCTTTTGTGCTAGGCATTGTAGGAACAGGAAAAAGCTCTCGTTTCTGCTTCCCTGAGATCAGGGAGTCAGATCTAAACTGAGTCAGAAGTTTACTGCATTTATGGCACCATCTCCAAGGACAGGGAAAGGAAAAAAAATAAGATGAAAACTGAATCTTTGTTTGACTTTGCACGTATGTCTGTTTATCCCTCTACAGGAACAAGATTTACTGTGGTGCTTGAACACTAGTAGAAAATGTGTAGGGATGGTATTCAACTCCTCAAACCTCACACAAAGTCTTTCACCATCACCCATAAAAAACTAGGGACTTCAGCCTGGTGTGAGTTGGCCAAATTAAATGCTAGAATGAAAGCAATTATAGCACAAATTAGTATTTCATTGTTCTTTGTGAATTGGTCGTGGAAACTTGCTTACCAAAATTCTTGATTTAGATGCTGTTAAAAAGATTGACACTGGTTTTTGGGTTTTTTGGGTTTTTTTTAATGTTTAGTTTTTTAAAAGTGGAGCTGGGAAGCTGGGTAACTAAGGGGAAATTTAAAGCCTTTGCTTGCCAATTTATTGGATATGAGATTTCCTTGCCAGCAGCCAAACAGGTGTCAGGTAAAAATGTCATTTAAAGGAAGACTCTGCAGAGGTTTTTCCTCATTTGTGGTGCTTTACCTTGAAGAAAGCCTGAGGGCTGGAATACCAGCGCCTCTTTTAAATTTGCTTTCTCATTCACAAAAAACTTTTGGATTATGAATATAGCTGGTTTTTACTAGGCTTTTGAGATGTCCATTGAAGAGTTTTTGTCTCCTGCAAACTCTACGTCTGCCCTTGTGGTGTTAGGATTTTTTTACCTGTATCCCTTTTCATTATTTAGTCTTTATTAAAATCACTTTTTTGTTCTCTATGGAGGTTACATATGCGCATGAGCCAGAATCAAGCCTTCAGTATTTCCAGAGCTGTTTGCCCTAGAAACCTCATCTTGATACAATTTTGAAGTTGAGGGGGAAAGGCAACTACACTGAAAGCTACAAAACACGGCTTTAAAGCCACATCTGGAATTCTTAGACTGTTAGTGGCTCCAACTTAAAACAGAGAATACAGAGATTTTATATGCCATAAAACTCAAGGAGCCTTGGATTCAGTATAAGGGTAGTCACCCGACCCACATGTTAAAATCCATCTACACAATGCTTTGAAGTATGATTGTAGTCAGAATGATACCTGTTTATGGGAAAAAAAAAATCACTTTCAGTATAAACTTTAGTGGGCTCAAAATAGTGCCCAAATCATGCTTTTATCCTCTGCAAGCAATGCTGGCTTGTTAATGGCATCCTACTTTCATTACTTTAAATTGCATCATATGAGAAGAATACAAACATTTTGGCCATATCTGCGTATTTTCATTTCGTAACAGCAGTTATGATTGCAGTTTAAGCTGTAAGTTTTCAGTTTTTGCTGGGCACCTGCAGATCTCCAGGCTTTCCACCAAGATGACTTCTTGTCTGAATTGTTTTGGTCTAAATCAATTATTGCTGTAATGATTGATAGCAAACTTTGTTGCAATAATTGTCATGAGAGGATGAGAGACACCAGCATCCATGTGTTAATAGTTCTTGAACATTATTGATACACTGTATTTATTACAAAACATGATTTTTTTCTCCAGGGGACAAACCCACTCTAACATGGAAACATTTCTCTGATTTCAAGAGTGCTCCTCAGAGAATGAGAAAATGTTTAGACTTTTGTGTTATTAATTTGCTTTCATTAACAGCTTTCTCAAAGACAATTGGAAGAAAAGATTCTCTTTGACCCTTAAACATTGGATTCAAATGGGTTGCCTGCTGTAGAGTGGAAAACTGCAGTTTTCCTGAAGTCCATGGAAGGTTATTTGCAGAATTGCTCATGTGACATTGAGTTCTGCCTTGTTTATAGTACATCTACAACCTGTGAAAAATAGTATTTTGATAATTTGATTCAATTGTTTTTAGACAATGAAGACAAGATCATATTTTAAGTATAACTTTCCATTAGGAAAAAGTTTAGTGCTGTTACAGCATCCTGGTTTAAATATAAACTGTCTGAAAAATCCAGGGTTATAATTACATGAGCAAAAATTTCCTGTCGTACTATGCGACAGCAGAGCAATAAACATATCATCAGATTCAACGTTGTAAGTACAGTGCAAAATGCTAAATATTATTGACACTTCTTCATTAGAGGCAGTTATAAATAACTCCTTTGTTCATTTTTTCTTCAAGGAAAAATACTACTTTCTGAAAGCTGAAAATGTGTATGCCTTACTTGGTAGTTAGAGACACTCAGCAGTGATTCTTCATAGTTTTTCTGATTTACTCTGAGTATTTTTAAATAGATGTACACTTCTGAGCTCTACCACAAAATGGCTTTGCAAAAACATTTAAAATTTTTCTTTGTAAACATTCTTGGCTATTTTGCTTATTGTAGTTTGATCATTTCCCCTCTGTACAAAAAGTCATCTTGTTAACATCAATCTTATGTAGAGATTGGGTACAGAATTTTCATCAACTATTAGAATAGCTCTAGCTCAGTTCTTTTTAATACAAGCCTTTGATTCAGGGATGTGCTTCATTTATGTTGTGAGGATTTCTTGTTATGGGATAGAGAAAAGTGTATTTAAAGGTGGTGATTTGATGGTGGAGAATTCCAAGATAGCCTCATTCAAGCACTGACAATGAAAAACCACATCTTGTCATATGTGGTTTAACCCCAGCTGGCAACTAAGCCCCACACAGCTGCTCACTCACTCCCCCCGAGTTGGGATGGGGGGAGAATCAGAAGGGTAAAAGTGAGAAAACTCATGGGTTGAGTTAAAGAGAGTAATAGCTAAAGCAAAAGCCACACACGCAAGAAAAGAAAACAAGGAATTCATTCACCACTTCTATGGGCAGGCAAGTGTTCAGCCATCTCTGGGAAAGTGGGACTCCATCATGTGTATTTGGTACTTGGAAGACAAACACCATCAGTCCAAATCTAAACTTCCTTTTTCTTCCCCCAGCTTTTTATGGTAAACACGCTGACATGTGCTATGGGATATCCCTTGGGTCAGTTGGGGTTATCTGTCCCAGTTGTTCACAGCTTTTTGTGTAATCCCAATCTCCCTGCAGGTGGAGCGGTGCGAGAGGCAGAAAAGGCCTTGACACTGTGTAAGCACTGCTCAGCAAAATAATGAAAACATCTCTCTGTTCTCAGAACTGTTTTCAGTGCAAATCTAAAACACAGCCCCATATTAGACAATGTGAAGAAAATTAACTCTGCCAGCCAAAACCAGCACACCTTCAAAAGAATATGGTGCCTTTTCTATAATCATAAGTAGGGTGCAAATGCAAATTTAAAGGTGTGTGTTCTGCCTAAAAGATGTGCAGAAAGAAATTGTGAAAACTTGGAATGTTTTTGGTTGAAAGGGATCATGAAGATCACCTAGTTCCAACCCCCTGCCATGGACAGGGAGACCACCCACACTGGGTGGCTCAAAGCCCCAACCAGCCTGATCTTGCACACTTCCAGGGATGGGGCATCCCCAACTTTTCTGGGCAATATGTGCCAGTGCCTTACCACCCTCCCAGTAAGGAATTTCTGCCTAACATCTTACCTATATCTCTTCTCTTTTAGTTTAAAACCATGCTAAATTAAAAAGTCACTCTTCCTTTTCACATTTTTAACGTGCTTGAAAAATTAAATGTAAATGCCCTGATCTTTCAATTTCTATGCTTAAATATGTTTCTTGGTAGGGGGATCAATGTGTCTTCTCTTTCCTATTCAATCAGTTGCATTGTCTTCAGTTTGAGGACTTGCTGAATGAGGATTGGCAAAGAACTGAAAATACCAGTGAATATAGACCAATGCTACACTAGACAGTTTCAAAGAAGCCAACTCATGGTTTCATTTAGACATCCATAATTGACTATTTTCATGTATGTAGCTTGCAATAACTCCTCATTAGAGATTTTTCTACATAACCATGTAACTAATGAAAGAAAATTCAGCCTCTCTGCCCAGTCTTGGTTTGATTATTATCTTACATGTATGTATCTGTGTTAGGGAAGTAGGTTCCTTTCCCTTTTGATTTTTTGACTTTAAGTCTGGAAGATATCTTTGATGTTCATCAAAGATGTTCATCATGAACTTGAAGAAAAATCTGTCTGTCTGTGGAGAAATGAATCTGATTGTATTGAGAGCCTCCAGAGTGTGTGTTAACTCTTCTCTCTTGCAGTCTGTGAAAGAATGTTGGACTACATAGAGCCTTTTATTTGACCAGAAAAGGGGTAAGCAATTATTTTTAAAAAATGTGACACAATTGGGTTTTCCAAAGAAACAGACTTATCTTAACTAGCCAAATAAAGACAAAAATGTGGCTTACAAAATGATCAGTACAAAGTAAAGGTGGTCTGCCCAGTAAACCCCAGAGTTTTGTGTCTGTGTATATTCCCCAAGGAGACTACCATTAATGTGAAGAATTCCAGCATTGAAGAGGATTTTTTGCAGTGTGAGTTTATTATGCATTTCACGGTTCTTGTGGAATTTCCAATGTCTGCTCAATCTCCATGTGCGGTTTTAATAAAACATGGTACGTTCATATGATAGTGTAACATCGTACATTCTCCTCTTGTATCTTCTGCTTCTTTTTCTCATAAAATACTATTATTGTTTCAGGCTGAAAATTTTCTCATCTTAGATGTTCTGAGGGAAACATTGCAGTTTGAAAGGGAACTCATCCAATTTCCAGTTTCACCAGTCAGCTGTGCAAACTATGAGAGAAGGGACTGGAAAGTGTTTGGTGAAAATGGAGTTTCTGATTTTGGTCAGGGTCCATATAACAGGGGTGTACAGTCTCTTTTCTTCTTTGCAGACTACTAGACATGTATAGGGCTTTTTTGGTTGTTGTGGTTTTTTGTTTGTTTCAGTAAACATTAGTCAACCTCATGTCTTGTTATTGTGTAGTTATCTTCTGAAGGTCTTGTAGTGATAGTCTGAGACTTTCTGGGAAGCACAGATCACAAGTTCAAAACCATTGCTCTACAATAACAGTTAACAAGTTTTCATTAGTTTTCATTAGCTTCGTAATAGAATTACAAAGTATAGAAGCATTCAAAGAAACAAGAATAAAAATAAAAGAAAAAAATAATATAAATGGAGTAGGCAGTATTTGAGGAGTTAACATGGCCAAACTCCATTTTACATCTACCACATACAAGAAAGTTGCTGGTATATATTGGCTCTCTGGGTTTGAACAAATGCGGGTGAGAACCCAAAAGCTAAGACAACAGCTCTGAACCAACCAAGCCTTGGCAAATATCTGTAGGAAAGACAGCTCTTGCCCTCCAGACGAAGAAGTGGAGTAAAGAGGAACTGAGATCCTGAACTTTGGGATTGAATCTCTTGTACATTAGATAACAAGTTGGAGCCAAGGCCAATACCACTACTTTCTCTGGTAGAATCTTCATCTATAATAGTCTTGTGAACAGCTTATGGTGAACCTTGTCTGTGTAAGAAGAAATCATACAGAGTATTAACATTCTATTTGCTCTTTGGAAAAGCAAGCATTATCTGCCATATGGTTGTGCCTTAACCTTGGCTGCTTTGAAATTATTGGTCTTGGACCTGATAGCCTTGACCTTTCATACTTAGGACTGGACTCTACCTATCATTGTGGATAGGAGCTGGTTATCTTGGGCTCAGTTGCCACAATTGTGGCAGATGCTGAATCTCTTTCACAGCCAGAATTTTTGAGTTTCCTGAGCATGCTTTTCAGTGAGCTTTGCTATTTTTATTATCTCTGGAACATGTTTTCGTGGTCTGTGGTTTTGGGCATGTGGTTTCCCTTTCTCCTTCCTCATATATGTGGAGCTGAAAACAGTTACTGTATTATAAACCAGAGTGCTCTAGTTCCCCATCTCTCTGTGCTTCTGCTACTGCTTTTTATGTCACAGCTTTCAGTCAACAGCCTACTTGCTGAGAAACAGAGAATGCCTTGAAACTGTGGAAGCACACAATATCCAGCCATAGCCTGAACATTGGTGTGTTACCATTATTAAGTTACCAATACAAAATGCAGTGTCAAATCGGCTACTGTAAAGGAAGTTATCTCCATCCCAAACAAGCCAAATAAACCTTTGTTTCTTCACAAGAGCTGTGAAGGCTGGAACAGCTGCAGCTCCAGATATGCTGGGATATTTCCATATTTGGCAGAATCTGCTCTTCTGATGTAGCCAGATAGTAAAGACAGTTGCAATTCTTGTGACTGGTCTACTTCCATATGCTTCTCCTGCTGATTCACTATGCTTCTAACTGTGGAACATCAAGTGGCAATGTACGTGTGAAGCCTGCTGAAAGAATTTGTGCCAGATCTGGAAGTAGAGCACTGCATTTATTTGTAGGAGGATTTTTATTCTTGCTATGAGATATACACTGTTAGTACAACAATCAGAAATGAGGAAAAATTTCCTTAAAAATGAAGAAAGCCAGTACAATCTTAAGTGACATGGAAGCAGCTGAAATTCTGAACTGAAGAAAATTAAGAGCTCTGAATTACCTTTTTGTCTGGACAACACATCGTCTTTTGACCTCATCTCTCCAATTGTTCTGTATTTTGTTCTCTCCAATGCTTCCCCGATAAGCAACATAGATCAAAGGGATTAAACCTTGTTTGTTACTAATCTGACATAAAGGCTGTGATTCCTCAGTATTTCAAGGTGAATGATAAACAATTATGAGGAAAGCCTTTTTGTTTGCAGCATGACATAATTATGATGCATCTGGTAGCATTTCATTTGTGCAATGTTCACAGAATTGTTCTACCACCATCCATGATACTGATGCACAATGTGGGAAATAATAAAAAAGACTTATTTGTTACAAGCTTCATTGGAAACAAAAAGCAAAAGAGAAGCCCACTGTTCTCAAATAGAAACATGCCAATCATGCAGTGACGACAGAGAATGGACGAACATCAAAATTTCAAATCACTAACAGAATACTAAAGGAATTTAGTGTTTTCATTGATACCGATCTTAAGATTTCTTTTTTAAAGAGGTGATTGCATAAAAGCTGCAAGATTAAGAACCGATATCACTGGGTTTTGTTTTTAAACTGACTTTTAGTTATCCAAGAGCTGCCAAATTTGTTTTAATTAATGGCACTTTTAAATTGTAGGGAGACAAAAAAGTGCGTTTGAAAAGTGGTAAGTTTCTTGATGTTTCAGATTTTTCTTTTGTCTCTGGTATCATGAGTGTTTTCAACCCAGCCTGAAAATATATTGCTTAATCTGCACATTGATGGTAATTGCACATGAACATGTCCCTGGGCGCTGTCAAAGACTCTCTGTGGGCCTGCTGACCTTGCACTAATTGGAAGATGTCATTCCCACTGGGCTAACAGCAGATCTGCCCTTACCACTCATGCTCTGGGATTAATTTAGTGGGTGAAGTGCAAAGTGCTACTTAGATTTCTGTGAAAACAGGCTACTATGGCAACAGCTGGTTTAGCGTGTTCTTGCCTTGGTAGACTTTCAAGCCATTTGGACTTTCTGTGGCAGTCACTGCTGGCAGATGCCCCCTTGTATTCAGAGGTGAATCTTGTCCCTGGAAAAGTAATTTTGTAAGTGCAAAGAAAGGGCATTGTGGTTTCACTGCAGGAGTTAGTACATGATCTTTTCCTGACACAGCTGAACAGGCCTTGCTGTCTTGTATATTAGAATTACTTAATTTGAAGATTGGTACATTGTTGAAAACTCAGTGATTGCTGAGGGATTTCTTTCTACCCTTCTGTCTTATTTTGTATAATTGAACACTCTCTGTAAACATGTGTAGAAGAATAAAAGTCTTCCCTTTGCAGAGTTCTGCTGAACAAGCAGGACTATATCAGTCTTCCTCAAAATTAAATACCAGCCAGACCTGCTGTTCATATGTTATATGCTTATTTGCATCTGCTCTGATCTTTTGCCCAAATAAAAAAGCAGGAATGGAATAGGGTTTAATTATGGGCTTATTTAAGCTTTGTTTTATGGAGACAGTTGTGGAGTGTGTGTTTATCTATGTAGAACTTTTGAAACATGGTCCTTTTTGCTCTCTATTTTATCTTCTTAAAAAAGAGATATCTAGCCACTGATATGTGTTTTATTGTGTTTTGTTTTGTTTCATTCTGACAGAAGCATACATTTAGTGTAACAACATGAGGCTACTTCTATCATAAAGAAAATAATGAATTAAGTGATTATTTTTTCTCTCATTTTAAGTCCTAACCAAAAATATTTGCATTTTAGTTTCCAGGGTATATAGTTGTATAGGGTTGTGTTTCATCTTAAAGAATTCTTATTCATCAGAGCATGAGGGGGATAATTTAGTCTAGATGCATCTTTCTAAAGTTTGATGGGGCTTTTCATTGTTTCTCAGAAGAACTTGCCAAATCTAACTTCTGTCATTTTTCATTTATTGGTTTCTCTGAATTTCTGCTAAATGATAGTTATTAACCATGAACCAAATGGTTTTATTTGTGGTTTAACCTGTTCAATTAACATTAAAACTAGACACGAATCTTCAGCCATCTTTAGAAGCAGGGTTTTATTCAAACTAAATTTGCATTAATTTTTCTTATGTGGTGATTATTTCCTAATATACTGGAATTGTGCACTAGATATGCAGGCCTGTTTCTACAGGACAAGATGCCTGAAGGGTGAGCAAGGTATACTCAGTCTGGTAAAATCGTGTTACTAGGTGAGTTTTATCCTAACTTATGATCCAGACATGAGTTTCTTACTGATGCTTTTTGACTTACGGAACTAGTTCTGTAGAATTCTAGTGCTAAGTGTTATTTGGTAGCAATCACATAATGATAAATACAAGATATACCAGTAATAGATTTTTTTATATGAAGTGGCAATTGAGAGGCATATTTTTTTTTCTTCAGTGTTGTTCACATTCATGAGATACCAAGGTATTTGTGTTTGTGTGTACATGTTCAGAGATACATAGAGAGAAAGATATGGGAAAAGAGAGAAAGTGTCTTAACTACAAAATGTTTTTCTTGAGTTTCATCTTTTTTCTTCAGTGACAAAGCCACTTGATTATCCCTGTTGGGATTGCAGACTAATACAGCTATGGAAGAAAGAGTTGGATGCCATATAGCCTAATCAGCCAAGTGTTTGATTAGTCTAGTTATTTTGTGCAGAGGACAGATGCCATAGCCTCTGTCAGAAATAATATAACATGATTTTTCAGATCCAGTCATTCTTTGCTGGTAGTTGAGAAAAAAATGTTTGCTGTATAAGTAAGCTTTATGTATTGAAAGTCAGTAGTATGAAAATCAGTGAGGAAGGCTAAACAGTATATTTTCCAGTGTTGGATTTTGCAGAATATTATTTTAAGCACTTTCAGGTTACTCACTTTGGTTGCAAAAGTTAACTTGAGAAAGGCCTCTTAATAGGGTTATTAGAGAACAAAGTGAATATATGACACATAAGGGAAACTTTTTAGAATTCAAGATAGCATTCTTCCTGCTCAGAGAAGCACACTCAATGTGATTTTGCAATTGTTTTAACTTAAGTGTGCACGTACAATGGCAAAGAAAGGATGGTTAATACCACTAAGAAAAGTTTTCCTGCTAAGCCAAAAGTAAAAATACTTTCAGCACTATTAGATTTTATTACTGTTCAGGATTTCATAAAGGCCATTTTAGATTCAAGCAAAACTCTTAACATTTTTCTCTTGTAATACATAGCATAGAAAAATCCTGATTTGAATTAGCTTGATAATCACCGAGAGTGTAGTAAAGAATTTCTTCACTGAAGTACCTGGAAGTAATAGTAAAGGAGAAAATAGGAGACTGACATGAAGGAAAATTCATGAATATATGTATTTATGCATACAAAAAAAAGCCTTTCTATTGTGATGTAACAGAAACGTCGTGAATTTAAAATAATCCATTAACTGAAATGGCAGGTCATCCTGGAAAGAAAAGTCATGTAGAATAATCTGCAACCTCTCAAAAAGAAATCAATACAGTTTCCTGGAATTGGTTTAGCTTAGGTTCCTAATAGTACCTCTGGAAAACCCATCCATGACTCTTTTGCATCATCTTTTGCTGTTACTCTTCTGTCAACCCCATTCGCCTTTCTGTTTTAGTCTTCTTATATTTTGCTCTGATTTGTTCCTATGATTCTGTGTTGGGGACTAGTATGGTCAAGAGATACGAAACTTGTAATTTTGCACAAACTTACTATGTGCCAAAGTAAAGCATTCTGCACTTGATTATGTGCTGGCATTTAATGTCTACAATTTTATTTAATACCTTAGACTATTAGAACATGTCCTTTGAATACATTATTTTTACAGCTATCTCATCTCTATTTTAGTTTTTATCTATGCGTTAAATTTTGGAACTAGATAATCTCAGAGTGAACATTATTTGTTTAGCAATGATGGCAACAGAACACTTTTGGAACCAAAGTGTAGCACACCTGATAGCTGTTAGAAGGAAGCCTATGCTTTTCTAGCTGTAAGAACAATGGTAAAAATCTATCCCTGGACAGAAGGCTAACAAAGGCATCCTTACCACTTAAGTAGAAAATACACACTGATGGAAACGGGAGTTGTTCTGCTGACTTCATAGGAGCATTACAAACATATACTTTTGGATTTGGCTCAGAAACTTTAAGTGATATGAGTCCTTAAAGGTTCAAGTGGAGAATAGGTCTTTTACCCTGGTCTTTGCATAAGAGATTCATATACCCTGGGTGTATGGATTATGCTACATAAAAGGCCTTCTTCAGTTTTTACCATATGGTTAAAATACGTGTACATACTTTTGCTGTTACATTCAGGCACTGTGAAGCAGCTGGTATTAATGAATAAAAATAGCCAGCAAAATCCTGGCATGTGGTAGCTAGAAGGAGCAATTTATAGCCAGGAGTCTTGTAGATTACTAGAAAGAAGAAAAAAAGGAACCCAAAACACATGACCTCTGAAAGCATGTATGAACATCTAAGTTTTATCTGCATTTTGAGCACCTGTATTGCTCAAGGCAACAGAATGTGGAACTGATTAAAAGATATTAATTCTATTCCTATTGCTAAAAATTACAGTGAAGGCAATTGGAGTGTGGTGTTTTGGGTTTCTTTTTTTAATGCCATTGCTGTAGCTTTTATTTTAGACAGGTATTTGTAGGTATTTGTAGCTTCATGGAGAGCTTTGGAAGAGATATGTTTCTCAGAATAAATGAAATATAACTTACAAGGTGAGCCTTGGAAAGTAGTCTCACTGTAACGCAAAACTGTGAGTTCTAGTAATGTATTTCCTAGTCCTGGTTTAGATTTTTACCTTCTAACAAATAAAGCTGACCTTCCTTCTCCCTAGAGCAATGACAAAATGCAAGATTCTTATGTTTCAAAAAATCACTCTTCAGTAGTCCTTAGTGTTTCATAAATAATAGCTACCAAGCTCACTGGATAAGCAGTGAATTTTCTTTAAACCTTCACTGAGAGTCATCTTACGGGGCTTATCCTTATGGGGTTAATTTTATGGGGTTTTTGTTTGCTTGTGGTTTTTGTTTGTTTTGGTTTGGGTTTTTTCCCCTCTTTTTTTTTCTCACTGTGGTTCATATAGTGGGAAGATCAAGATAGCATGCAAATGCTATAAAGTGCAAAAGACTAAAAGGGATTATGGCGTTGTAGTGAGAAAAATGTTGCAACTTTATTTATATTGCAGTGCAATTATATTGGCTACTGCACTTCTTAATTGTTAAAAAAAAGGCACCAGGAGCAGTAGTAGGAAGGGAAGTAGGATTCTGTTGTTCCACAGAGCTGGGAAGATTGGTATCAGATTCTATCATAGGTTGGATATAGGTGCAGGAGAGAAGAATACAAAAAAAACGAATACAAGATCAAAATAAATATAGAACTGGCAAAAAATTCATGGAAGTACATTTTTGAATGCTCCATCATTCATCCAATTCATTAAAAAAGAAACTCAGTAATGCTCAAGCTATGTTAAATTCGGGGAGGATCAGAGATTCTTCATCTAGAGAGGAACACAGCAACAGCATCTCAAAACTGGTCAAAGAAATTCAAATAAGAAATAAGGATGTATTTTTGTAGTTAGCGTTGGAACAAATTACCTTTCTTTTGTTTCATAAAAAGGCCAAAAGCCTTTGAAAGGCGCTGTAGGCAAAGCTGGGCATGATGTAGGACTATCCAGGTAAAATACTGTAGGTAAGAGGAAGAGCTATACAAAGGCATACA